>OX336368.1:59996327-60560542 GCA_946902895.1 Fragum fragum
TAACTCCAAACTTATGCAAGCAAGGGTTGTGGTTCTTGTGCACTGCACTTCTCCTCCATGAGATCTATCCACCTGTGAAGTTTCAAGTTGATAACATTTATACTTTAGGAGATATGCTCTGGAATGACGGACGGAGACATGCATAACTATATCCCCTTCGCCGAAACGGCGGGGGATAAAAAATGCTGCCATCTGTTAACTAAGGTAAAACTTATGTAGAGCTAATTCGGTTCTCATTTCATCAAAACACTTTCTTTCATTTTTCTTCGAATGTTCTTCAATAAGGTAAATGATGAATACAATTTATCCCTTAAAGAGAGATTCAATATTAATCTCAAATAAAACACCAACATTGCTCAACATGGTTTGTCATTTATTAATGTAAGTTAGAATGCCATACAAGGATTTTTAACCAATGCCTGTCCAAATACAAAGGTTTTGCAGACAAAAAAAACTGAAGTGGATTTAATTTAAAAATAACTATACATTAGGGTAGAAAACATTGTGGAAAAATAAGCAATTACTTGTTACAAGCAATTTCTTCTTTTTCTACAATGTAATTTTTTCAATCGAGATATAAAAGCAGGGTATGCAAAGGAAAGAGTTAATTAATCACATATTTATCAAGCATGAGGGAACAGAGTAGATCCTTTTTTTTAAATTTATTTCACTTTGTTTGTATCATTGATTGTTGTTCAAATATTTTGTATACAAATAAGCCATTTAAGGATGAGAGCTTATTGGCTTGAACACAAGGGGGGGGGGGGCTAGACTTTTTTTGCGTGCTTGTCCATTTCACAGTATGTCTCCAACCACAAGATACCATAAAAATCATAATCGCCCCATTAAATAAGCTATAGTTAAGACGTTTAAGTCACAAAATGCGTCACATAAATGTCGGCAAATGTCGGAGTTCAAAGTTCACTTCCGGTCTAATTGGATAATTTGATTTGTTCGATGTTTCTATAACTAACAGCTGTGATCCATAAATTGAAAAATGTCAACTTTTCAGATATCTTTTTTATTTGATTTTGAAAACTGTGAAAAATGTCGTTTGTAGAAATTTCTTCCTTTCTAAATCAACAAATATTACCATTCCAATACTAGATACTTAAGAAACATATTCAATGCTGAATTTTCAACGCCATCCAGGAAAATTCCCTTTCACAAAGTTTGAATGCCTTGAATTATTAACGTTTCCATGTTAACCTATAACCAGATGGCAGAAATTTAGACTGTTCAAAATTGAAAGGTAATGCAGAAGAGGATTGGAAATTTGTGAAATTTTAGTTTTTGCTTTTTCTTTTTTTATTTTCCAATGTAAAAAAATTTGTGGAAAAAGGAAGAAATTGCGTGTTGTAAGCAATTCCTTCATTTTACACAATATTTCCCAATTAATTTTCTTGAGGGGCACCAAAGACCGCCACTGTGTTGGAATGGGTTAACTTTCACTCCCCTCTTCATCTCCTTTCACTAGCTTCAATCTTGAAGTTCTTTTAACCCTTTCCTGGTAAATCCCTGGTTTTTACGTCCCTGTGATTTTATAATTGAGAAAACATTGTGGAAAAGAAGAAATTGCTTGTGACAAGCAATTTCTTCTTTTTCCACAATGTTTTCTACCCTACGAAATGGTTATTTTTCAAATAAAATTAACTTTAAATTTTAGTCTGCAAAAACTTTGAATTTGGACTGGTCTAAATTTTGCAAGACAGGAAAGGGTTAACGCGTCTGTTGCTATTTTCCTTCTCCTTTTGGACAATGGGATATTATAATTTTTTGAAAACAAATCTAAAACCCTTTAACCCACTTCTAAAAAAATAACGCTTTCGACGCCCCTCAGTGAAAACTGCTTAGGAAAACATTGGAAAAAAATGGAGAAATTTCTTACAATAATTAATTTCTTCAATTATCATTATATTTTCTGTCCAAAAAGAAAAAGATTTTAAAGAAATATCAGCTTCAAATTTCGTCTATACAACTCCTTATAATTTGGACCAGTCTTCAATTTGCCGACTAATAATTGATTCAGTGTGCTTACATTTTAAGAACAAACTCACGTACGTACATTCATCGACAGAATTTTTTTCTTCAGATTAATTGTTCACCTGAACACTTTAACCCTTTCCCATTGTGCAAAATTTTAGACCTGTCAATTCAAAGGTTTGCAGACGAAAATATAATTTGAAAAAAAAAAAAACAACAACAACAAAAAAAAACACAACATTTAGTAGGGTAGAAAATAATGTGGAAATAGAAGAAATTACTTGTGACAAGCGATTTCTTCCTTTTCAAATTCACAGGGACGCAAAAACATGCATTAATAGGAAAGGGCTAAGTAAATATGAAATAAATAGAGGGCCATCGTATCTGTTTTCGAGTTACCGAGCTCAATGAAATCACTATTTTCCACGCTTTATTGATCGGTAGGATTGGTATTTTTGTGACGGTGTCTGAAATTTTCTCCACGATTTAAAGTTCTTTTGACATTTTGATCTGTAAATCCAGTTATAGAATTAATTAACCCATTCCCACACAAAAGAATTCTAGACTGGTCCAAAATGAAAGAAGCTGCAGACAACAATTTAAAGTTAATAGAATTTTGAAACTTTTATTCTTTTTGGAGAGAAAACATTGTGAAAAATGAAGAAATTGCTTGATACAAGCAATTTCTTCATTTTCTACAATGTTTTCCAAAGCTTTTTTATTGAGGGGCGTAAAAAAGAGGGCTTGTGTGGGAATGGGTTAAGTATCACTTACCCTTTTTCGTTTATTCTGTGTTTTCTTTCTCGTATATGAAATGAACGATATTTTTCGACCAGGCTAAATGAAAGATACGCGTTTTCCTAGGAATTTTATTTCAAAAATGCATTAAACCTTAAAAAGAAGAAAAACGTGTCGACAGATTTTTCTTTAATTTATACATATAGAGTATTTACATTGTAAACTGTTCAACATGAATAAAAGATATTTTGTCACTATAATTCTTTTTTTTTTTGTGCAGTTTTTCGGGGGGTGTAATTAAATGTCTATATAAATTCCGTTTAACATTATGATTGCGTCTTATTTACCCCATTCAAAGTCCTTTTAATCATTACATTGTGGCTAATGAAATTTCAAAATCTTGTCTATCGGGGTAATAGGCTTTGTGGATAATGAAGTGGATACTGAGGAAATTGATTGTAATAAGCATTGGCTTCAATTTCCACAATGATTTCGAAAACCTTTTTGAGGGGTGTAAAAAGCGAAGTTGTGTGAGATTGATTTAACCCCTTTCTGTTGAATCCCTGTTTTTACGTGTCTGTAGTTGAGAAAACAGTAAAGGGTTTTAACTCAGTATTTAAATGATTTTAAATGAACATTGACCAGGACACCCAAAAAGCCACTGCATACAATAAGAACAAATAAGGACGTCAAACTACACAGAATAAAGTCTACAGATTTAGCCACATCTATCCAACTGATATCTTTTGGTTGTTGACTGTAAGCATTTTTATCATCTCTTTCAACCTCTTCGCAATCCTCTATGTCATTAACGATACTAAGCCGCTGTCCTTTGTTTTCTATTTCTCTATCACCCTCTTTCGGGCATCGCTTTGGTATTGTTTTCACAGAGACTCTTTTCATTGGCGACACTTTAGAATGTCGCCTACAGATCTTTGTGATCCATGCAAGAACTTTGGGTATAGGTTTATTTGATCGTGTTACAATTTTACAGAGAACAACACTAACAGCCACGGACAAAGCGCTGGAGCTATTGACGGCCACCATTAGCATGGATAGAAGCGAGATATTGTCTGAACTCTCCGGAATTGTGTCACTCAAATCGGTTGTAAAGAAGACCATTGTTAATAGCAGGGTAACGGAAATTGATATCCGTTCACCGCTTTCTACAGGGACTATGTAAACAAATGTATTCAGAATTAAAATCAAAGCAATCGGAATCACGACATGTAGAATCAGGAACTGTGGTTTTCTGCGAATCTTTACCTTGTTGACGAAATTGTAAACAGATATATTGGTTTCTGGGTCTTTTGTGATGATAACAGAAGACTTGGTGTCGAGTATGTCCCACTGTCCACTTGTTACATACATCTCTAGATTAACTTTATCAGCAAGACACTTCAGTGACAGCTCCTCACTCGAGTGAACTACGGGAAGGAGGTCAAAATTACACTCATGACTATCGTAAGGAAAGAAAGTCATGTCGATCTTACAAAACCCTAACAACTCTCCTGCCCGTAGTAACAACACGTCCCCGCTAGCATACACCCAGGTAGGGGTGACGGGGAACTCGTACCCAACATCTGTCAGTTGGATCAATGTTGGAGTCCACAGAACATCACTATCTAACGAGATTCTATTCAGACCTCCAAAATCACTGGTGTTCCATGTTAGCTGTTCATCCTTCCATGTCAGTATAACTAGAGATAACATACGCAATGTCCCCGAGGTTACTGTGAAATTGACGATTGCTGAAAACGATAAGGACAAAGATACCTGAAACGATATATCAGTTGGTTTTCGTTATCTCGACTTCGTTTATCTCGAATATATATTAATGTCGAAGAGAAATTAACAAATCGCTGGCCCCGCCCACTGACTCACTAGGCACCACCCATTTCCTCTGACAGGAAGTTCCGCTTCGATTTTTAACGGCGTTATTTTGCAAAATGTATGGCCAGTTGCGAGTAACTAAAAGTAAAAGGGTTGGTTGGTGACCTAAACGTCGTAACTTCAGCTTGAATAAGCTGTAGTTATGACGTTTAAGTCGCCAAACCAACAAAAAAAGATTAACGGAAATAGCGGTCAATATTGGAGATGAAAGATCAGGTCTGGGCTGAATAAATAATTTGATTGGTCGGTTGACTCATTGATTGACAGCCGCGATTGGTCAATTGACAGATCGCTGGTCACGCCGACTGACCTCCGACAAGACAGGTCAACTTGTATATTAAGTTCAAATGGCAAAAGTCAAGGGCAGCAGCATATAACAAAACATGGCTGGTTGGTGAATTAAACACTGTAGTTACGAAGTTTAAGTCACCAATTAAAAAAAATATGCTAAACATGGATATCAGAATTCAAAGTTCCTTTCCGGTCTAAATGAATGATTTGATAGGACTATCGTTTTTTTTTTTTTTTTTTTTTTTTGACAGCGATAGCCCGTCTATTCTGTACCCGTTTTAACCCATTTCCACACAAAATGTTTTTTGTATGCCTCTCAAGAAAAAGGGCTTAGGAAAACATAGCTGAAAATGACAAATTTGCTTGTCTCAAACAGTTTCTTCATCATTCACAATGTTTTTACCCTAAAGATAAAGATTTTTGAATTTCAACGGCTAAAAAATGTTGGTTGTAACCCTTTTGAATTTGAACTAGTCTAAAAAATTTCCTAAAAAAACTGTTTATAGAGTATTGAATTCTCTCAACTACGACAGTGACTCTTGTCTTTTTCAACCCAATTTTGGAACGGGATTCGAACCTACGCGGATACGGTAGCACCTGCTAATTCTGCTATTAAGACCGAGACAGCCACTCCTCTGCTTATATGTTAAAATATAAATGCACGTGACCCATTGCGTGACAAGGAACCTTAAGGAACATGACAAAATACATACATGTATAATGGAATAAATCGGAACAGGCGGAATTCAATAAGGTATAGCTTTTCGAGAATAAACATAAAGCTAGTAAGAATGTTCATACTAGTTTCAGTTTGATTGATTGATTGGGGTTTAACGCCGCTTTTAACAGTATTTCATTCATATCGCGGCGGCTGGAGCACCTAACAATGAATTCCTGGTATTTCTCACACCGGTACTAACACTACATCCTCTCCTAGCCTCCAGCTGCAATCCCAGGTAGGTTGACGATTATCATACTAGTTTCAGACAATCTGGCAACATCGAAACCTCGAACTTGGTCATTTTGGGGAGTTCACGCAGCCTGTTCTGGATCGAGACTTTTTCAAAATCCCTTGAAGTCACTTTTCACCATAGGGTACTAAATCTTTTGGGAGAAAAAGACAACTATTTAAATGAAAAGTAACATTTTTTTTTCCAGCATGGCTTTTACGATTCAGTTCCAATCAAATATACAAATTTGATGTGACGAAGCGTTAAAAAAGAATTGAACAATCGCGGCTGTATATATCTTTATTCTATCATTCTAAGGAATGTATTAAGCGACCCCATTTGGCCCGCTTAAAACAAGTTTTCCTGTGAAGTTCACATAAATTGAAGGGCAAAATACGCAGTGCAAAACTGCTTATGATTTTGATTATTATGGTCCCCTAATTCTGAATAGAATTTGATCCCTAGCGAATGTTGAATAGTACACAGTAAAAGTTGTATAAAGCAACCACTGAAAGGACGGCCAAAAAGTGGTCTATAAAGAGAATGGTCGCTTAATACACCTTTTGCGACATGGTTATGGTAGATCGAATTGCTCGCATATATTTATTGTAGAATTCTCACTCAATCCGATGTTGTTCGAACTCATTAGAATCGTCTCAATGAGACGATTCTAATGAGTTCAAATAACATAGGATTTGGTAACGGTAGTTTCATTTGGGCAAATATGCAATTTCTCCAATCTTATGGGTTTTTGGAAAGAAAATTTTGATTATGGTTGCATAATAGAGGTAGCGGCTTAACCATTTTCCACACAATCCCTCCTTTTATGACCCTGAAGAACAGAGCTTTTGAAAACATAGTGAGATATGAAGAAATTGCTTGTATCTAGAATATCTTTATTATCCACCATATTTCTATACAAATATCTTTTCAATATCCACCAACGTGAAACCGTCGCCTGTATTTCCTCAATTTGGACCAGTCTAAAATTTGTCAAGTGGAAATGAGTTATATAAGATTGACTGTATTTTCAATTCAAAGGAACAACACCAAAAATATCCCTAAACGTAGGCTCTTACCTGTAATTTCTGTGACTGATTCAATAGTGGCCGAACAGATGTGTCGTAATCAGTCCCATTAAATAGCTGCTGTTTTAGATTAATGACATCCTCTAGCTGGTGACAAGAGCTATGGCTACAAATATGGTAGAGCAGAAACGAAACGACAGAAATAAAATCCGCAATTTTCATATTACCACTCATTATTTGACGATACAGCGGAGTGTTCCAATAAAGCGTTTTACAGTTCAGCCAATCGAGACTGACATGGACGATATCCTGTATTTACACGGAATACCCAATACCCCTGTATAAACATCTTTCTAAGTGAACAGTGTGCACATGACATAAATTGTGATCTACTCACTCGGGTAAGGAACTCCCAAAATACTCCAACAACTATTTGAACATGAAATCGGATTCAGCAGATGGTCAAGTAAATGACTACAACGATAACCGAATTTTAAGGGCGCTTGACTATTGATTAAGAGGTCATGGTCACGGGCGTCAACCGTCACCGGGTGTGTGTGCATATTTTACGACGTTTAGGTCGCCAGCCAACCATTCTACTTGCTACTGGTCATACATGTTTTAAAATAACGCCGTTGAAATCGAAGCGGAACTTCCTGTCTGAGTTAATTGGCGGAGCCAAGGGATTCAGTGGGCGGGGCAAGCGGTTGGTCAATTGGGTAGAAGTGCGTATCACTTCCTATCCCTTGGGGTTCGGGGAAAAATCTCGATTGCTTGTTGAGCGATTATGTAAAATTAAAGCTTATCCTGCAATCGAACTGAATGTGTGTATTAGCATTGACTCAGTATAAAGTGCCCCCCCCCCAAAAAAAAGCAAACAGTAAAATAGAATAACGTCTAGACTATGAACCTTTTCAAAGCGAGTAAGGTATCGATCAAGGCAATCTGATAACGGATGATACTTTTTTTGCCGGTCCCCTTTTCGCTCTCTGGGTCACACATACGCAAAAAGGTCCATCTGGGAAGTTAAAAATGTTTCGACTATAGTTAGACGGTATGACCAGGTTCGAATATTTTACAAATTTGCTGTGTGATGAGAAGTCATTTTACTTATTCAAAATACATTCTCTCAATCAGATGTATTGAAAACTGCCTTTTTTCTATTATATTTTAATGACGGAGCTGGTCCAGTGTTATGACGCTAGACTCCAGTGGCAGGGGTTCCTGGTTCATTCCGCCCCTTCTCCTGTCATAAGACTTAATACCAAAAAATACAAAAACAATACAAAAAAATATCACATACCCAGCTTTTTTCAAGCTCTAATTACAATATTTCGTAGCCAGTGACAGGAACAAATGTAAACAAAACACTTATTCACACGTTCCTTTGTATCACAAGCTCTAATCTCAGGCTTTACCGATTCCCAGATAATCCCTCTTTCTAAAGCCCACCAAGAAGAAAGCTGTGGAAAAAACACTTTGGATCATAAAGAAATGTACTCCTTATTTCTTCATTATTAACTAGTTTCCTACCCCCAAAACAACTACTTTTATAATTTCATCAACTAAAGGTTTGTTGTCTGTAACTTCTTTCAATTTGAACTATTTTATTATTTTGACGTCTGGTTATGCGTTAAATATGTCTTACATAAAGGAGATTGATTGACTTGAAGTGGTTTAACGCCCCTTTTAACAGTATTTCAGTCATATCGACTGAGGCACCAAACAATGAATTCCTTGTATTTCTCACACCAGTACCACCACTACATCCTTTCCTAGTCTCCAGCTGCTATCCCACTTAGATTTACGAGTATCTACCCATTGGTGAGAGACAAATGTCATAAAGGAGATACAAACGTGAAATGCTATTGTTTTTAGCTCACCTGAGAACGAAGTGCTCAAGTGAGCTATTGTGATCACCTTTCGTCCGGCGTCCGTCTGGCGTCCGTCAACAATTTCTTTAAATGACATCTCCTCCCAAACCACTGGGCCAATTTGAACCAAATTTGGCAGAAATGTTGCTTAGGTGGGCCCCCTCAAAATCAGCGAAAAGAATTGAAATCCGTTAAAAACTCTGGTTGCCATGGCAACAAAAGTGAAATTTTAAAATAATCTTTAAAAATCTTCTCCTCCTGACCAAGAAGGCGTAGACCCTTAATATTTTGCATGAAGCATCAGTATATTGACCTCTTTCAAAATAGCTAAAATCATGATCCTCGGGTCCGAAGGTACGTTTCTATACGACCTCATATAACTAGTTGGACGTTCAACTTCACGAGTGTCAACCAATCGGTTATCAGTCAACTGGTGGATACTGCTTTTCTCAAAATATCGATTAACCAATCAAATCAAACAATTAGACAGCAAATGAACTCTGAATACCGATATCTAAGTTAGGGATTTATATTTATGTGGCGACTAGAGCTTCTTCAAGCTGTATTTGACCTATTCCCACTCAATGACACTTTTAGACGCCCTCTAAGGGAAAAAAAGCCTTGGAAAACATTGTGGAAAATGAAGAAATTGCTTGTTAAAAGCAGGTTTTTTTCTTTTTTTTTCACAATGTTTTCTATTCAGAAAGTTGAAAAAAAATCATCAACATTAGATTGTCGTCTGCAACTACTTTTAATTTGCACCAGTCTAAAATTTTGCCGTTTGGGAATGGGTTAAGACGTTAAGGTCACTAACGATGCACAGATTTGTCTTTTAATTTATGTCCCTGGCTACATACTATAGAATAGTTTCGTTTATAACCTCTGTTGAACCGCCATGTTGTATGTAAGAGGGCGTGACCAGAGATATATATTGGTCATTTGTTATTTTGAGTACAGCATTTTTTCACGTTCTCTCATACTGACGGGTTTCATACCTTAAAATGACCATCAAAACACAAAGTAATTAAAGAAAATTATGTTCATTTTTATCAATACGAAGATTTTAAACGATTTTATCACATACCTTCTGTAGATATAGAACCAAGTCACCAAAGCCTTTCCCCAAAAGTTCTTTCCACATTCCCAGACAATCCCGTTTTTTATGCCATTCAAGGAATGAGCTTTCGAAAATGTAGAAATTTAGGAAATTAATTGTTACAAGCAGCTTTTTCACTGCCCACAATGTTTCTGCCAAAAACAACAAAGATTTTGAAATCAACCAGAAATAGTCATCAATACCTTCTTTTAATTCAAATCATTTAAAATGTTGTTGTGTGAGATTTGGTTGAAAGAAATCTGGTAATATGTTACACCAGGTACCGTAAAATTTGTTTGAAATCCTACAAGTTCTTTCAGAAGAGAAAACTTCCAAAAACTCCATAAGAATACAATAGATAAAATCAATGGACTGAATTTCCTGAAAATCGTCAAATTTTGAAAGTTTAAACCACACAGAAGGTGTTAATGAAGTCAAATCCCCAGACCTCGATAACATCTATCTTAATACCAGTTAACAGACAGAAGATTTTAAGACTGGTTTAAATTGAAAGAAGTCAAGACAACAATTTTATTTTTTTTAATTGGAAATATGTGTCATATATGGTAGAAAACACTGAGAAAAGAATTAATTGCTTGTAATAAATAATTTCTCCTTTTCTTACAATGTTTTCAATGAGTATTTTTCTTCAAGGTGTCAAAAAGCGATATTCGGAATAGGTTAAGTGTTGAGTCATTTCATTTTTTGTTTTTGTTTTTTGTTTTTTTAAATTGAAATATGAAAGTAATATAGCAATAACTATGCATAGGTTTTCTTATAACTACTTTGTAGCATGAGTTTTGTATACAAACCGAAGACGAAAAAGTCATAAACTCCAATGAAAATGAATTTAGAGTTATCGTCCTTGATTTTACAGTTAATACTTCCATTTTTAAACTATTACCGGACTGCCAAATTTTAGACTGGTCAAAATTGAAAGTAGTCACAGATTACAATTTAAAAGGTTTATTTCTTGAACTTTCTGAGAAAATAATGTGGAAATAAAGAAATTGCTATATTTTTAACATTCATATTGTCTTTTCGAAGAGGAGTCAAAAAGTGTCGTCATGTGGGAATCGGCTAAGCTATCAGCTCAAAAATCATATCTTTTACAATGTCAGGTTTGATTGACAGGTTAAGGAACTTGAAAGTTAAACATTTTAAATTCCACCATTTCCCACTCAACCCGCCGTTTAAGCATCACAAGAAAAAAAGTTTGGAAAACATTATGGACAATGAAGAAATAGCTTGTAACAATAACTTTCTTCAATGTTTTCGACCTTGTAACTTAGTTTTTACCCCATGAGACCAAATATCGAACTTGTTCTGAGAGTTCCTAGAGACAATCATTCTAGCCAAATATCAAGACATTTGAGCAAAAAAATGTGTCCATACAAGACCATGCAAGGGTTCTACAAGACCTCATTACCTAGTTTTGGACCTCATTGACCCTATATCAAACTATACCGAGACTTCGGGTAGACAAATATTCTGACCAAAAATCAAATCAATTGAGATAAGATGTGGCCTCTAGAGACGGACGCTGGACACAGCATGACCACAAAAGCTCATCTTGAGCACGTTGTGCTTCGGTGAGTTAAAAACTAAAACCAAAATGCGAACGCCGACATCTAAGCTGATATCCGAGAGTAAGACAATAGCCCTGTCGAGACTTTCGTCCAAGGTCAGCTAAGAAGTAAAACGGTTGGTTGATAACCTAAACGTCTGAACCTGCTGTCGTTAAGTCGCAAAACTAACCAAAAAATATCATAAATGTCGGCGTTCAAATTCGACTCATCGTAAAAAATATTTTGATTGGCTATTTTTTCTTTGATTGACATCGCGATTAGTCAATTCATGTTACTGTTGGGCTACCAAAATATCACATTCCCAGCTTTCTCAAGATCTAATTACAACATTTCGTAGCCAATGACAGGAACAAATGTAAACAAAACACTTATTCACACGTTCCTTTGTATCACAAGCTCTAAGCTCAGGCTTTACCGATTCCCAAATAATCCCTCTTTTTAAAGCCCATCAAGAAGAAAGCTGTGAAAAACACTTTGGATCATGAAGAAATGTACAACTTATTTCTTCATTATTAACTAGTTTCCTACTCAAAAAGACAACTACTTTTACAATTTCATCAACTAAAAGTTTTTGTCTGTAACTTCTTTCAATTTGCACCATTTTATTATTTTGACTTCTCGTAATGCGTTAAATATGTCTTACATAAAGGATATTGATTGATTGAATGTGGTTCAACGTCCCTTTTAACAGTATTTCAGTCATATCGACTGGAGCCCCAAACAATGGATTCCTTGTATTTCTCATACCAGTACCACCACTACATCCTTTCCTAGCCTCCAGCTGCTATCCGACTTAGATTAATGATTATCTAGCTATTGGTGAGAGACAAAATGTCATAAAGGAGATGCAAACGTGAAATGCTATTGTTTTTATCATAATTTTTAACCAGATGATCGTAAACACAGCTTCAAAAAGCTGTAGCTACTAGATGTAAGTCGCAAAACGTTAATGGATAGGAATAGGACTGATATAGTGTTCTATAAAAGCAACTATGACATATTACCAAAGTGGACCGTTTTACTATTACACGGAAATTATCAAAATATTTTGAACACAAATCTATGAAAATATATTTTTAATTCTTTAACATGTATGTGGAACAAATAACTGAATTTCATGAAACAATTATTTATCTGATAAAACACAAAAAATATAATCTGAACATCAGTTCCTACTTTCTTAAACCGTTCCCACACAGCCCCGCAAGAAAATGCTCCACAAGAAAAAAGGTTCCAGAAACCATTGTGGAAAATGAAGAAATTGCTTGTTACAAGCAATTTCTTCATTATCCTTAATTTTTTCTACCTTTAAAGACAAAGATGTTAGACTTGCACCAAGTTAAAAGTCCTCAAACCTCTTCGAATTTGGACCAGTCTCAAATTTTCTCATGTGGTCATGGTTGAAGGAAATGTCTCATGTATACGGTCTTGGAAGAAAAACAAAAGCAAAATGGAACATTGGAATATTGCTTGATATATGCAAGTTCTTCATTAACCACAGTGTTTTCTGTCCAAAACTACAAATAATTTTAAAATATTATCAACTAAAAGTGTTGTCTGCAACATCTTTAAATTTAGACCAATCTAAAATATTGTCATCTGGAAATGGGCTAAATGTAATACAAATGGTAATTATAGGATAACAAACATAAAGATTAAACTAATCTACATAACTTGTAATAGGTTTAGTTAATTGATTGTTTCTAAATTATTCAACCCATTACTACAAAATTTGTTAGTTTTACCAGCTGATTTGTTTGTTTGAATGGGGTTTTACGCCGCTTTCAACAATCTCTCAGTTATATCGCGGCGGCTGGAGCACCTAACAATGGATTCCTGGTATTTCTCACACCAGTACTACCATAACATCCCTTCCTAGCCTCCAGCTGCTATCCCACATAGGTCTACGATTATCGGCCCATTGGTGAGAGACAAATAGTCGGAAAGGATGAGTGCCGCCGTCGGGGATCGAACCCGGGACCTCTAGATTGACAGCTGAGGAAAAATTACCAAGAAAAACATTCATGAAAAAGAAAAAAATATATCCAGCATTTTCTTCTTCTCCACCAATATATTTCCTACCCTATCTGATTAAAATTCTAAAATTTGGCACCATGTATATGTTACCCAACACCTCTTTTTCAAATTGAACCATTCTGAAATGGTAGTCCCTTTGTAAAAGATTTTTAAAAAAATTGAGTGGTCTTTTTTTGCATGTTAGATCACAAATTTTAGGCTTTGACCATTAAAGACACCTTTAATATCAATCAAGTCGAAAAAAGGCCTAAAGGCTAGTCTATCTTGGTCTTAGTCTTTCTTATTTTTTGTTGTTGTTGTTCTAAGCAATTTTTTGTTACATACTACCCAAGAGCCAACTCTTTTATACCACTTTAACATGACAACATTTTGGACTGCTCTTAATTCAAAGATGTTGAATACAATAATTCCGACAAAATGACACATTTTGATGACCTTCAAGAAAACAATTGAAAAATATTATGTAAATTGTTATATATATTTTAGCATAAAAAGCTTCATTCCAGTTCATACAGTCATTCTCAGTGATCAGGTTTCAACCCTTAAAGTCCATAATCAATCTCACACAGTGGGAAGTATGGAGACCTATTAGTTCCCCCTCTGATGTCAGTAGCACATTCTTGATCAATCCATTTGTACTGGTTTCGTTTAGCAAATACGGTACAAAATTGATCAGCTGTGCCGCCTCTGTCATTTGGTTGATTTGTATCAAAGTCATTGACTGAAAGAAGAAGAAAATTTGAAAACTGGAATTGTATGTGTAGGTTTTAATGTTGCTTTAGAAATGTTCATGAAAGAGCTTTTCTTAGTGCCTTTGCATACACAGTTACAATAGTAGTGTACTCACCTCATTGTTTAGGAAGAGTTGAAAATTTTAACCCTTGTCATGCTGATCCCGGAATATTCCTGTCTGGTCAGAAGGTATAGACAGAGATCAGCTTTCACATATGTGCAGTCTGACCTTGGCATACACCAACTCCTTGTTTCCTTTAAGCCATAGTTATTTATACAAGAGAACCATGGTGGTCCTAGATTGCCCACCAGAATTGTCTGCTGTTAAAACAAATGCAATTACAGACAAATTATTATAACCAGTTTCATGAAGATTGAGCCAAAGTTGTGACTTCTATATCGTAAACAAAGAAATTGTCATTATGGCCCTTTTTCCTGTGTTTTCCTATAGAACCTTCCAATAATATATAGGGTTCATCTTTATGACTTAACAATTATCCTGACCAAATTTCATGACGATTGAGCCAAAATTATGGCTTCTAGAGTGTTAACAAAGAAATTGTCATTGAGGCCCCCTTTCCTGTTTTCTAAAAGAACCTTCCAATAATCAATAGGGTTCATCCTTATGCCCTTATAATTATTCTGGCCTAGTTTCATGAAGATTGGGCCTAAATTGTGGCCTCTAGAGTGTAAACAAAGAAATTGTCATGAAGGCCCCTTTTCCTGTGTTTTCGGAAGGTCCATCCCAATATTAATAGGGCTCATCTTTGAGCTAATAATTATTCTGGCAAAGTCTCATGAAGATTGAGCCCAATTTGTTGCTTCTAGAGTGTTAACAAAGAAATCGTCATTAAGGCCCCTTTTCCTGTGTTTTCCGATTGAACCCTCCCAAAATCAATAGGGTTCATCCTCATGACCAAACAATCATTCTGACCAAGTTCAAGAAGACTAAGCCAAAATTGTGGCCTCTAGAGTGTAAACAAGGAAATTGTCATTAAGTTCCCTTTTCCTGTGTTTCCTTTTCCTATGTTTTTGAAAGGTCCATCCCAAAATCAATAGGGCTCATCTTTAGGAGTCAATAATTATTCTGGCAAGGTTTCATGAAGATTGAGCTAAAATTTGTGGCCTGTAGAGTGTTAACAAAGAAACCCACATTAAGGCTCCTTGTCCTGTGTTTTCCGAAAGAATCCTCCCATAATCAATAGGGTTCAACGTCACGACCAAACAAGCATTCTGACCAAGCTTCATGAAGACTAAGCCAAAATTGTGACCTCTAAAGTGTAAACAAGGAAATTGTCATTAAGGCCCCTTTTCCTGTGTTTTCGGAAGGTCCATCCTAAAATAAATAGCGCTCATCTTTATGAGTTAATAATTATTCTGGCAAAGTTTCATGAAGATTGTTCCAAATTTGTCGCCACTAGAGTGTAAACAAAGAAATTGTCATTAAGGCCCCTTTTCCTGTGTTTTCAAATAGAACCCTCCCATAATCACTAGGGTTCAACGTCATGACCAAACTATTATTCTTACCAAGCTTCATGATGATTCGGTCAAAACTGTGGCCTCTAGAGTGTAAAGACTTCAATTGTTTATGCCGCACGCTGCACGCCGGACGACAGACATTCATCGATCACAAAAGCTCATCATTAGCACTTTGTGCTCAGGTGAGCTAAAAGTTAGTTTTCAAATATCGACCTGTAAATAGTGCTTCCTTTGATTTCACTTCTTTGATTTTAGTGTACTTTTAAACTAGATATTATTCAGCAAGACAGGTGTTAAGTAATAACAGCTAGATAGTCATTCAGGGACAAACCAACTTACACAAGCTTAAGAATAAAAACTTTTGTCCTTGTTGGATGCTCTAGCATCATTTATACCCATTTGAAAATTTCCACTTAATTTTGATAAAACGAAAACAGACATTATAGGCTGAATATTCCAGAATTTCTCAGCTATTTATAAAATTAAAAGACAGGCTGACCAAAGACACCAAAAAAAGTTATTTGATGTGTTTGTGAAATGTATTTTGATACAAACTATAAGCTCTTATCAACTCATGTAATGTACTATCAGCTATCAAAGTTTCATAGACAAATTTGAAAAGAATCATCCTAAGAACATTCCTGCCAATTCGGTCCAAATTTGCCCAAAGGTTTAGGAGGAGAAGATTTTTAAAATTATTTCAAGACAAGTCCGATAAGCCTTGCCCTGCCACAACCCTTTTTATAGCGAATCAACATTTCACGAAGACATATGGAAAGGGTCACCCAAAGAACATTCCAGCCAAGTTTGGATGAAATTAGTCAAACAGCTGCAGAGAAGAAGATTTTTAATGAATTGTTGATGACTTCCAACGGTTGACATATAATAGACACAGGGTGATCACAAAAGCTCACCTTGACCAGATTGTGCTCAGGTGAGCTAAAAAGTCTATATAGAGGATTGGATGCACATACAGATGCAGGACAGGCGTAATGACAAGGCCAGAGCCAGCTTGACGTCATAAAGTTGAGCTTAAATGAAAATTCGATACTAAAAGTCTTCAAGTTTAGCTTTCGGTAAACAATTTCAGATCTTATTTAGCGGTCAAGTCATATGAAAATAAGTGTTGGTTTAAAAAATGGTAGGCAGGTGATTTTTTTCTGAAGTAGCCAAACAAATGGTAGCTGATGCAAAAGCAATGACGTTCTTAACGCAAGTAGGAGCAAAGAAGAGAAAATTAACTTACACACTAAAGGATCACCAGTGGTACGCCAAGTTTCATTACCATTGTCATTAAACTGGAACAGGTCATTCCAGTATCCTGAAATTGATAGAAAAGAATGAAGAATCAAACCCATAACCAGACAAAATCAAAGTACTGAAAGTACTGTAAGCTAGCAAAGCATTGTTTTGTGCAGTAAATTCTTTGTCAAATGTTATCATGATAAAGAAACGAGGTTAATGTAAAAAAGGAGTTAACCCATTCTCACACAATCCCTCCTTTTTGTGCCCTGCAAGAAATAGTTGAAGAAAACAATGTGGAAAATGAACAAGTTGCTTGTGTCAAGCAATTTCTTCATTTTCCACATTGTTTTCGACCGAAAGAGAAAAATATCTTAGAATTTTCAACATTTTGAAATTGTGGTCTGCGACTTCTTGTGAGACTCTGATCAGAGTCATTTTGAACACAATGTGCTCAAGTGAGCTAAGAATACCTAGGAGATGAACTTGCATGAAGAGTTTGCAATAGTCCTAAAAAGCACTAAGCCAAACTTGTAACTACACCATTTTTAGATCCGGATTACTCTCAAATGCATCACCAGATGACTTCGGTCAATTCAAACGTTGATTTGTCTCTCACCAATGTTGAAAATCCTTCAATTAGAAAAGAATACATGAGGGTATGAAGAAATTGCTTGAAACAACCAATTTATTCATTTCTATAATGTTTTCCTACTATTCCTACTTGAGGGGTAAAAATGGGTTGGATTGTGTTGACATGGGTTAAATGAGATGTATGTTTGAATATATTATTACATTAAACTCATAACAAGAAGAGTCAGACCTGATGAACTGAATCTGCATAAAAAAATGTGAAATCTAGGTCAACTTTGTGTCAAGTTAGCATCTAGATAGGTCTTTAATCCATTACAACAAGCACAATTTGAGACCGGACCAAACTCAAAGGAGTTGCCGACGACAATTCAAGTTTTATGAAATTTCAGATTTTTTCAACTTTCTTGAAAGAAAAAAAAAGTGAAATTAAGAAACTGCTTGTTACAAGCAATTTCTTTATTCTATACAATTTTTCTCGTATGTTATATTTGTAATGGGCATCAAAAGCGTCACAGTTCCAATGGGTTTACTACAAACAAGTGGGCCCTTTAGTCATAGGACTTATAATGGGGCCTGGACACTTGAGGACCTCGAGGAAGTTGGAAACATGTTATGTTATGTAAAGCAAGTTTTGTTGGCTTGGCATCTAAAACATTTTAACTACAGTTTTTTCAAGCCAAATCATAATTTTACATATAATTTGCAAAACAACACCGTTTCTGTCAAAGTTTGTGAACATGGCACGCAATCTGTCAATTGTTGATGCAGGATGACTGACTAAAGGGTTCTCTCACCTCAACCTAAGTACTTTGCACTCAGGAGTAAACAAGAGGAAACATCTATAGGTCTAAAACACTCCACTGTAGGGCGCAGAATAATAGATAAAAAATACAAGGAAAAGAGGGTTGATTGGTGAACATATATCAAACCTACAAATGAAACACTTTCTTAACATCAGAGATACAATCAAATGTCATAGAATTTCATCCCAACATTTACGACAATAACAATGTGACAGAGGATGCTATCATTATCGCAACGACAGCTAGAAACGACAGAAAAAGAACCTTGGACACCGTAATGACCCTTTATTCTTAATTCAAAAGCCTGTGAGATCTTAACTCCAGTCATGCTGAACCTAGAATATTTCTGTTTAAGTCAGAGGTATAGTAATAAATCAGCAAGCACATACATGCAGCCTGACCTTAGTCTTCACTCCCTGATTCATTGTCCATTCAAGACTGAGTGGCTCACAAATTTTATTGATTTTCATAGAAATATTAACAAACTACATGCATAATACTTTTAGGTCCTTTTATCCCTTTGAGTTTGATACAGTTTTGGAAATTTGATTTCATTCAGTATGACAAGGGCTAATAAGCCATAAGACATTCTACCTAGCAAGCATATTTTAATGGCTTACCAATAGAAGGTTGAAGTGCTCGACTAGACATGAAACCCTTCAAAAAATCACTTTCTTCTTGGTTATCTACTTGTACCAGTCTACTGTCTAATATACCAGAATCAAACCCATCGCATACATCCTGTAATAAGTTAAAAATAACTTTCTGAAATAAGATATATCATATAAAATCTGAAATAAGGTAAACAGTATTGGTCAGTTATAACATTTATCACATTAATCCTGAAATAAGGTAAACTATTTCAGTATTTCTTTCCAAGACAAGACACATCCCTTACACCCTGAAAACAAAGGATATTACTGGTACACCAGTTTACTTAAACATCAAAGTAATGGCTATTCCACTTTGTAAAGCCTAAAATAAGTGAATTGTATTTAGAGATGAGAATAATTTTTATTTTGGAGGTATGAAAATACGCGATACGAATTCATACACAAGTGTGATTCGTTTTTTGTTTCATACCTCAATGATAAAAAATCTTTATTTCTTATAAATCAATGACATAGAGCAAAAACGAAACATCTTTACAAATATGGATACATTTCTTATGAAACTCTATTGTAAGCAAGTATACAAAACAGCTGCGTGCTCGAAGTTTTGTTTATGGAGGTATGAATTTTTTTCTCGACTAATCAGAACTTTAGTCACTGACAGACAAAACTAAATACTTAATCATTTTAATAACACAGCAAGTGGTATTAAAAATCTATAAAATTTTAGCTAAATCAGCGTATGTACTAGGTTTGTGTCAGTTTTACGCACGATTGGAATGTTTAGTTTAACAAATTAATTGGCCATTCATAGGATCATATTCGCACTGTCTGAAAACAGTTTGCTCGTGCTCAGACTTTGTGTCTATATATTTTTACCTCCGAATTCTACCCAAAGGATGCAGTGTCTACATATCGCTTTTGAGAGGTGTAAATATTCATGTTAACCTGGAAAACTACCGCGCGCTCTCTCTCGCTCTCTTTATCTGGAGATTATAGAGCGCATATTTACATAACGAAATTGTTCTGTGTGGAAGAATACTCGCAACCCACGCGAGAGCCTCCTAGTTCAAACCTGGCTACACACTCCATTCCCTCTCTCACTCTCTAGCTCTCTCTCTCTAGCTCCACTGGTTGAAAGCCAACGGGCTTTTGTCATGATGTGGTGTCCGTCGTCCATCCGTCCGTCCGTCTGTCAACTTTTACTTTAAAAATCTTCTTCTCAGAAAGTCCTGAACATAATTCAACCAAAATTCACAGGAAGGATCCTTGGGTGGCCTTTGTCAGATCCCTTCAAAGCATTTTGATCGGTTGAAAAATATGTAATGATATATACGCGCATAATCGACAGTAGATTTGGGTAGAATGTGGCACCTCCGATAATCCGACCATCAAACTTTTTCTACCCAGGTTATATATCTCATGTAAACATATCTCAGGCTTTCAGCCCTTTTTTCAAAGTTTTCCCCATACACTATGGAATTTAGTCCCGCCAGTAAAAGCGATGATTTTTTATTCGATCAATCTTTTCTAATGAATCTGAAAAGAATCATCTTATGATCACAACTGTGAAAAGCTGTCTTAATCCATTGAATGGTTTCTTAGAAGCAGGTTTTCAAAGGAATCACCTTTCATTATATATAGAATTAAGCTTCCCCAATAAAATATAAGATTTGTCTTTTATCTGATCAAAATTCTTTGAAAGGAATCTGTTAAAGGGTTATCCAAGAATAACAGCAAAGGATACATTTGGTTGAACTACATCAACTAGTTTCTGAAAAGAATATTTTCAAAGTTTTCACAAAGGAAGTTACCCGTACCCAAAAGTACAATGCTTTCTGTTTCCTGATAAGGGTACCCAAAGAACATTCATGTGAAATTTGGTTGAAAATTGTGTATTACTTTCTTTAAAGTGAAATAATTCGAAGGACAGGACGCAGAATGGACTCATTACAACAGCTCAATAACAACCTGGCGTTTAGCCAGTGGAGCTGAACATTTTACGTTTAACCCATTCCCAAACAACAAAATTTTAGACTAGTTCAAATTGAAAGAAGCTACAGACAGATGGAATCCAAATCTTTTTCACAATTTTAGATTGAAAACATTGTCAATAACGACGAAATTGCTTGATACACGCAACTCCTACATTTTCCACCATGTTTTCTAAAGCTTTTTTCTTGGGGCGTCGAAATGCGTCATTGTCTGGGAATGGGTTGGAGGAATTACTATTTCTTATGTTTTCTCCCATATGTTATAGCTAATTTTTCTATGTAATTACACTTTGCATTGTTGTATACAACCTCTTCCAATGTGAATCAGTCATATAACTTTTTCATTGAATGTTATTCGGTAATGCAGTTATCAAGCTTACTATCCATATCGAGATAGCCATAATTCACTAACAAGAGGACCATGATGGTCCTGTATCGCTCCCCTGTGTATGATGGCTCGATGCTTTATGATATATACAAAATATCAAAGCCCTACACCAATTCATTTCGGAGAGGAAGGTTTTCTCCAACCATATAGCGCTAATTTCCAGAGTACGGTAATTCTTTCAAAGGGTCAATAGGCAATGAAACATACCGATAATCAAAGCTCTTAAGGAGGCATAATGGTATAGGAGGAGGAAATTTTCAAATATTTTCTTCTTTATTTTTCATTTCATTTCAGGGATAGCATAGAAAAGTGCTAATTTTCAGAGTATGTTAATTCTTTGAATTGTTTTGTAAAAGAGTCAATAGATGACGATTTATACCAAATATTAAAGCTCTAGTCCAAATGGTTTTGGGGAAGAAGATTTTTAAAGATTTCCTTCTATACTTCTTTGTAAAATCAGAAACACGGAAAAGGGCTAATATTTAAGATACAGGTATTGTTTGAAGTATTTTGGTAGAGGGTCAACAGAGGATGATTTATACCAAATAAGAAAGGCCTTATGGTTTGGGAGAAGAAGATTTTTACAGTTTTCCTTCTTTATTTCTATGTAAAATCAGGGATCGAACAGGAAAGGGTTAATTTTTAGAGTAGGGTAATTTCTTAAAGTATTTTGTTAGGGTCAATAGATGACGAATTATACTAAATATGAAAGCTCCAGGACTTACCGTTTGGGCGAAGGAGATTTTTTACGGTTTCCTAAATTTCTATGTAAAATCAGGGATCGCACAGATGACGACTTATTTTCAGAGTACAGTAATTCATTGAAGTATTATAGTAGAGGATTTATAGATGACAATAAATGATACCAAATATCAAAACTGTAGGCCTATGGTTTTTGAGAAGAAGAGTTTTAAATTTATATTTCTATGTAAAACCCGGGATTGTCCAGGAAGGATTAATTTCCAGAGAACGGTAGTTCTTTGAAGTTTTTTTGTTATAGAGTGAAAAGATCACTATTTATACCAAATCTCTTTAGGAGGCATAATGGTTTGGGAGATGATTTTCAAAGATATCTTTTTTTCATTTCTGAAACCAGGAAATGCTCAGAAAAGGACCTATTTTCCAAGTACGGTTATTATATGACGTATTTTGGTAAAGGTTCAATAAACAATGATACATAAAAATATATAAGCTCTAGCCTTAGGACTTGGGAGAAATGATTCTATAGATTTCCTTCTTTATTTCCATGTAAAATCAGGGATCACATAGAAAAAGCTAACTGCCAAGACAAGGTTATTTTCTAAAGTATTTTAGTAAGGGTCAATAGATGATGACTTATACCAATTATCAAAGCACTAGGCCCTATTGTTTGGGAGGAGAAAATTTTCAAAGATCTCCTTCTTTATTCATTTGTAAAATCAGGGATAGCACAGAAAAAGGAGTAATTTTCAGAGTACTGTAATTCTTCGCAGTATTTTAGTAAAGGATCAAAAAATGATGATTTATACTTAATATCAAAGCTGTAGGCCTTATAGTTAAGGAGAAGAAGATTTTCAAAAATTGCCTTCTTTATTTATATGTAAAATTTGGGATAGGATAGAAAAGTGCTAATTTTCAGAGTACGGTAATTCTTTGAATTACTTTGTTAGGGGGTCAATAGATGACGATTTATACCAAATATCAATGGTCTAGGCCCAATGGTTTGGGAGAAGAAGAATTTTAAAGATTTCCTTCTATATTTCCATGTAAAATCAGAAACATGGAAAAGGGCTAATATTTAAGGTACGGAAATACTATGAAGTATTTTGATAGAGGGTCAGTAGATGATGATTTATACCAAATATGAAAGATCCAGGCCTTATGGTTTAGGAGAAGAAGATTTTAAAGATTTCCTGATATGTTTCTTTGTAAAAATCAGGGATGGTACAGAAGAGGGCTGATTTTTAGAGTAGGATAATTTCTTAAAGTTTTTTACTAGACGGTCAATCGAGGGTCAATAGATGATGATTAATACTAAATATGAAAGCTCTAGGCCTTATGGTTTAGGAGCTGAAGATTTTTACAGATTCCCTTCTTTATTTCTTTGTAAAATCAGGGATGGCATAGAAAGAATAATTATTTTCAGAGTAAAGTCATTCATTGAAGTATTTCGGTAGAGGATCAGTAGATTGTCAATAAATATCAACTATAAAAGCGTTTGGTTTTGGAGAAGACAATTGTTAACGATTTCATTCTATATTTCTGTGTAAAATCAAGATTGCCAAGAAAGGGCTAATTTACAGAGAATGGTAATTCTTTGAAGTATTTCGTTAGAGAGTGAAAAGATGACGTTTTATACCAAATTTCAAAGCTCCATGCCTTATGGTTTTGAAGAAGAATTACTTAAAGATTTCCTTTTCTGAAATAAGCTCTTGGCCTTAGGGTTTGGGAAAAGATGATTTTAAAGATTTCCTACTTTATTTCTATGTAAAATCTGGTATCGCATAAAATATGGCTAATTTTCAAACTACGGTTATTCTTTGAAGTACTTTGATAGAGGGTCAAAAGATGATAATTTATATCATATATCAAAGATTTAGGCCTCATTGTTTGGGAGGAGAAGATTTTTTAAGTTTTTTGACTTGGTTGCCATGGCAACCAAAGTTCGTCATGGATTTTAATTCTCTGAAGTATTTTGAAAGAACATGACCTAAGTATCATTTCTGTAAAGTTCTTTTGAAATGTTTAGATTATGAGGAGAAGATTGTTTTGTAATTGTAAACGGACGGACAGATGGACGGACAGACGAAAGAACGCCGGACGATGAATGATCACAATAGCTCAGCCACATCATTTCGTGTTCAGGTGAGCTAAAATCGAAATAAGGACGATTCAAATTTCATTAGCTTCAATACTTACCCTTGCTGCATTGTAGAGAACATCAGAAGTTCCGAAGAAATAACAAGAATTGTTAAACTGAACAAAATCAGTGGTTGGGCATTCTGAAAAGGAAAGGGTGGCCAATATTAAGAAACATTACTTAGACATTGCTTGTCTTGATCTATTTCTTCTTTACCCACTTTGTATTTCAATTATATTTTTCTTGGGTGTAACAATATAGGGATTTTATGGTAAAAGATTAAGTCTATGAGTAAACTTGTAGTAGTACCGGTAAGTGAACTATATCAAATCATGTATGATAAATTATAATGGTTCACAACCAATAGAGAGTTCTAAACAATTCTTCTAGTGAAAATAGAAACTATACTTGAAATCAAAGTACTGAAAGGTACTGTAAGCTAGCAAAGCATTGTTTTGTTCAATAATCTTTTTGTCAAACATTATTATGATAAAGAAACGAGGTTAAAGTAATCAAGGAGTTAACCCATTCTCACAAATTCCCTCCTTTTAATGCCCCTGAAGAAAACAGATGTTTTCTACATAGAGATAAATATAAAAGAATTTTCAACAATTTGAAATTGTCGTCTGCAACTTCTCTGAAGACTCTGATCAGAGTCATTTTGAACACGATGCGCTCAAGTGAGCTAAAAACACCTAAAAATGAACTTGCAGGCTGTGTTTGCAATATTCCTGAAATACACAAGAACTACTTTTTATGGCGTAGGCATTCAACAGATTTAGTGGTAAAGCCTTCAGTGGCAGTTTGCACTCGATGAACTTTGAGACGACCTCAAGATTTTGTCTGTTAACTTAAGTTATCAAAGCTGATGCTTTGCTAGCTAAAAATTACCTGACAGCAACTTTTTAGACAGGTCAAAATTCAAAGGAGTTGCAGACGGCAATCTAAAGATTGTGAAATTTTAGATTCTTTCAAATATCTGGGTAGAAAACATTTGGAAAACAGAGATATTGCTTGTTACAAGCAATTTCTCCATGTAACACTATGTTTTCCCGATTGTTTTCCTTGAGAAGCTCCAAAAACATCATAGTGTGGGAGTGGGTTGAAATATTTTTCGAATATATACATTCCTTATAGTTCATGACTGTATTGAATTAGTTTATTATTTTACGAGAGTTTGTACAAAAATTCCTGATAAATTCTATTATAGACTATTCCTACTAAATAATTTGAAAATGACAGGTTTAATTTGGCCTTTTTTCTGATTTAAACTTCTTTGTCAAATCTGATAACGGTCAAAACTAAAAAAAAACACATGTGTCCAATCCTAAAGCCTAAAGTTCTGGTATATGGTTAACTTTTAGCATCTCCTATGTGTGATTTTTACTGTTTTTTAATGTTGTATCAGAGCTCTGTCTAGGCCCTCAACATAAATAACAAAGATTGAAAATATCTGTTGTTAAACCAGAGAGCTTCAACACTGTTTTGTTATGTAGCATCTCATGCACAAAAATTGTGATTTATGATCTTTGAAAAAACTTATATTCTTAAAAAATTTTTGTTACACTTTACTTAGTGACTAAATCCATTCTAAGAACTCAATCCAAAAACAAGAGGATCATGATGATCCTAAATAGCTTACCTGAGTCTTCTTGTAATTGAAAGCAATTATCAATTAACTATGTATTCAAGCGAAAGAATTGTGATTTTTTCCAACTTTCATTTTTCTTCGAAGTGTAGCATCCTAGCAAAGCAAAATGTGAATAAGGAGGCATTTTTTGACTACCTATGAACAGTGCGACCAGGTAATACAAAACATTGGCCCTATGTTGTCACAAAATATTTTTGAAATATTTTCAAATATTTCTCTACAAAAAAGGGTGTGCAGAGGGAGCCTTTATTGGACCATAGGGACATTTTTCTTACTACTCTTAACAATATAACATGCAGAATATGAAGCCTATCAAACTTTCTTTTTCAGTTTTTTTTTAAAAATTGTGTAGGTAAGAAAAGAAAAAAATAACCATCAGTAGCATTTGATAACATTTTTTCCATGAGGTCACTATACAACATCATATGCAAAATTCAGAACCTGCAGGCATCTAGTTTCCCGGAAAATACTTTTAAAAATTTCCTTCTTTGTTTCAATGTAAAATATGGTGTTCCAGGGGTCTTCAAAAGAGAGCCAAGGGCAATATTTCAACAAATTTGTAGAAGGTCACTTAATTAATGATAAATATCAAATTTAGAACCCCTAGACCCAAAGGTTTTTCTCAATAGTTTTTTCAAAGATTTCCTTCTTTGTTTCTTTGTAAAATTTGGTTCAGACAGGAGAAACCGAAATGAGAACCCATTGGCTTTATACTTACCAGTTTTGTAGAGTGTTATCAGAAAATATCCCAAGCAGAATTTTGAACCTTTAAGCCTAATTGTTTCTCACTAGGAGATTGAAAGATATTTCCGTCTTAATGTCTAGGGTATATGGCATCCACCAATATGAAGCCAAAAGAATTCGAGCCCATGGGCATCTCTAACATCTGTAGCAGGTCACCAGCCAATGCCGCATTCAAAGAAACTCTGCCCTAATTTTTCTCCTAAGAAGAATTTTAAAGATTGCTTTCTTTGTTTCTAATTAAAAAAGGTGTGTTCAAGCAGATCATGAAGCAAGTACTGGAGTACTATGTGCTCTGGTAAAAGTTCGAGTAGATATACACGACCACAATAATTTCATATTCTAAGGCCATTACAAAGTATTCAACTTTTCTCTGTATGAAATCCTGAAAAAATACTTGATTCCGCTTAAAACAGGAGCAGCCCTTATACACTCTTTGTCGCAATATTAAACTGGAACTACCCAGACTAGTCAGTAGAGTTAATCAAAGGGCAATTTTCGGGACAACTCCGTAAATCGGTAAGCAGAACCTAAAACACCCTGCTTTGGAAGGACCTCAGAATTTGGACTAAGCAGAAATAAAGTGCTATACCATATTACGATAAACTCTTTCATTATAACACTCTGAAGAATAAAAGCAGTAAAAACAATAATTGAAAAGGAGAAATTCCTTGAAAATTTCTTCTATTCAAAGATTTTATTTCTGTAGTGGTCAAAAGAGAATAAGCTTTCAACAAGCAATTCTTCTTTTCACAAAATGTTTTCTGTTCTATTTTTACATTTATTTTAAGGATCTTCTAAAGTTTGTATGTAACACCTTTCATCTTAGACTGTTTTTTCTTATTTTTGTCAACTGAGGTGCGTTCTTGTTTAGAGGTGAAAACTCTCGCTAAATGAGATTTTTGAGACTTCCTTAACAACGATTTTTTTTTTATTTTGACCGAAAACATTCGACGTCGTCAAGGGTCGTTTAAGCCAATGCAAAGTCCTTTAATTTCTCATTAAGAATTCTTAAGATTCTTATTCAACGTCTTAAAATCTTATTCTAAAGAACGCTTGATATGAAAAGTATAAATAAGAATGTCAAGATTCTGGACAAAAAGAATGCATCTCTGGTAATTTGGTGATCATGCTGATAGTTTTACTTAAGAAATACTTACGAATGTCACAGACTGTACCATTGGCTACAAATCCTTCGGCACATCGGCATGTGTTACTAATTGGGTGGCAAACTGCATTACCATCACACTGTCCTGGCTTACAACTTTCATTGAGGCTCTTTTCTGAAATAAATATGAACATTAACAATTGTCAAGAGATAAGCCTGCTAGGATTAGAGGACATGTTTTTTTCCCCAAAAATTCTCGAAATCATATGGCTCAACATTTAATCCATTCCAACACAATTCAAGCTTTAAATCACTTTCAAGAAAACAAGTTTAGGTGAACAATTAAGAAAATGAAGAAATGGCTTATAAAAAGCAATTTCTTCCTTTTCCACATTGTTTTGTACACAGAAGGCAAGAGAATTGAACAGATATCAAATCAACTTGAAATTGTCTGCATCTTCATAACATTTGGTCCAGTCTAATGTTTTTGTCTTCTGGTAATGGTTAAAGGATGGAATAGCACTTGCGAGCTTTTATAACCTGATCACCTATTTTTTCAATGGAAAGCAAAGTTATTGTTTTCACATTTTGAAAAAGGCACATTCCTGAACATTTAGATTAAATCAGTAATGACCGAAGGCCATCATGCAATGAAAGACAGACATAATTATATATTACTTTTAATGATTAAATTAGCACACTGTGCTCAAGGATGTTAAAACAAGAAAAAAAAATAAACATTAAAAGTTTATTAAAGATAAGTTCTAACCCATTGCCATTAACTTAAACATCTCTTGTTATTGATTTGAAGTACCGAAAATACACTTTTTAAAAAAAGCAAGGCAACAGAATATGGCCCTCTACACATCTGTGATCCAAGAATTCTGAGAACTTCTGTAAGAAGTAAAAATTCAAAGTGTAATTTCAATAGTAACTTAAAAGGTTAGTACATACTTTTGATTCTCACATTTGAGGTAATTTTTACAGATTTCAAATTTTAGTCATCGATAATCAGCTATTAAAAACATATGCAGTAAAATCCGGTAGCACAAACAAAATTTTGCAATAGAGAAAACTTGTATGGTGGAATGTTTGAATAATATTCATTCTTGTTTAACCCATTACCACACAACCCCTCATTTTACACCCCAAATGAAAAAGCTCTGGTTAGCATAGTGAAAAAAGTAGAAATTGCTTCTTAAATTCCCTCAACTATAAATTGTCGCTTGTAACTCTTTAAATATGGATCAGTCTAAAATTCTGTTGTATGGGAAAGGGTTAAAACACTTTGATATAAAACTTGTTCTTGCATCTGGGTTCAGTTTTGACACACTCATATTAGTATAATAATATATTTCATTTCACCTAGTTCCACTATATAATTTTTTTATCTGCACAACTGAAATTGAAGGAATGTGACTGTCAAAAATGTATCTACCAATCAATGAACATCATGACTACAGCTTATTCAAACTGGGGTTTCATTTAGGTTGCAAACAAGCTATTGAATTTTTTGTTATATATTTCTGACCATAAATTTTTCAACATAATACCGTTTAACATCTTAGTCTAACATCCTGGCCGAGTCAGTTTGGCCAGCATTTCACCATTTTAAACTGAATAGAAAGGGTGAATCTGCCATTTTAATCTGAATAGAAATGGTGATGTATGAATGAACTGTGTTGAATGCCATTAGAAAATAAGAAATCTAGTGGTCAACATTTACATTCATTTTACAACCACAACAACGCTCCTTAAATTTTGAATCTGAGACTGATATTAGACTGGATGTTGCCTTACTCATTGATTCAGATTGAGTAGAAAAATTATTGACTTTTGCTCTAACATTTAATTTTCGCAGGGCAACATTAGTCTCGTTTACAAGATTTGTGGCGAAGTTTAAATGCTCAACAGAAGGTTAGATTAGCTATGATTTCAGAGTGTCTTTAAGGGTCTAGCCATGAATATGTAAATGGAACACGCAGGGTACTTTTTTGAGTAACTTTTCAGTTGTTACGTTGGAAATTTCAACCAGGAGATGTATATAAATAATAGGAAACCTCTTGGTCTTATGCTTAGTAACAAAAAACCTTATTTTAAATTTTGTCTCACTTTGACTTTGCAAATGCAACTTCTGTCACTCAATCTGATTAAATAGACCTCCCCCAAAGGTTCCTTGTCACGAGAATGAAGCCTTTCACAAACAAAGGGCCACACCTTCAAGAAAAGTAAACCATAATAGCAGGTTTACATCTTTCTTGATACAGCTTGTGTGAAATATGAATCTTATATAACCAGTTGTTCGGTAAAATAAACCACAAAACTATTAGTTGTTGACACTAGAGGCGCTTGAGTGCCTGTATTTCTCGACAGGCATGAATGTACTGAATAAGCAATTTTTTCATGAATTCAATATAATCTGAATATGGTGAATAAATCTTTGAATAGTTCTAAAGAAGCATGTTTTTCATCCAGTCAAAATTCTTTGAAGGTATCTGATAAATGGTCACCCAAGGAAAAATCCTGTAACAGTTGGTTGGATTTACCTACTGGTTTCTAAGAAAAATATTTTCAAAGTTTTCACTATATATGGATTGAGCCCTGCCCATTTAAGCCATGTTTTTCATACGGACAAAATTCTTTGGAGGAATCTAATAAAGGGTCACCCAAGGATCACTTCTGTGAAATTTGGTTGAATTCTGTTCAGTACCTTCTGATGAGAAAATTTTTAAAGTGAAAATTTACGGACGCACGGATGCACGGACAGACGGATGATCAACGGACATAATGCCATGACAATAGCTCGCTGTATAGAAGCAAATGGACCTTATCCATAATAGGGTATGCATATCTGCTTGATTCCAAGCTTACCTATGAAATTTGAATTTGTTTGTTTGAATGGGGTTTTACGCCGCTTTCAACAATCTTTCAGTTATATCGCGGCGGCTGGAGCACCTAACAATGGAATCCTGGTATTACTCACACCAGAACTACCATAACATCCTGTCCTAGCCTCCAGCTGCTATCCCACATAGAGACAAATAGTCGGAAAGGATGAGTGCCGCCGTGGGGGATGGAACCCGGGACCTCTAGATTTACAGTCAGACGCGCTACCAACTGCGCTATGACAGCGGCATGAAATTTGAAATAAATCCTTCAGTTTAAGAGAAAATGGGATGACAAGATTTTTCAGAAAATGGCCATAACACCATAAAAAGTTCATAGAGCAAAAGAAAAACAGGATATGCACATCTCTGCTTGATACTGAGTCTACCTGAAAGTTTGAATTCATCCAGAAGTTTATGAGAAATGCGGACAAAAAGCTAAAGACCGACAAATTTATGACCAGTAACCTGTAACAAAATGTTGTACTTAAGACATCAAGGTTATTAAAAACCAAATGTCGACTAATGCACTAGTTCTAAGTTCATTCCAAACGCGAATATTCAAAAATTTGTGAATTCACATTATAAACTATAATATTTTTGACAGTAATTTCTAGTTACGGTGTATGTGCTTTTCTTTTAATCTTACTTGCATCACATCCACCAGTTGTGTCGTTTAAAAACAGATTGCTTGGGCACTGGCAGAACTGGGGATTCGGAAATCCTATACACTCTACACCTGACCCCAAACATTCAGATCCATTGTTGCAGGGCTCTCCAACACATTTTTCTGAAATAAAAAATACAAGACAATGCACTATACAAATACGGATACACCCACTTGGCTGCTACATACTTAATAGAGATTAAAAAAGAGCATCACCTACAGGTGCCTACGCTCGGCTGTTGGGTGCTAGATAGTGGATACAAAATCTAAGTCGAAAAGGGGGCATAATTCGCACAAAATGCATCTAGAGTTATCCCCCTTGATAGTATAGGTTCCTCTTTCGATAGTAGGCATATGTGCCAAGTTTCAAGTGAATGCCATCATTAGAACCAGAGATATCACAAAATGTCGGAGTTTTCGCACAACGACGATGACAACGACACGAAGGCTATCACAATACCTCGGGTTTTTTCCGAAAACAGCCGAGTTAAAAATGAGAGAAAAAAAGATGCTTAATTGACAGGTCGCTTCCGACGCCTAATGATCACAAACAGGGAAGTTTGACCAAAATGTGTAGTCAGGGACATGAAACAAGAGTACCATAATGGTCCTATAACGCTCACCCGATTGTGATGGCTCTATTCTTTACCATATATACAAATATATCAAATAAAGATTATATATCAGATACATCAAAGCTCTATGCCTTACTGTTTTTGGAAAAGATTTTCAAAAAATTTCCGTCATTAGTCTTATCGAGAATTCCACAACATTCCGCAAATTTTTAGCGTACGGTAATTCTATGAAGTATTTTGGTCACGATTAGATATATATTGAGACATACCAAAAATTAAAGTTCTGGGCTTAATGGCTTCAGAGAAGAAGATTTGAAATATTTCCTTCTTTCTTTATATTCAAAATTGTGGATTGCACAGAATTGGGCTAATTTTCTGAGTATCGTAGTTCTTTGAAACATTTTGGTCAAGATTTGATAGGTATTGATACATTTCAAATATTAAAGCTCTAGGCCAAGTGGCTTATGCAAAGAAGATTTTTAAAGAGTTCTTTCTTTCTTTACATTTAAAATCAAGGATTGCACTGAAAAGGGCAAAATTTTAGAGTCTGGTAATTATTCGACATATTTTGTTAGAGGGTCAATAATTATTGAAACATACCAGATATTAAAGCTCTATGCATTTTGGTTTTAGAGAAGATTTTTATAGATTTTCTTCTCTACTCCTCTGTAAAATAAGCGATCGCACAGAAATGGCTAATTATCAAAGTATGGTACTTTTAAAAAGTATATTGGTAGAGGGACAATGCCATGTAACAAATGTAAAAGCTCTTAGCCTATGGTCTAATTTTTTTCGAAGTTTTTTTTTCACTCGGTTACCATGGCAACCAGACTCCTTAATGGATTTCAATTCTTCGAAGAACTTGAAAGAACCTGATCTCAAGATTATTTCTGTGAGTTAGGTTGAAATTCCAAGATTTGTTTAGGAGAAAAAGGAATTTTGCAATTATGAACAAACAGGTGGACGGACCCTGGACAATGCTCAAACACATAATCTCACCTGGAGCACCTTTTGCTTAGATGAGCTTATAAAAGGCTAAATGATGGCTGGTGTCTCATACTTCATAACTACAGCTTAAATAAGCCTTAGTTAACACAGTAAGCTTCTAAGTAACAAAAATGCTTAACATGAATAACGGAGCTCAAAATTCACTTCTAAATTATTGATTTGAAATCAATTTTTGATTGATAAATTCTATAAGCTTACTTTTTTCAAATTAAAAATTGAATTTTGATAGCGAACAAAAAAGTGCCATAGTCATAATATACAAATGTACACAGAATGCAGTTCATACAAAAAGACCAACATTTGACGTGGGCCATTGGTTGATGAACCATGCCAAATATCCTTTCAGCTTTGGCTAATTTCAAAGTATAATCTGAGATGCCACAATAAAATTGCTATTAGAGCACCAATTTCAAGTATTAGGGTAGAGGCCCATCAGGCGATGCCACTTGCCAAATATTGAAGCCTAAGGCCCTTCAGTTTGGGAGTAGAAAAAACTTCAAGTCTCCCTTCTATGTCAAATCAGGGATCTCACAATATTGGGCTGATTGTCAATAAAGAGCACAATGATTTGAAGTATTTTAGTAGAGGGCGATAGGAATATTTCACATGATAAATATCAAAGTTCTAGCCTCTTCGGTACGGGAAAAGGTATTTTTAAAGACTTCCTTCTCTATTTCCGTGTAATGAAGGGGTGCCACAACATATGCGAACATTAAAGTAAGAGCAATAGTTTGAAGTATTTTGGTTGGAGATTTTTTAAGGAAAAAATTGTGCACAATTTGACAAAATAACCATCTCACTTTTTTGATAGATTAAGCCGTGATATCTTTCAATGCGGGCTACTGAACATCACCTATGACATTGATGACTTCATCAGATTATGTGTAAAATGAGGAGCTTTTGGAAGCTTTCACACACAAAATAACATTTTTTCTTTCTTTGCATTAAGAAATAGAAAAAAAATATTTGTTCTTTATGTAATATCAATTCATCTTTCCTCATCGAATAACATAAGCATATTTCCACTATTGGCTCAGCCGCTCTTGAAAATGCAGCTATATCTGATCACCCAATGAAAAATAAATTGATAATACAAAAAAAAACTTAAATTGATAACAAGAAAACAAACAAATAATTTTCCCTATACAACCTGTAGTAACAAGTCTATCATAATTTTTTTAAACAAATGTTGAAGGCCGTCTTTGTCCTTTCAGTCAAAATTCAATCGGTCAACACTTTGAAGGCAGCAATTTATAATTCACCATAGGACTACATAGTACAGTGCCTTTTCCTTCCAGGGTGGTCCCTTTTCATCCATTACTAGATAGCACTAGACAGCTCATCCCACTTAGGTTTACGATTATCTACCCATTCTGGTAGACAAATATTGATAAAGATATTTGCCACAACTGGGGAGCGAACCCAGGACCTCATGGTTGAGAGTCCAACGCACTACAAACTGCGCTTTAGCCATGGACGATAGAATGTCTGAGTGTGAATTGAAAACAATAAGAAATACAAACAAATTCTCATTTTTCAACATTGTTTTCTGGAACTCTTTCTAGATGGTTAATAAAAAGGAGGATGGTGTAGGAATTGATTAATTTGAAGGTTCACTAATATTTTCTTACTTCTCTCACATGTTGCATTATTCTTGAAGAAATCTGACGGACACTGACATGTACCAGAACAAATGGCATTTGGATCTGCACAGGAATCTGATTGCGTACAGGTCTCAAGGAGTGCAAACTCTGTAAAAAAAAATAATATTTTAATTGAAAATAAACCTTGTCAAGCCGAACCCGGAATATTATGTTTTGGCTGGAGGCAACGACAAAGATCAGCCTGCACATAGGTATATGCAGTCTGGTTTTAGACTACATCACCTACTTGTAAAGTATCTTTTTTAAAACGGATTTTAGTCATCATAACAAGAGTTTGCATATTATAAGATCAGGAAACAATTTGTCTCTTTATAATGTAAAAAAAGGAGAAACAAACTGTCACAAAACAACTCTTTTGCTTTTTACTCTCACCGAAACCTATTTCGTATTACCGCCAATAGCTATGTAGCTTTTTTTAAAAAAAAATTCAACAAGTATTAAGCCCCTTCTGGTATAGACTAAACAATTTCACCCATTTGCAGAATTTGAAATTGATCTAAATATATATAAAAAAAAGCTGCAAACAACTATATTTATTGGGTGAAGTTTGATATATTTTTGAAGGTAATATACGTGAAAGCGTTACTTAGACTTTATATACCAATTGAGGCAGCATTACTATGCATACTTGGCAGAGGCTATGACCCAAAATAATATTCTACAGAGCGTTTTCTTCACCATGACGACTTTATACTTCAAAACTTCAACAGACGTATACACCAATTCTATTGTTAATGTTACAGTACATTTAAACCAATTCAACCATAATTTAAGAAAGGGTTCTCAAAACTACTAAGCATTCATGTTTATAAGAAAATTGGCAAAGTTCAAAATTTGGTAAGTTAGAACTACGTAGAGTTCAGCTGTTTCTTTCACAAATGTACTTTACAAAAATTAATACATCTACAAAAATTTAATACTAGTGGTCCTAAAATGGATGTGTGTATAGCTACATAGGCCTTAATATATTGATTTATTTAAGAGATAAAGAGAATATTTTTTGTTTTCATGGAGGTATGAACCAAAAAAAACTAATCACACTGTATGAATACGCGAAGCGGATTCATACATTGTGTGATTAGGTTTTTCGGTTCATACCTCCATGAAAACAAAAAATATTCTCTTCATTTCTTATAATTTAATAGTATCGAGAGAAAAAAAGCAAAAACTTTACACTTTTGATACCTTTTTCTATGGGACTATTTTGTGGGGAAGCTTACAAAATTGCTGTGCGCTCAAAATTTTGTTCATGGAGTTATGAATAATCAGAACGCCGGATTTTGATAGACGAAACTAAAGATTAAATTATTAAGTAATGTTTACAAGAATTCAATATAATCTTATTAATCTTTTCTGGGACAGGTCAATGTATTGATGCTTCATGAAAAATATCAAGGTTCTTAGCCTTCTTGGTCAGGAGGAGATAATTTTTAAAGATCTTTTTTGATCTCCTCAATATTATTTGAAGGAATATAATAAAGGTTTACTCAAGGATCATTCCTATAAAAAACTTGGAAAATTTATCGGCTAGCTTTTTAGGAGAAAATTTCCAAAGGAAATGTTTAAAGACACACACACATGCAGTGGTGCATGACAGTTTCTTTGTTTTGATGGGGTTTAATACCACTTTAAACATTTTTTTATTCATTGTGGCAGCTGAAACACCTTACGATGGATTCCTGGTATATCTCTCACCAGTAATACCGTTTTACTCATTTCGTAGCCTCCAGCTGCTATCCAACTTGGGTTTACGATTATCCACCAATTGGAGCGAGACAAATGTCGGAAAGATTATGTGCCACCGAGGACACATATTCTTTCCATAATTTATCTCTCACCAATGGGTGGATAATGACACGATTCCCTGACAATTACACAGTGGCTTTTGGCCATTCAGCTAATAAAGAAAAAAAAAAGGAAAAAAAGGTATTTATGACGCAAATTACACAAAATTTTGTACAGGTGTGAATGTGTCTGAAAGGCAAACAGTTATTCCAGACCTACACATAAAAAACACGTGTTAACGGACATGATAAACATATTTGTCAAAGACACTCAGAGTGGTTGTTACTTTTTTGCTCTTGCATACTGTTTGCAATATCATGTACCTGTGCTTTTTACAGAATGATCTGTCACATTATAACATTTATCCTTCAGATAACATGCACAAGATAAAATGCCAGTTGAAAAAAAGGGGCTAATCATCTCCTGAACCAAGCTATTCCACTTTTCCCTCATGAAATTTTATCAAAAAAATAAATCACATAGTTAGAATCAAAGAACTTGAAAAAAATTGAGGGTTGTAAAAATTGAAGGAAGTAAAGACAACATTTTTTTATGGGAATGCATATATGTCATATCGGGTAAAAACAGTGAGAAAAGAATAAATTGCTATGTAAGAAGTAATTTCTCTTTTTCTCACAATGTTTTCATTATACAGTTTTATCTTCAATGTGTAAAAAAGTGGGATTTTGTGAGAATTAGTTAAGTGTTGACACACTTCTGTTGCTTGACATTTATATATAAGAGTACATCAGCAATAAATTTCTTCGGGTTTTCAAAGAACTTTTTTGCAGCATGAGTTTTGTATGCAGATGCCTGAACCTCGGCTGTAATGTTCATAAGGATCGAGGTTATAAACCTCAGCTAAAAAGTCACAAAATTCCAATAAAAGTGAATTTACAGGTACCTTCATTGATTTTTTAGTTTATACCTATTAGCAGACGGTCAAACTTTCGAGATGTCCAAATTTAAAGGAGATGAAGATGTCAATTTAAAGTTTATTTTTTCAAATTTCTTTCTTTGTAAAAAAAACATTTAAGAAAATAAAGAAATTGCTTCCTTGCATCTCTTTGTTTAATTTTAGGAATATAAAGAGGAACACATTTTCCTAGTGTATGAAGACATTCAATATGAAATTCAAGTTTACTTTAAATAACTAAATGGTGTAATCTGATTTATAAAAGTATTCCTTCGAATTTTGATGTTAAATCGTCCATTAATGTATACATACGCAAAAACCTTGAAGTCTAAGAAACTCACTATAAATTTTTAACCTTTAAACACAATTCACCCTACTAAGACGATTGTAAAAAATCTGCCTTTCAAGAATGGCGATTTAAAAACCTATGATTGTATCTGAAAGGGTTAATAAACATTAGGAGGAAAAGTAAACTCACCAAACTATAAATTAAATGCTTTAACTCTGAGTTGAGTGATTCAGATAATAGTGATTTATTGTTATTTAAATGCTAATATGCAGATACGTTGTCGGCAATTTACAACAAAAGTATTATTTGTCCTACCAAGAGGGCTGTTTGCCCTCGGGTGCTCACCGGAATAAAAGGCTCTTTTTTAACAGACTAATTTTATGTTAAGGTTAGGTGAGCCTGACCATACTTTATACATTTATAGGCTCTGAACCAGGGGATCCCAAAGTCTTAATGACAAATTCCAAGGTTTTAGGACTAATTTAACCCATTCCCATACAGTGACACTTTTTGACACCCTTCAGGAAAAACACTTGGGAAAACATTGTGTAAATGATGAAATTGCTTTTAACAAGCAATTTCTTCATTTTACACTATGTTTTCAACTCAGAAAGTTAACAAAATCTGACATTTCATTAACTTGAAATTGTCGTCGGCAACTCCTTCCAATTTGGACCAGTCTAAAATTTTGACGTCTGGTAAAGGGTTAAAAGGAGAACAAATTTTTTCCTCCCTCTTGATTCATTGTTATTGATTTCCGACATTTAAAAGAAGTCAATGAACTGATGCGTCATACAAAATATCAAGGCCCTACGCCTCCTGGGTCTGGAGAAGAATGTATTGTATTTTTTTATTTTACTATTGATGCCATAGCAACCAGAGTTTTCAACAGATTTCAATTTCGGCTATTTTATAAAGGGACCTCCAAAGGAATATTTCTGCCACATTTGATTCAAATTGGCAAAATAGTTCTTTTCTTCTATATAAACCCCTAACCCTTTGGCTTCACCCTGGGGACCTGACGGTAATGGTTTAAGCAATTTTGAAAGAGGTTAACAAGCAAATGCGCCATGCAAAATATCAAGTATCGGGGCTATCTGGGTCAAGAGGAAAAAGATTTTTAAAGATTTTTTTTTTTATAAATTTCACTTCTGTTTCGATGGCAACTAGAGTTTTAATCAGGTTTCAATTCTTTTAAAGGGGACCATCTAGGGAATATTTCTGCCAAATTTGGTTGAAATTGGCCTTGTGAATTCGGACAAATTGCCATTTAAAGAAATTGTTTCCAGACGACTGACAACAGACGACGCATGACGGACAGATGTCAGGCAATAGGTAGTCCCAATAGCTTACTTGACCACTTTGTGCTCATGTGAGCTACAATCTTTTCAATGATGCATAGTAATAACATTTACAGTATTCTTTTTTAACCAGGTGTTCAATCAAGCAAATCTGCTGTATCAATAAAAAAGGAAAAGTTAATGTAACCAAAAATATACCAAAGACAATTTACTCACAAAAATTTGTCAAAGAAACAAGACTTTAACAAAAAGCCTAAAATGTCCCTAGATCAATCACCTGAGTATTATTTCATGATTTCTCTCATAAACCTAAAGCCCTGCTTCACCTGCAATCTATGACAAATCAACATTTCACCAACATGTTTTCAAAATGATCAGCCAGGGAACATTCCTGCCAAGTTTGTCCCAAATTACTCGAAATAATTATCATTTCTTTAAGTCTGATAAGTTCTGCCTGTCATGCTCCCATTTTTCGCCGAATCAAAAATTCAAAAAGTAATTTAGAAACGGGTCACCCACGGAAATTAGTGCCAAGTTTTGTCTAAATCAGTTAAGTGGTTTAGGTGGAGATTTTAAATGTCCACTTATCACGCTTCTTTTCGAACCCATATCATGTGCAAGTTTTGAAAAGGTTCACCTTACCAAATATGTCAACCAATGTTAAGTAAATCTAAAGCACCCCATTTGTTAACAAGGTGCCAAACTGTCACAAGATACACCCGTCACACTGTTTAATATTAACTGGGGATTTGAATAGAACAGGTTATTTTGAATAAATATTTTTTGTCAAACAAAGTATGAAAAACAACAAAGGGCAATAACTCAAAAAATAGGCTAGGTAGAGTTAAGGTTCTTCACACTGCACTCCCACTTGGTGAGCTCTATCCATCCATGAAATTTCATGATTCTAGCTATTATATTTTTAGAGATATATTCCGGACAAGATTCAAGTATGAAAAACAACAAAGGGCAATAACTAAAAAAATAGGCTAGGTAGAGTTATGGTTCTTGTGCACTGCAACCCCCCTTGGTGAGATCTATAAACCCATGAAGTTTCATGATCCTAGCTATAATACTTTTAGAGATAAACTCCAGACAAGATTCAAGTATGAAAAACAACAAAGGGCAACAACTCAAAAAATAGGCCAGGTAGAGTTATGGTTTTTGTACACTGCACTTCCACTTGGTGAGCTCTATCCATCCATAAAATTTCATGATTCTAGCTATTATACTTTTAGAGATATACTCCGGACAAGATTCAAGTATGAAAAACAACAAAGGGCAATAACTCAAAAAATGTGCTAGGTAGAGTTATGGTTCTTGAAAACTGCACTCCCACTTGGTGAGCTCTATCCATCCATGAAATTTCATGATTCTAGCTATTATACTTTCAGAGATATACTCCGGACAAGATTCAAGTATGAAAAACAACAAAGGGCAATAACTCAAAAAATAAGCCAGGTAGAGTTATGGTTATTGCGCACTGCACTCCGTATTGATGAGAAGAATATAACTGCCAAGTTTAAAGTCAATCTGACTTACGGTGACAGAGTTATGCCCCGGACAAAGAAGTGGACACCGCCCGGACAACCGGACGCCCGGTCGCCCGGACACCCGGACGCCCGGACGACCGGACGCCCGGACACCACGGGTGATCCCATAATACGTCCCGTCTTCGACGGGCGTATAAAAAGGAGAAGACTTTTAAAGAATTTTGCCAAAATTTCGCTTTGTTTGATAAGCCAAAGTTTTGAAAAGGGTTGCCCAAGATACAATCCTTCCTATTTTGTTTTAATCGGCTGAGTGGTTTAGATGGAGATGACTTGAAAAATAATTATTTCATGATATCTACAAGTCTGAAAAGCTCAACCATGCCCCAAATTTTGGCAAATCGTGAACTTGTTTAGAAAAGGGTCATTCAAGGAGTATCCCTACCAAGCTTAGTAAAAATTTGCAAAATGATATAGCAGGAGAAGGCTTTTTAAAGAATTATTTCATGATTTCTGTTTGTCTGACAAGGCCATCCTCAAAAGCAAAATTTCATGAACAAATTTCGAAAAGAGTAACTAAAGGTATACTCTTACCAAGTTTGGTGCAAATAAGTCAAGTGGATAAGGAGGACGAGATTTTTATAGAATTATTTCATGGTAAGTATGAATCCGATAAACCACGCCCTGCCATGCACCAGTTTTTTGAAAGATCACCCAAGTAACATTAGTTTGATCAAATTTGGTGGACTGATTGAATGGAGATTAACGCAATTTTTAACAGTATTTCAGTCATATCGTTGCAGCTGGAGCACCTTACCATGGTATTCCTGGTATTTCTCACACCAGTACTACCACTGTATCCTTTCTGAGCCCCCAGCTGCTCATCCCACATAGGTTATTGATTGTCCCCCGCATTGGTTGGAGGCTTATGTCAGAAACGATATTCGCCGCAGCTGGATACCAAACCACGGAACTATTTGCTAAAAGTCTTACCGCTACCACTGCGCTTTAGTCGTTGTCCCGAAATAGCCCAGTGGCTTAGGGAGAGATGATGTATAAAGAAATCATTGACGACAAACGACAGAGGACAATGTGCTAAGGTGAGCTAAAAACTAAATAGGCATGTGTATGACTTGTCCTGTCTACTGTTTAACAGCTTGAGCTTTACTCTCATGTTGAGAATGTTGCTAATTGACTCAAAACAATATGGTGTCAAAAAAGAGCAAACTTTAAGTAACAATAGTTTTAACCATACAATCTTATATTTAGATGCCTGATTTTGATAACGTGGGAAAATAAATGTATGAAATGAAAATTGATACTTACTAGCTGAACAGTTTCCTCCAGGTGTAGAAGCAGTAAAATGCAAAAAATGCGCTCTAAACAAAAATGGCTTTTGTATTCGACACAATCATAAATATGTTTCGCAGTAAAAGGTACATACAATTTTGAAACAGAAATAAAACATACTAGCTGTACAGTTTCCTCCAGGTGTAGAAGCCCCATCTGTATCAAAGAACCCCTCCTGGCATTCACATACATTTGTAGTTGAACTACATACTGAATTGACAGGACCACATTCCCCGTCTTCACATGTTCTACCAAGATCTTTCTCTGTAATTAAAACATGAATATAACATACCTTCCACTTTCTCTGATCTTATTAAGATAATAAAAGTTTAATATATAATAACAAGTGCTATTTTAGATATTATTGTATACAGATGCTGGTGAAAGTGCATCATAAGTTTAAACTATCCAAATTAGAAATGGCAAGTTTAGGATAATTCCCCATGTAAACCTCTTCCAATCAACCTTTACATTAAGAAAATTACAAATATCTATTTTCTTTAGAAGCTCATTTGGTATATAACAATACAAGTCCACGAAATCAAACGGCCTGACCGACCTCAAATGCAACCGGGACAGTATATTAACAGTTCGTATGATAATTGAAGCCATTCTCCAATTTGTCTAAATGTGTATTTTCATGCAAAATACCAAGACCCAAGACCGTCGGGCTGAGGAGGAGATAACCTTTAAAGATTGTTCTTTTTTAAATTTCACTTTTGTTTCCATAACAATAAAGGTTTTTTCACAGTTTTTAATTCTTTTTGCCATTTTCAAAGGGGGTCGCCTAAGGATCATTTCTGCCAAATTTGGTCGAAATAGGCCCAGTGGTTTAAACGAAGTTGTCAAAAGAAAAAGTTGGCAGATAACAACTACAGACGACTGATGGACGAGAGTGTTCACGATAGCTCAAATGAGCAATTTTGTGCTAAGTTTAACTGAAAACAGAAGAGAAAAAACTGTTAAATTTAACTTACTCGTATCACAATCAGCAGTCGTGTCATTCAGATAGAACCCAGTTGGACATTGACATATCTTTGGACTACCCAAACATTCTACATTTGAACCAAGACAGTCAGTGGAATTAAAGCAGGATTCTCCAACACACTTCTCTGAAAAATGATGCAATAATGTTCATCTATGATAATTTCCCAAAATATCTAAAGTACAATAACTAAATTATACATCACTGCCTACTCAAGAGAATTACATTTAAAGTATCATCATCTATCAAAGCTTTTGAATCTAAGTCAACTCTTTGACTCACTTCTTTCACAAGTTCCATTGTTGTTGAAGAAATCAGATGGACATTGACAGGTACCCGAACAAATGCCAACTTGATCTGCACAGGAATCTGGCTGTGTACACGCCACTCCCAGGGCAAGCTCTAGATTAGAAAAAGATAACAAAACAAGAAAGATTGAATAACGATTGCAAAATCTTTCTTCAATATTACAAGTGGCCATGTGTTAAAGGCAAACTGAATGTAACCTAGTTTTCTAAATGACTCTTATGATAAATTGCCTTAGTCATCAAAGCTCAATATTTGTAGCTCGTTGTAGAACTCATTCCGTTTTCATTTGCATGATTCGTTAAGTCTAATAAGTAAAATATTGCATGACATTGTAAAATCATACACTGTCACTCATTCTCCATACAACAACTAATTTATGTGGAGTAAAATGCAAAAAATGCGCTCTAAACAAAAATGACTTTTGTATTCGACACAATCATAAATATGTTTCGCAGTAAAAGGTAAATACAATTTTGAAACAGAAATAAAACATACTAGCTGTACAGTTTCCTCCAGGTGTAGAAGCCCCATCTGTGTCAAAGAACCCCTCCTGGCATTCACATACATTTGTAGTTGAACTACATACTGAATTGACAGGACCACATTCCCCGTCTTCACATGTTCTACCAAGATCTTTCTCTGTAATTAAAACATGAATATAACATACCTTCCACTTTCTCTGATCTTATTAAGATAATAAAAGTTTAATATATAATAACAAGTGCTATTTTAGATATTATTGTATACAGATGCTGGTGAAAGTGCATCATAAGTTTAAACTATCCAAATTAGAAATGGCAAGTTTAGGATAATTCCCCATGTAAACCTCTTCCAATCAACCTTTACATTAAGAAAATTACAAATATCTATTTTCTTTAGAAGCTCATTTAGTATATAACAATACAAGTCCACGTAATCAAACGGCCTGACCGACCTCAAATGCAACCGGGACAGTATATTAACAGTTCGTATGATAATTGAAGCCATTCTCCAATTTGTCTAAATGTGTATTTTCATGCAAAATACCAAGACCCAAGACCGTCGGGCTGAGGAGGAGATAACCTTTAAAGATTGTTCTTTTTTAAATTTCACTTTTGTTGCCATAACAATAAAGGTTTTTTCACAGTTTTTAATTCTTTTTGCCATTTTCAAAGGGGGTCGCCTAAGGATCATTTCTGCCAAATTTGGTCGAAATAGGCCCAGTGGTTTAAACGAAGTTGTCAAAAGGAAAAGTTGGCAGATAACAACTACAGGCGACTGATGGACGAGAGTGTTCACGATAGCTCAAATGAGCAATTTTGTGCTAAGTTTAACTGAAAACAGAAGAGAAAAAACTGTTAAATTTAACTTACTCGTATCACAATCAGCAGTCGTGTCATTCAGATAGAACCCAGTTGGACATTGACATATCTTTGGACTACCCAAACATTCTACATTTGAACCAAGACAGTCAGTGGAATTAAAGCAGGATTCTCCAACACACTTCTCTGAAAAATGATGCAATAATGTTCATCTATGATAATTTCCCAAAATATCTAAAGTACAATAGCTAAATCATACATCACTGCCTACTCAAGAGAATTACATTTAAAGTATCATCATCTATCAAAGCTTTTGAATCTAAGTCAACTCTTTGACTCACTTCTTTCACAAGTTCCATTGTTGTTGAAGAAATCAGATGGACATTGACAGGTACCCGAACAAATGCCAACTTGATCTGCACAGGAATCTGGCTGTGTACACGCCACTCCCAGGGCAAGCTCTAGATTAGAAAAAGATAACAAAACAAGAAAGATTGAATAACGATTGCAAAATCTTTCTTCAATATTACAAGTGGCCATGTGTTAAAGGCAAATTGAATGTAACCTAGTTTTCTAAATGACTCTTATGATAAATTGCCTTAGTCATCAAAGCTCAATATTTGTAGCTCGTTGTAGAACTCATTCCGTTTTCATTTGCATGATTCGTTAAGTCTAATAAGTAAAATATTGCATGACATTGTAAAATCATACACTGTCACTCATTCTCCATACAACAACTAATTTATGTGGAGTAAAATGCAAAAAATGCGCTCTAAACAAAAATGACTTTTGTATTCGACACAATCATAAATATGTTTCGCAGTAAAAGGTAAATACAATTTTGAAACAGAAATAAAACATACTAGCTGTACAGTTTCCTCCAGGTGTAGAAGCCCCATCTGTGTCAAAGAACCCCTCCTGGCATTCACATACATTTGTAGTTGAACTACATACTGAATTGACAGGACCACATTCCCCGTCTTCACATGTTCTACCAAGATCTTTCTCTGTAATTAAAACATGAATATAACATACCTTCCACTTTCTCTGATCTTATTAAGATAATAAAAGTTTAATATATAATAACAAGTGCTATTTTAGATATTATTGTATACAGATGCTGGTGAAAGTGCATCATAAGTTTAAACTATCCAAATTAGAAATGGCAAGTTTAGGATAATTCCCCATGTAAACCTCTTCCAATCAACCTTTACATTAAGAAAATTACAAATATCTATTTTCTTTAGAAGCTCATTTAGTATATAACAATACAAGTCCACGAAATCAAACGGCCTGACCGACCTCAAATGCAACCGGGACAGTATATTAACAGTTCGTTTGATAATTGAAGCCATTCTCCAATTTGTCTAAATGTGTATTTTCATGCAAAATTCCAAGACCCAAGACCGTCGGGCTGAGGAGGAGATAACCTTTAAAGATTGTTCTTTTTTAAATTTCACTTTTGTTGCCATAACAATAAAGGTTTTTTCACAGTTTTTAATTCTTTTTGCCATTTTCAAAGGGGGTCGCCTAAGGATCATTTCTGCCAAATTTGGTCGAAATAGGCCCAGTGGTTTAAACGAAGTTGTCAAAAGGAAAAGTTGGCAGATAACAACTACAGACGACTGATGGACGAGAGTGTTCACGATAGCTCAAATGAGCAATTTTGTGCTAAGTTTAACTGAAAACAGAAGAGAAAAAACTGTTAAATTTAACTTACTCGTATCACAATCAGCAGTCGTGTCATTCAGATAGAACCCAGTTGGACATTGACATATCTTTGGACTACCCAAGCATTCTACATTTGAACCAAGACAGTCAGTGGAATTAAAGCAGGATTCTCCAACACACTTCTCTGAAAAATGATGCAATAATGTTCATCTATGATAATTTCCCAAAATATCTAAAGTACAATAGCTAAATTATACATCACTGCCTACTCAAGAGAATTACATTTAAAGTATCATCATCTATCAAAGCTTTTGAATCTAAGTCAACTCTTTGACTCACTTCTTTCACAAGTTCCATTGTTGTTGAAGAAATCAGATGGACATTGACAGGTACCCGAACAAATGCCAACTTGATCTGCACAGGAATCTGGCTGTGTACACGCCACTCCCAGGGCAAGCTCTAGATTAGAAAAAGATAACAAAACAAGAAAGATTGAATAACGATTGCAAAATCTTTCTTCAATATTACAAGTGGCCATGTGTTAAAGGCAAATTGAAAGTCACCTAGTTTTCTAAATGACTCTTATGATGAATTGCCTTAGTCATCAAAGCTCAATATTTGTAGCTCGTTGTAGAACTCATTCCGTTTTCATTTGCATGATTCGTTAAGTCTAATAAGTAAAATATTGCATGACATTGTAAAATCATACACTGTCACTCATTCTCCATACAACAACTAATTTATGTGGAGTAAAATGCAAAAAATGCGCTCTAAACAAAAATGACTTTTGTATTCGACACAATCATAAATATGTTTCGCAGTAAAAGGTAAATACAATTTTGAAACAGAAATAAAACATACTAGCTGTACAGTTTCCTCCAGGTGTAGAAGCCCCATCTGTGTCAAAGAACCCCTCCTGGCATTCACATACATTTGTAGTTGAACTACATACTGAATTGACAGGACCACATTCCCCGTCTTCACATGTTCTACCAAGATCTTTCTCTGTAATTAAAACATGAATATAACATACCTTCCACTTTCTCTGATCTTATTAAGATAATAAAAGTTTAATATATAATAACAAGTGCTATTTTAGATATTATTGTATACAGATGCTGGTGAAAGTGCATCATAAGTTTAAACTATCCAAATTAGAAATGGCAAGTTTAGGATAATTCCCCATGTAAACCTCTTCCAATCAACCTTTACATTAAGAAAATTACAAATATCTATTTTCTTTAGAAGCTCATTTAGTATATAACAATACAAGTCCACGAAATCAAACGGCCTGACCGACCTCAAATGCAACCGGGACAGTATATTAACAGTTCGTATGATAATTGAAGCCATTCTCCAATTTGTCTAAATGTGTATTTTCATGCAAAATACCAAGACCCAAGACCGTCGGGCTGAGGAGGAGATAACCTTTAAAGATTGTTCTTTTTTAAATTTCACTTTTGTTGCCATAACAATAAAGGTTTTTTCACAGTTTTTAATTCTTTTTGCCATTTTCAAAGGGGGTCGCCTAAGGATCATTTCTGCCAAATTTGGTCGAAATAGGCCCAGTGGTTTAAACGAAGTTGTCAAAAGAAAAAGTTGGCAGATAACAACTACAGACGACTGATGGACGAGAGTGTTCACGATAGCTCAAATGAGCAATTTTGTGCTAAGTTTAACTGAAAACAGAAGAGAAAAAACTGTTAAATTTAACTTACTCGTATCACAATCAGCAGTCGTGTCATTCAGATAGAACCCAGTTGGACATTGACATATCTTTGGACTACCCAAGCATTCTACATTTGAACCAAGACAGTCAGAGGAATTAAAGCAGGATTCTCCAACACACTTCTCTGAAAAATGATGCAATAATGTTCATCTATGATAATTTCCCAAAATATCTAAAGTACAATAGCTAAATCATACATCACTGTCAATTAAGAGAATTACATTTAAAGTATCATCATCTATCAAAGCTTTTGAATCTAAGTCAACTCTTTGACTCACTTCTTTCACAAGTTCCATTGTTGTTGAAGAAATCAGATGGACATTGACAGGTACCCGAACAAATGCCAACTTGATCTGCACAGGAATCTGGCTGTGTACACGCCACTCCCAGGGCAAGCTCTAGATTAGAAAAAGATAACAAAACAAGAAAGATTGAATAACGATTGCAAAATCTTTCTTCAATATTACAAGTGGCCATGTGTTAAAGGCAAACTGAATGTAACCTAGTTTTCTAAATGACTCTTATGATAAATTGCCTTAGTCATCAAAGCTCAATATTTGTAGCTCGTTGTAGAACTCATTCCGTTTTCATTTGCATGATTCGTTAAGTCTAATAAGTAAAATATTGCATGACATTGTAAAATCATACACTGTCACTCATTCTCCATACAACAACTAATTTATGTGGAGTAAAATGCAAAAAATGCGCTCTAAACAAAAATGACTTTTGTATTCGACACAATCATAAATATGTTTCGCAGTAAAAGGTAAATACAATTTTGAAACAGAAATAAAACATACTAGCTGTACAGTTTCCTCCAGGTGTAGAAGCCCCATCTGTGTCAAAGAACCCCTCCTGGCATTCGCATAAATTTGTAGTTGAACTACACACTGAATTAGTAGGACCACATTCTCCGTTTTCACAAGTTCTACCAAGATCCTTCTCTGTAATTAAAACATGGATATAATATGACGTCAGTTCTTTAAGATCCGATAAAAATCATTAAAATTTGAGAAGAAACCATAACAAATGCCCTTTCAGATATCCTTGTTTACAAATGCTTTCGAAGCTTCATTAATGTTTCTAACTATTCAAATTGCATAAGGTATGTTTAGGATAGCTCCGCAACACAACCTCTTCCAATCAACCTTTGCATTAGAAAATTTAAAAGTAAGTTTTTCTTAAGAAACCAATCCAGTATATAACTGTACATGTACAGGAATAAATGTGAAATAAAATTTCTTTCTCTCCTTTATTTTATTTGCAGTAAATAATTCTTTGATATTTTCAACAAAAGAAAGCAGTGGAGAAAAGTCAGTGTAATTTAACTTACTCATATCACAATCAGCAGTCGTATCATTAAGATAGAATCCAGTTGGACATTGACATATCTTTGGACTTCCCAAACATTCTACATTTGTACCAAAACAGTCAGTGGAATTAAAGCAGGATTCTCCAACACATTTCTCTGAAAAAGAATTCAGAGACGCTCATGAAAATAGTCCTTAATCCGGAAGAAAAAAAATCATTGACAATGGTAGAGAATATTGATTGATTAATGGGGATTTAAAGCCACGTTTAAAAGTATTTCAGCTATATCGTGGCGGCTTGAGCACCCAACAATAGATTCCTGGTATTTCTCACGCCAGTACTACCACTACATCCTTTCAAAGCCTCCAGCTGTTATCCCACTAAGGATTACGACTACCCACCAATTGGTGAGAGACAAATGTCGTAAAGAATATGTGCCGCCGCCGGGGATCGAACCAATAACATCCCATGATTGAGGATTGCAGTTTAAGAGAGGAACATTATAACTGCCTTTATCAGTCAATACTTGTGAATTTTAGTCATTTCCTTTACTTACTTCTTTCACAAGTTCCATTGTTGTTGAAGAAATCAGACGGACATTGACAAGTACCCGAACAAACACCAACTGGATCTGCACAGGAATCTGGTTGTGTACATGTAACTCCCAGGTCAAACTCTACAGTAATACAAATAATCAAACATACATGTAGTTACAAAATACACTTGTAAGTAAAATTTTTAAGTTCTAAATATTCAAATTCCTATTAGGCCAAAAAGAATCCAAAGAGGGCCAGTGTCCCTTGCACTCACCTGAGATAAGGCTTTTTTTCTTCAAAGTCTGATACTAACTGAGTCTGGATAAGATCTCCTTAAACATTTAACTAAAAGCAGCTCATGTTGCCATGCCAACCAATACTTTCAAAGTATTTCTAATCCTCTAGTAATTATTAAAAGGGGGCAACTTAATTAAGGGAAATTATGACAAATCTGGTTGTTTGGGAAGAGTTGCCATCTTCATTTCTTTATTGGTTGAATTACCCTGGGGTACTGAAATTTAAGCAATATTAAAAGAGCTCAATGTACTGATTCTTTATGCAAAATATCAAGATTCTACCATTTCTGGGTCGGGAGATGATTTTTTATTTTTATTTTCAATTTTACTCTTGTTGTCATGGCAACCAGAGCTTTGAAGAGATTTCAGTCCTTTGGTAGAAATTGGCCCAATAGATCTGGGAGGATATGTCATTTAAACAGGAGGCCCACGAGGGCTTGAGATGCTCTACTGGTTATCAAGTTTTCCGTTTCCATATGACCCTACAATCATAATGTGAAATTTTCATCAGAATCTGACAAGAATTGTGGACTTATCACATAAACAGGATTGTTTTGAATGAAAATCCATAAGGTCCCTTTTCCTGTGTTTTCTGATTTTTCCTGTGTTTTCTGATGGATCAATTTTCATTTCAAAAGGAACTTTCCCTACAACCCTACAATTATCTTGTGAAATTTTAAAGACAATCTGATAATGATCGTGATCGTCATCACATACACAAGAATGTTTTAAATGAAATCCGTTAGGCTCCTTTTCCTGTGTTTCCAATGCCACAATTATTCCATGCATCTTTGAAGAGAATCCGATAAAAATGTTGACTTTATTGTGTTAACAAAGATATTAAAATCTAGTTATCATAAGGCCCCTTTTCCCGTGATATTTTACTGATGGTTTTATCATTCTGTGAAAGTTAAAAGTGAATCCGGTGAAATATTGGAATGCATTATGTAAACTAGAATATTTAAAAAAAATCATTCATATGGCCCCCTTTTAATGATACTTGGTGGATTGTGAATCCGGTGAAATCAAGGGTCATCATTGTGTTAACTAGAATATTTAAGAAAGTTTTTCATAAGGCCAATTTTTAAGTGACACTTACCATAATCAGATCCACTGTCAAAATAAAAAAAAATGTAGTGATTGTACAATCAATCTGTCTGATTTATTGTGTTAATGAGTTTTAAGTGAAATCTTCAAAGGGCCCCTTTTCCCATGATACTTTACAGAACAAACCAAATTTCAAAAGGAACAATTCTACTGAAGGTACAATCATTCTGTAAAAGTTGAGGAATCAAAAAAAAACAGTGGACTTAATGCGTCAAGAATTTTTGGCAATAAAATTTATATAAGGCCCTTTCCCGTGAAACTTAACAAATCAGACCCAATGTACAAAGGAACAATTCTATTGATAGATAGTTTGAAGAAAATTAAAAATACTGAGGACTTTATTGTGATAATGATTTTTTTGTAATAAAATTGTCATAAGGCCCCTTTTTTGTGTCACTTAACCAATCAGACCAAATTTACAAAGGAACAATCTAAATGATGGCATAAACATTCTATCAAAGTTTGAAGAGATTCTGATAAAGGCTGAGGACATTCTTGTGTTAATGAGTAATAATTTTTCATACAACCCCTTTTTCTATGATACTAGAAACATAGGGCCCAATTTGGAAAGAAACAATCCTAATGATGGTATAAACATTCTGTAAAACAGAACAGAATCCGATGAAAACAGCGGACTTAATCTATGTGTAAAGATTTTAAAATAAAATTTTCACAAGGCTCCTTTTCCTGTGAGACTAGAAGGACCAGTGCTCATGTCAGCATCAACAATTGTTATCATTGTACAATGATTCTATGAAAACTCTGGACTTGGTTACAAGGATTATAAATAAAATTCTCAAAAGTCCCCTTTTTCCATGATACTAGACAGATCAGGCCCAATTTGAAAAGAAACAATCCTCATAATGGTACAATCCTTCTGTGAAAGTTTGAACAGAATCCATTGAAAACTGTGGACTTAATTGTGGTACAAGTTTTAACAAGAGGCCCATGAGGGCCTGAGACGCTCTACTGGTTATCAAGTTTTCCGTTAAAAAAATCTGATATTTAAGGAAGTTAATTGCTCAAAGAAGAATGCATAAAGAAAAAAAAGGGGGGCTTTATCCCCTTTATCATTTTAAGCAACAATCCTCAAGGCCCCTTTTCCCATGTTTCATGACGGATCCACTCCATTTCCAAAAGAAAGTTACCTTATGACCCTACAATCATTCTGTGAATATTTCATCAGAATCTGACAATAATTGTGAACTTAATCACATAAACAGGGTTGTTTTGAATGAAAATCAATAAGGCCCCTTTTCCTGTGTTTTCTGATGGATCAATTTCATTCCAAAAGGAACTTTCCTTACAACCCGACAATTGTCCTGTGAAATTTAAAAGACAACTCGATTCATCACATACACAGGAATGTTTTGAGTGATAATCTGTAAGGCCCCTTTTCCTGTGTTTCAAATGCCACAATTATTCCATGCATCTTTGAAGAGAATCCAATAAAACTGTTGACTTTATTGTGTTAACAATGATATTAAATTCAAGTTCTCATAGGGCCCCTTTTCCCGTGATATTTTACTGTTGGTTTTATCATTCTATGAACGTTAAAAGTGAATCCGATGAAATATTGGAAATTCATTATGTTTACTAGAATATTTAAAAAAAAAATCATATGGCCCCTTTTTACATGATACTTGATGGATTGTACCCAGTTCTGAAAAGAACCATCTAAGTATTTGTACAATCATTCTGTGAAATTTTGAAGTGAATCCGGTGAAATCAAGGGACATCATTGTGTTAACCAGAATATTTAAAAAAGTTTTTCATAAGGCCCCTTTTTATGTGACCCTTGCTATAGTCAGATCCACTGTTAAAATCAACAATTGGAATGATGGTACAATCAATCTGTTTAATCTGTGGAATTTATTGTGTTAATGAGTTTATAGTGAAATATTCATAGGGCCCCTTTTCTCATGATACCTTACAGAACAAACCAAATTTCAAAAAGAACAATTCTAATGAAGGTACAATCATTCTTTAAAAGTTAAAGAGAATCAATAAAAACAGTGGACTGAATTGTGTCAAGAATTTTTGTAACTAAATTTTCATAAGGCCCCTTTTTCTGTGAAACTTAACAAATCAGACCCAATGTACAAAGGAACAATGCTAATGATAGTTTGAAGAAAATGATAAAGACTGAGGACTTCATTGTAATAATGATGTTTTGTAATAAAATTTTGATAAGGTCCCTTTTCTTGTGTCACTTAACCAATCAGACCTAATTTACAAAGGAACAATGCAAATGATGGTTCAATCATTCTATTAAAGTTTGAAGAGATTCTAATAAAGACTGAGGGCATTGTTGTGTTTATGAGGATTTGGTAATACTTTTTCATACAGCCCCTTTTCCTATGATACTAGACAGATCAGGCCCAATTTGGAAAGAAACAATCCTTATGATGGTACAATCATTCTGTGAAAGCTCTGGACTTGGTAACAAGGATTTATAAATGAAATTTTCATAAGGCCCCTTTTCCTGTGCTTCTTGACAGTTCAAACCCTGTTATGAAAAGAATGATAAGTATGACCTTCCAATCATTCAGTGAAAGTTTCAACAAATCTGATCAAAGCTTTGGGCTTTATTGTCTTAATAGGGTTTTATTAATTGAATTTTCATATAGCCCCTTTTCCCATGTTACTTGATGGATCTGAACCAATTCCAAAGGGAACTCTTCTTACAAAAGTATAATCTGTTTGAGTATAAAGACAACCCAATCTCATCTGTGGACTTACAAGCATTAATTAAGATTTTTTTAATTTAATTTTCCTAAGGCCCCTTTTCCTATGTTTCTCAATGGATCAGACCCAATTTGAAAGGAACAATCCTTATGATGGTACAATCATTATGTGAAAGTTTGAAGTCAATCAGGTGAAATCTTGGGCCATTACATGTTAACTAAGATTTTTTTTATTTAATTTTCATAGGGCCCCTTTTCCCATGAAACTTGATGGATCAAACCTACTTCCGAAAGGAACAATCCATTTAATGTAAAAATCATTCTGGGAATGTTTGAAGAGAATTTGTTGAAAACTATGGACTCTATTGTGTTAACAAAGACTTTTTAAATCCAGTTTTAATCGGGCCCCTTTTTCCCGTGGTCCTTGAGGAATCATATCCGATTCCAAAAGGTACAATCCTTATGATGGTACAATCATTCTGTGAAAGTTTGAAGAGAATCCGTTGTAAATTGTTGGCTCTAGATTATTAATGAGAAGTTTTTATTAAACATTTCATAAGGCCCCTTTTTCCTGTGTTTCTTGAATGATCATACCAAATTTCAAAAGGAATAATCCTTATGATAGTACAATCATTCTGTGAAAGTTTGAAGGGAATCCGATGAAAACTATTGACTCCAGAGTGTTAACAAGAATTTTTTAATTAAATTTTCATAAGACCCCTTTTCCCCTGTTTCATGACAGATCAGACCCATTTTCGAAAGGAACGATCCTTATGTTTGTACAATCATTCTGAGAAAGTTTGAAGAGAATCTAATGAAAACTGTGGACTCTATCGCGTAAACGAGGATTTTTAATTTAATTTTTAATTAAATTTTCATAAGGCCCCTTTTCCCGTGTTTCTTGACGGATCAAACCGAGTTTCGAAAGGAACGATTCTTATGTTGGCACAATCATTCTGTGAAAGTTTGAAGAGAATCCAATGGAAACTGTGGACTCTATCTCGTAAACGAGGATTTTTTAATTTAATTTTCATAAGGCCCCTTTTCCCGTGTTTCTTGACGGATCAGACCCATTTTCGAAAGGAACGATCCTTATGTTTGTACAATCAATCTGAGAAAGTTTGAAGAGAATCCGATGAAAACTGTGGACTCCATCTCATAAACGAGGATTTTTAAATGAATTTTTAATGAATTTCCATAAGGCCCCCTTTCCCGTGTTTCTTCACGGATCAGACCCATTTTCGAAAGGAACGATCCTTATGATGGTACAATCATTCTGTGAAAGTTTGAAGAGAATCCGATGAAATCTGTGGACTTTATCGCGTAAACGAAGATATTTAATTAAGTTTTAATTAGGCCCCTTTTCCCGTGTTTCTTGACGGATCTGACCGAATTTCGAAAGGAACGATCCTTACGATGGTACAATCATTCTGTGAAAGTTTGAAGACAATCCGATGAAAACTGTGGACTTTATCGCGTCAACGAGGAAAAGTTAAACGGACGGACGACGGACGGTCGGACGGACGGACGCACGGACGCCGGACGGGAAAAAGCCATCGCTATAGCTCTAGTGGCCTTCGGCCAGTAGAGCTTAAAATTATATTTAATACGGCTCCTTTTTCTGTGATACTTGATGGATCAGGTTTAGTGTCAACATCAACAATCATTATTATACAATTATTCTGTGAATGTTTGAAGAAAATCCAATGAAAGGTCTGGACTTGGTAACAAGGATTTCTAAATGATATTTTCACAAGGCCCTTTTTTCCATGATACTTAATGGATTAAACCCACTTCAGAAAGTAAAAATCTATTTAATGTAATAAACATTCTGTAAAAGATTGAAAAGAATTTGTTGAAAACTGTGGACACTTTTGTGTAAACGATGAGTTTTTAAATCAAATTTTCATTAGGCCCTTTTCCCGTGGTCCTTGACGGATCAAACCAATATTCGAAAGGAACAACCCTTATGATGGTTCATTCTATTAAAGTTCGAAGAGAATACAATGAAAACTGTGGACTCTAGAGTGAAACGAAGATCATTTAATTAGATTTTATTTAGGCCCTTTTCCCATGTTTCTTGACGGACCTACCCAATTTCAGTCGGAACGATCCTTATGATGGTGCAATCATTCTATGACAGAGAGTCCGATGAAAACTGTTCACTCTAGAGTACAAATGAGGAATATTTATCATAAAAGGCTCCTTTTCCTGTGTTTCTTGACAAATCATACAAATTTTCGAATGGAACAATCCTTTTGATAGTATTATCATTCAATGAAAGTTTAAAGAAAATCTGATGAAAACTGTGGACTATAGAGTGATAATGAGGATTTCTTAATAGATTTTCCAATAAATTTTCATAAGATCCCTTTTCCCGTGTTCTTGACGGATTATACCCGATCCCGAAAGGAACAATACTTTGATGGTTCAATAATTCTGTGAAAGTTTGAAGAGAATCCGATGAAAACTGTGGATTCTATAGTGTTGACGAGGATCTTTTAATTAAATTTTAATAAGGGCCCTTTTTCCCGTGTTTCTAGACGGATATGACCCAATTTCGAAAGGAACGATCCTTATGGTGGTTCAATCATTCTAAGAAAGTTGGAAGAGAATCCGATGAAAACTGTAGACTCTTAAGCATAAACGAGGAATATTAATTGATTTTTCCAATAAAGTTTCATAAGACCCCATTTCTGGTGTTTGTTGACGGTTCAGACAGAATTTCGAAAGGAACGATCGTTATGATGGTAAAATTATTCTGTGAAAGTTTGAAGAGAATCCGATGAAAACTGTAGACTGTGGTTACAAGGATAAGTTAACGGCCGTACGGACAGACGGCCGGACGCACGCAGGCACGGATGCTTGACGGGAAAAAAACATCGCAATAGCTGCAGTTGCCTTTGGCGAGTAGTGTAAAAAACACCTCTTTATTTTCATATAAGCCCCAAACTGAGCTCTATCTCTGAGGATACGAGCAATTCTGAAAGAGGTGAATGTACCGATGCTTAGTGCAAATTATCAAGGCTCTACGACTTCTAGGTCAAGAGGAAATAATTTTCATAGAATTTTTCAAAATTTAACTTTTGTTGCAATGGCAACGCAAGTTTACAATGTATTCTTTTATCAATTTTATAAAGGGTCAAACATGAGAAACATTCATGCAAAATTTGGTCGAAATTGGCCAAAAGGTTTTGGTTTTTTTTGTTTTAATTTTTTTTTATTTTTATACATGCCCTTTCCCCTTTGGGCTCCGAGGATGAAATTTTGAATGTAGATCCAAGGATGATAATTTCAGCAATTCTGAAAGAGGTCAAGGTACTGGTGCTTAATACACCTTCTGGTTAGGAAAATATAATCTTTTCTACCAATGTTAATTCTTTTAGCAATTTCTAAAGAGCACCTTCGAAGGAACATTCCTGCCAAATAGGGTTGAAATTGGTCGAGAGGTTTGGGAGGTTATCAAACAAGCACACAATTACACAGCGTATCACACACCAACAAAATGTTTTGTACTACAGAAGGAAAAACGATATATATACAATTTTTTTGCCAAAAATATCATAAACTGAACATAGTTAATAAGTCAATATCAAATTTTGGTGGATTCACTTTCTCCACATGATAGGCTTTGTTTTGGGTTCTATGTTGTATGGATTGTCTGGTAATATGAATGTCTCAAAGTACGGTGTCGATAAGAATAGCCGCTACCCTTTGTTCTGGATCGAGCGTTACATTATTACTCCTTCCTCTTTATCAACATCATTAATTGGTCCTTCTTTTATTATCAGTATCATCATTCATTAGTACTTACTTTTCATCTACTGTCCTCGTTTTTCTAATCATTATTTTATATATTTATTATTATTGTCCAAGAATATCTTTTTGAAGAAGTTGAAAATCGGGCCTTTTTCTCATTTTTTTGTGAATTGAGTATCTTTGTTTAACGAAATTCAAAATAACTTTTAATGCAAAAACAATGCATGTATATACTCGGATCTGTCAGCTTAAGCAGACGACTTTGCTCAAAAAGCAAATGCTATCACATCGATATCAGATTGCGCAGCGAAAACCATTTTCAGTCCAAAAAATGTTTATGAGAAAAACTAATCAACTGATAAGGTAAGGTAGAATGGTCTACATTAATTTTGAAATTTTGGAAAATCGAAAGATTTACATTTCAATTTGCCCAGAGCACCGATCTCACTCTCGAAAAAATATCACTCTACGATGATGTTCATTCAGTATTTCAAAAGCTTATATTGTGTAATAACTAATCATTCTTTTGTGTCCCATTATGCGAGACGACTTTTCTCAATGCAAAGAAGATGCAGACGAATACCAACGTTGGTTTTCGTTCTAAAATATGTTTCTTATAGGAAGGAAAACATCAAGAAAACAGAATAACAATATCAATATAAGCATTTACTCTTTTTCTCACAATGTTTTCAAAAGCTTAATGTCATCATGGCGTCAAAATACAGGATCGTGTGATAATGGGTTAACTCTGATTATGATTAAAGCCATTATCTGAGGACAACTTTTGGACGGATAAAGCTGAAAAAGAAGATTGTTGCAGACTTCTAAGTACCTATGAATTTAATTATAAGCGTAAAAACAGATAAAAAAGCAATGTGATAATAAGAAGAGCATTTTTCGCGAGAGTACATTCTTCTTTTTCACAACGTTTTTCAGATTTTTTATGCGAGGCATTTTTAGTGAGTGTACATTCTTCTTTTTTCACAATGTTTTTAAATTTTATGCGCTGCATTGAGTGGGACCGGACTGTTGCTACTGATTAAATCAATAAACTTGGTAGATTGTGATTTCGTTCTCCTGTAACATAATTTTTCATTCCGAGAGAAAATAGAGAGACACATACAAAGTAAAGGCAGAAGATAAAAACAAATCTCTATTTTCGAAATAAACTTCTTTGTTTAATATGCCTTAAAGATCAAAGGCTTTAGAATTATATAGATCTGTCTGTTTGGGGAGATAAAGGGGAGAGTGGCCACGCTTTGAAGAATATATATAATGTTTAACCGCGAACCCTTTTAACCCATTCCAACTCAATCCCTCCTTTTTACGCCCCTCTAGAAAAAGCAATGGAAAACAATGTGGATAATGAAGAAATTGCTTGTATCAATCAATTTCTTCATTATCCACATTGTTTTCTATCCCAAAAGACAAACAAACTCAAAGTTCCATCAACTTTAAATTGTTGTCTGCAGCTTCTTTCAATTTGGACCAGTCTAAAATTCTGCTGAGTTGGAATGTGTTAATTAAAAAAATCGATATTGATATTTAGATCATAATCCGATTGTTCGTAAACCATTTTTTCTTTCTTGTCATTTTGGTTGTACCAAAATCTTCCGATAACCTCTAGGATTAAAACTCAAGAAGCATTATTGATTTGAAATACTATTAAAATTTGACTGCTCGCTTTCTCCCTTTCTTACGTTGATTTCGACTGGAATATAAAAAAATAACTCTTTGTGATGCAGCTTAACCCGGTAGTGACCCGGCAACATAAGTTCAAACTGATCCACTTTAATGAGTTTTCGTGTGACAATTCCGAGGAAGTTTGGTTTAATTACAAAAACTAAATAAGAATTATTTGGGAAAGGAGATAATGTGCAAAAGGAGAGATAATAGCACAAAATTCCCCATTCATGTGGTATCGAAATTCTTCTTTAAATTTTTGGGCTAAAACCTATCTATTTTTAAAATTGCCACAATATTTGATGGTTATTTGATGTTTCATTTGGTGTCATTCGCTTTTATGATATTTCTCTACGTGATATAAAGATCGCCGTGAACTGTAGGACTCGCGGATTACTCCAATGGTTATTCAACCAAAACCTAGAGGAGAAAAAAATGGAAAAATGAAAGAAAGAAACAAAGAAAGAAAGAAAGAGAAAGGACACTGGGCGATCGTCAATACTTTAGCTTTCATAAGCCTGTAAATTTTCATTAGGCCCCCTTTTTTACATGACAGATTGTACCCAATTCTGAAAAGAACTATCCTTTAAATTGTTCAGTCATTCTGATAAAGTCGGACTGAATCCGGTGAAATCTAGGCACATCATTGTGTTAAATAGAATATCTAAAAAAGTTTTTAAGGCATCTTCTCATGTGATACTTGATGAATCAGATCCACGGTCAAAATCAGCCCAGAATGATCTTTATGACCTTACAACAATTCTGTTTAAGTTTCAACAAAAGCCGATCAAAGTCGTGGGCCTTATAGTGTTGACGAGGATTTATTAATTGAATTTTCACACAGCCCATTTTCCCACGTGACTTGATGGATTGGACCCAATTTTGAAAGGAACTGTACTTAAAAGTATTTGCTGACTTAATTGCATTAACTAAGATTCTTTTAATTTAATGTACATAAGGCCCCTTTTTCTGTGTTCGACAGATCAGACCCAAACTCGTAAAAAGACACGTATAAAACAACTTTTATAATGGTACAATCATTATGTGAAAGTTTGGAGTGAATTCAGTGAAGGACTTTTTCAATTTTCATACGGCCTCTTTTCACGTGATACTTGACGGATCAGACCAACTATCTGAGGGAATAATCCTAATGATGGAGCAATCGTTCTGTGAAAATTTGAAGAGAATTGTGTTGAAAACTGTGGTCTCTAGAGTTATAGCAAGGATTTTATGATTGAATTATCATAAGGTCCTTTATCCCGTGATACTTGACAGATCAGACCCTTATTCCAAAGGAAAAATCTTATAATTGTAAAAACACTCTGTGCAAGATTGAAGGGAATTGTGGACTCAAGGGTGTAAACGAAGATTTTTTTAATCAAACTTTCATAAGGCCCCTTTTCCTTTGTTTCTTGGCGGATAAAATCCAATTTCGAAATGAACAATGAATATGATGGTACAATCATACTGTTAAAGTTTGAAAAGAATCAAACTTGTGGACTCTAGAGTGTTTTTATAATTAAACTTTCATAAGGTCACTTTTACTGTATTTCTTATCGAATCGAACCCGATTGCGAATGGAACGATCCGTATAATGGTACAAAGATTCTGTGGATGTGTGAAGAGAATCTACTAGAGTGTTATTGAGGATTATAACATTTTAAATCAAATTTTCAAAAGGTCTTTTTTCTCGTGCTTCTTGACGGATCAGACAACATTTCGAAAGGAACGATCCGTATTATGATACAATCACTTTGTGAAAGTGTGATGAGAATCTGATCAAAAGTGTGAACTCTAGAGTGTAAAAGACGATTTTTAATTAAATTTTTCACAAGCTACCTTTTCCCGTGTTTCGGATCGGACCAAATTTCGAAAGGAACCATCCTTATTATGGTACAATCTTTCCATGAAAGTTTGAAGATAATCCGATGAAAACTGTGTACTCTCGAGTGTCAACAAGCAAAACTAATGGACGGACGACAGGACGTATAGACGGGCGGTCGCTCACATGCTGGATGGGATATACACACTTTCTATAGCTATTCTGGCCTTTCGCAATAATAGCTAAGAATGCATTGCATTAGACATGGTAATAAAATCATGAAAAAATGCTTTCTTAGTAAAAGATAAATGTCATTTTGACAAATAAACGAAGCACATACTAGCTGTACAGTTTCCTCCAGGTGTAGAAGCCCCATCCGTATCAAAGAATCCCTCCTGGCATTCACATACATTTGAACTTGAACTGCACACTGAATTTGCAGGACCACATTCTCCGTCTTCACATGTTCTACCAAGATCTTTCTCTGCAATTACAACAGGGATATGATATGCCCTCAAGACCCCCAAATCCAATAAAGATCGTAAGATTTTGACAATAAACCATAACAACAAGTGCTTTTTCAGATAAACTTGTCTATAGATGCTTGTGAAACTGCATATTAGGTTCAAACTATTCAAATCAAATAGGGTATATTTAAGATTATTCTCCCAAACAAAACTTCCAATCAACATTTGCATTAGAAAAAGATATTTTAAAAAACTTGTAATTTATAACCATATGTGTACAAGAATAAATATCCAATAAATTTTGCAGTAATAGTAAACTAAACCAAACAAGGTGGCAAATTGTCACAAAATACGCCCATTACACTTCTGGTTGTTGACTGGGGAAGGTGATTAAAATTTAAGACTAATTTCAAGAAAGAGTAACAATTCACAATGATAACTTATGGTTCTGGTGTTTTTCTTGTTCTCATGAGGTTTTGAAAACCATAGACTGTCACACTATAAGAGATTTGAAACGAAATCAAATGTGAAAAACAACAAAGGGGAATAATTTAAAAAAATAAGCCAGGTAGAGTTATGGTTCTTGTGACCTGCATTTCCCCTTGGTGATATCTACCAACTCATGAAGTTTCATGATCATAGCTTTTACACTTTCATGATATAATCCTGAAAAAATCTATGTATGAACAAAGTGTGAAAAGCAACAAAGGGCAATAACTCTCAGAATATGCTAGGAAGAGTTATAGTTCTTGCACACTGCACTTCTTCTTGATGAGATATATCTACCCATGAAGTTTCATGATCATAGCTTGAATACTTTAATAGATCTGCTTCGGACAAGATCCAAGTATGAAAAACAAACAAAGGGCAATAAGCCAAAAATTAAGCCGGGTCGAGTTATGTTTCTTGTGCACTGCACTTCCCCTTGATGAGATATATCTACCCATAAAGATTCATAATCATTGCTTAAATACTTTTAGAGATATGCTCCTGACAAAATCCAAGTATGAAAAACAACAAAGGGCAATAACTAAAAAAAAAAGCCAGGTAGAGTTATGGTTCTTGTGTACTGCACTTTCCCTTGATGAGATCTATCTACCCATGAAGGTTCAAGATCATAGCTTATATACTTTAAGAGATATGCTCCTGACAAAATCTAAGTATGAAATAAAACAAAGGGAAATAACTAAATGAAAAACCTGGTAGAGTTATGGTTCTTGTGCCCTGCACTTCCCCTTGATGAGATATATCTACCCATGAAGTTTCATTATCATAGCTTATTTACTTTTAGAGATATGCTCCGGACAAGATCCAAGTATGAAAAACAACAAAGGGTAATAGCTCAAAAAATAAGCCAGGTAGAGTTATACTTCTTGTGCACTGCACTTCCCCTTGATAAGATCTATCTACCCATGAAGTTTCATGATAATAACCTAAATACTCCAAGTATAAAAAAAAACAAAGGGCAATAACTCAAAAAAAAGCCAGGTAGAGTTCTTTCTTGTGTACTGCACTTCCCCTTGATGACATCTTTCTACCCATGAAGTTTCATGATCATAGCTTATATACTTTTAGAGATATGCTCCGGACAAAAAGTGGACCTGCCGGCCCGCCGGACGCCTGGACACCATTGGTAATCCCAAAATAAACCCCGTTTTTCAACGGGCGTATAAAAAATCAGCAGAGAAAAGTCAGTGTAATTTAACTCACTTCATTCCAAAGAAAACAGTGGAGATAAAACAACAATAAAATTTAACTTACTCATGTTACAATCAGCAGTCGTGTCATTCAGATAGAATCCAGTTGGACATTGACATATCTTTGGACTTCCCAAACATTCTACATTTGTACCAAGACAGTCAGTTGAATTAAAGCAGGATTCTCCAACACATTTCTCTGAAAAAGAATGCAAATACGCACATAATAATTGCACCAAATCAGTTATATATAAAAACAATCATTGACCATTGAAGATAATAATATAATAACTTTCAGTATCAGTTAATACTTGAGAATTTAAGTCACTTCCTTAACTTACTCCTTTCACAAGTTCCATTGTTGTTAAAGAAATCTGATGGACATTGACAGGTACCCGAACAAACACCAACTGGATCTGCACAGGAATCTGGTTGTGTACATGCTACTCCCAGGTCAAACTCTACAATAATACATATAATTGAACATATATATTTTTAAACAGTTCAAATATACATGAAATTTGCATATTCTAAATATTTCAATTGCTGTCAAATCAATTTTTAATTAACAAAATAACAAAACAACAAATAATAAATAACAATAAATTTAGCCTAGACTATTTTTTTTATTTGGGAAGTGGTTAACTAAAACGGCAATAACTCAAACAATGAACGTGGTAGAGTAATGGTTCTTGTACATGAAATATTTCCACCATTTGATCTATAAGAGTTAAAAGTTTGAAGTGGCTAGCACCTATGATTTTGAAGTTAAGGACAATTGATTGATTGAGTGGGGTTTGACGCCACTTTAAACAGTATTTCAGTCTGTGTTCAGTCATATCGAGGTAGCCAGAGCACCCAAAAATGGATTCCTGTTCTTTCCCACACCAGTACTGCCACTACATCCTTTCCTAGCCTCCAGCTGCCATCCCACTTAGGTTTACGATTATCCACCCATCGGTGAGAGACAAATGTCAGAAAGGATATGTGCCGCTGTCTCGGATCGAACCCATTTCATCCCATGATTGAAGATTAAGAAGTTGAAATGGGCAAAAATGTAACGGTAAAAACAACAAAGGGCAATAACTCAAGAAAAGGGGGTGGCAAAGTAAAGGTTCTTGTCCATGACACTTTCCTACATTGTGACCTATAAATGTCCAAAGTTTGAAGTTTCTAACACTTTTGGTTTATGCGATATATTTTGGACAAAAATGTAAAGGTACAAACATCAAAGGACATTAACTAAGAAATGGGCGAGATAGAGTAACGGTTCTTGTAAATGACACGTCTCCACATTGTGATCTATAAGTGTATCAATTTGGAAGTTGCTAGCACTTGGAGATATCGTCCAGCAAAAAATTAAACGGCAAAAACAACAAAGAGAAAAACTCTAAAAGTTGGCATGGCAAAGTATTGGTTCTTGTACATGACACTTCTCAAAATTGTGATCTATAAGTTAATAAGGCTTGAAGTTGCTAGCACTTGTAGTTGAGGAGATATAGTCCGGATAAAAGTGTGACAGACTGAGGCATAGACGGAGAGACATACAATATCGAACAAACCTATGGTATCCCCCAACCGGAAACCGGTGTTGGACTTATAAGGAGTTAACAGATGCATAGCATTTTTTAAATAGGGCACTGTAACTTATCTCCATAAAACTCATTTTCGATGGGGAATTAAAGGCAAAAGTTACACTCTAAGTGGTCTATTATACATGGTGACAATAAAACATTAAAAGGCTTTCTCAGTAAAAGATAAACACCATTTAATTGGTTGATTGAATAGGGCGTTACACCGCTTTTAACAGTATTTCAGTCATATTGCGGAAGCTGGAGCACCTAACAATGGATTCCTGCTAATTCTCACACCAGTACTACCACTACGTCCTTTCCTTGCCTCCAGCTGCTATTCCACTTAGGTTAAGGATTATCCACCCATTGGTGAGAGACAAATGTCGGAAAGGAAATGTGCCGACACCGGGTATCGCACCAATTATAACCCATTATTGAAGATGAGGAGTCTGATGCACTACCGACTGCGCTTTGACGGCGACAAACACCATTTAAACCAATGAACTAAACACATACTAGCTGTACAGTTTCCTCCAGGTGTAGAAGCCCCATCGGTGTCAAAGAACCCCTCCTGGCATTCACATACATTTGTAGTTGAACCACACACTGAATTGGCAGGACCACATTCTCCGTCTTCACATGTTCTACCAAGATCTTTCTCTGTAATTGCAACAGGCATATAATATGCCCTCAACTTATCTTATCAATTTAAAGTTCATTAATATTTGAGAATAAACCATAATAAAAAGTGCTCTTTCAGATATACTTGTTTATAGATTGTAGGTAAGAGCTATTTAAGTTAGATAGGGTCCGTTCAGTATACAACCTTTTCCAATCAACCTTTGTATTAAAAAATTGAACAAGAGGCCTATGAGGCTCTGAGACGCTCTACAGGCTATCAAATTTCCTGTTAAAATAATCTGATATCTAAGGAAGTTAATTGCCTTAAGAAGAATGTATGTAATAAAAATATACTAGATCGTTGCCCCAGTACAACTGCTGTCGAGCCCACAAAGTTTTGACCATCAACTTGACCTTGACCATCTATTTTCGTCTTTGACCTAGAACTTTGAACTTGTACTTGAAGCTATGCAAAAGTTCTTTCGAATGGGACATGTAGTCATGATGGAGAATAATAGTGCCAATTTATTTTGAATTCCATCCATTATTGTAGGAGAAATGCTCTTGACAATCACAATTTAAGTGTTTGACATTGAGCTTTGACCTTGACATTAAAAATATCCCAAAAAATCTTTCAAATGGCACATCTGCTCATGATAGATAATAATTGTGCCAAGTTATTTTGAAATCCATCCATAAATGTGGGGGTAATTGACCAGAACGGACTAAGGCACTAACGCACATACACCGACTTGTCATAATGACAACTTTGTCTCCCTCACCGCAAGTGGGCTCAACTAAAAATGGACTTTATCTACATTATTATTTCGAGCAACAATTCTTAAGGCCCCCTTTCACGATATTGACTATGGATCCACTCCAGTTCCAAAAAGAAGTTTTCTTTTGACCCTACAACTATCCTGTTACATTTTTAACTAGAATCTGATAATAATTGTGATCTTTATTCCATAAACATGGTTATTTTGATTGAAAATCCATAAGGCCCCTTTTCCTGTGTTTTCTGATGGATCAACTTCATTTCTGAAAGAAACTCTCTTTATGACCCTACAATCGTCCTGTGAAATTTTAAAGACAATCTTGGAATAATTTGAACTTCATCACATAAACAAGAATGTTTTGAATGATAATCTGTAAGGTTCCTTTCCTGGTATTCCATTGCCAAAATTATTCCAAACATATTTGAAGAGAATCTAATTTATTGTGTTAACAAGGATATTTCGATGTGGTTTGTTCTTATAAGGCCCCTTTTCCAGTGAAACTTTTTTTAACTTTCCCATATTAAACAGGAGGACTATCATGGTCCTATATCGCTCCCTTGAGTATGATGGCTCAAGGCCTTATGATATGATATACAAAATATGAAAGCCCTACACCTAATCATTTTGAGAAGATGATTTTTTCAAGACTGTCTCCTTTAATCCTAGGTATAGTGAAGATCCAACCACGTTGTCCTAATTTCAACAGTACTGTAATTCTTTGAAGTACTAAAGTAGATGGTCAATAGGCATAAATACATACCAAATATCAAAGCTCTAGGCCTACTTGTTTAGAATGAGAACATTTCTATGATTTACTTCTTTATTCCTTTCTGGGATTGCACAGATAGGGATTATTTTCAGAGTACAGTAATTCTATGGAGTATTTTAATGCAGGATCAATATGTATTATTTAACATCAAATATCAAAGCTCTAGGCCTTTTGGCTTGGGAGAAGAGTTTTTTTTAAAGTTTTCCTTCTTTGAATCTATGTAAAATCAGGGCTACTTTTCAGAATATGGTAATTCTTTGAAGTTGTTTGGTAGAGAGTCAATAGATGATGAATTAAACAAAATAACAATACTCTAGGCCTAATGGTTTGGGAGAAGAAGATTTTTAAAGTTTTCCTTCTTAATTTCTATGTAAAAAAAGGTATCGCACAGTTTTATATACCAGATATCAAAGCTCTTGGACTTATAGTTCGGGAGAAAAAGTTTTTCTTTATAGTTTTCCTTCTTAATTTCTATGAAAATTCTTGGATGGCACAGAAAAGGGTTAATTTTCAGAATCGGTAACTCTTTGAAATTTTGGGTAGAGGGCCAAAAGATGATAATTTGTACCAAATATACAAAGTCTAGACCTTTTGGCTTGGGAGGAGAATATTTTTTTTTTCATTCCGTTGCTATGGCAACCAGAGGTCTTCGTGAATTTCAATTCTTTGAGAGTATGACCTAAGCCTAAGTTTCATTTCTGTGAAGTTTGGTTGAAATTCAATGGTTGGTTTAAGAGAAGAAGGTTTTTTTGTAATTTTGAACGGACGGACTGACAGATGACTGGACGGACGTCGGACAATGATCGATCACAATAGCTCACCCAGAGCACTTTGTGCTCAGGTGAGCTATTCTAAGGATTATACAAACATTTTGGGAAAGTTTGAAGAAATTTCCATGAAAACTAGGGATTTCATTTTGTAATAAAATTTCAATTAGGTCCCTATTCCCATGGTTCCTGACTGATCAGATCCAATTTAAAAAAGAACCATCTTAATGATAGTTTAATCCTTCTGTGCAAGTTTGAAAAGAATCCGATAAGGGTACTTCATCAAGTTTACTAGAAAATTTAAATAAAATTTGTATTGGCCCCTTTACTTGATATTTGTCAGATTGTACCAAAATTCTGAAAAGAACCATCTTTATGATTGATCTATTATTCTGTGAAAGGTTGAAGTGAATCCAGTGAATTCTAGGGACATTAATGCGTTAACTAGAATATTCAAATACGTTTTTTCAAAAGGCCATTTTTTGTGTGATATTTGACGAATCAGATCCACTGTCAAAATCAACAATCATGATGTTGGTACGATCAATGTGTGTAATTCGTGGACTTTAATTGGTAATAAGGTTTTATAGTGAAATTTTTAATGAGGCCCTTTTCCCGTGATACTTTACAGAGCAAACAAATTTTCAAAAGAAACAGTAGAATCATTCTCTAAAATTTTATAGAGATTCAAAGCGAACAGTGGAATGAATTGTGTGAAAAACTTTTTGTAATGAAATTTATCGTAAGGCCCCCTTTCCTGTGAAACTTCATTCTGTGAAAGTTTGAAGTAATCTGGCAAAATCTGGGCACGTTATTGTGTTAACTAATAATTTTTTATTGAATTTTCATAAGTCTTCATTTCCCATGAAACTTTACGGATCACACCAACTTTCGAAAGGAACAATCCTTAGGATGGTACAAACGTTCTGTTAAAGTTTGAAGAGAAATTGTTTAAAACTGTGGACAGTTGAGTGTAAACGAGGACTTTTAATAAAAAATTTAAAGGCCCCTTTTCCTGCGTTTCTTGACGGAGCAGACCCAATTTCGAAAGAGTCTATCCTTATTTTGGTACAATCATTCTGTGAAAGTTGAACAGAATCCGGTGAAAACAGTGGACTTTAGAATATTAACGAGAATTAGGTAGTAAAATTTTCATAGTGCCCATTTTGCCGCGTTTCCTGACGGGTCATACCTAATTTCGAAATGAGCGATCCTTATGATAGTACAAACATCCTGAGAAAGTTTGAAGAGAATCCGATAAAAACTGTGGACTCTAGAATGTTAACAAGGAAAAGTTAACAGAATGACGACTTGGCGAACGGACGGACGTGAAATTGTCATCGCTAAAGCTTTAATGGCCCTTGGCCAGTAGAGCTCAAAATAATAATAAAATTATCCAGTACATAATCATACATCTCTTTTTCTCCTTTGTTTTATTTGAAGTATTTCAGTTTTAAATAATCTCAAACATGGGAAACAGTGGAGAAAAGTCGGTGTCATTTAACCTACTCATATCACAATCAGCAGTCGTGTCATTCAGATAGAATCCCGTTGGACATTGGCATATCTTTGGACTTCCCAAACATTCTACATTTGTACCAAGACAGTCAGTTGAATTAAAGCAGGATTCTCCAACACACTTCTCTGAAAAAAATGCAACAACAAACATGATATCACAAAATCCAAAAGAAAACATTTCTATTCAAAATTAGAGGGGCTTCGGCGCATGTATCGCTCCACAGGTCTTATTGTACTGATTAAGCAAACTGTGTTTCCAAAAATCTAATATAAACCGAATTATAATCTTTATGAGTGGCAAATGAATCTTATCAATGAAATATTTGATATTTTTTTTAAATTTAAAAAAAATATCACTGTATACCTATACCAGGAAACGACCGTAAAAGCCATGCTTTCAAACAATTAAAATTAATATACTGAATTTTAAAAAGAGCCAGGAGAGGATCATTCCTGTTAAATTTGATTAAAATCTATCTTTTTCAGAGGAGAATTTCTGAAGTTTCACCATATTTGGAAATTAGCACCGCCCACAAAGCCATGTTATTCATCTCATCAAAATTCTTGAAGGAAGCAGAGAAAGGGTCACAAAAGAATGATTCAAGTGAAAATTTGTTGAAATGCATTAACCGGTTTCTGTGGAGATTCAAAGCATTAACAATACATAGGAATAAGCCCTTCCAATTTTAAGACATGTTTGTCATCCGATCAACATTCGTTAAGAGAATCTCATAAACGGTCACCCAATGATCATTCCTTTAGAATTTTGTTGAAATATATCAGCTGGTTTATGAGAAGAAGAGGTGTGCAGCTTTAACCAGGATTGGAAATTAGCCAAGATCATTTTAGCCATTTTTTTTTATTTAATCAAAATTCTTTGAAGGATTCTGATCAAGTCACAAGTTCCATTTTTGAGTGAAGATATCTGCCAAACTGGATCTGTACAGGAATTAGCAGTTATGTATCAAAGGACTGAAGGTCCTGGAAATCGCCATATTATGTACTTTAGACCAGATAACAGGTGTTAAAGAAATACAAATATTCAGACCTTTATATTATATATCCTAACCATTTACAAACTGCAGAGTGTAAGACTGATCTAAATTGAAAGAAATCAAGTTAAAATTCTTTTTATCATGGGAATATATATTCTATATCGGGTAGAAAACATTGCGAGATAAGAACAAGACATTTCTCATTTTCACAAAGTTTTCCTTAAGTTTTTTCCTTAAAAGCATAACAAAGTAGGATCGTGTGAAAATAGGTTATGTGTTTGTAGTAATTTGAAATTTAAATATAAGGGTTCTTTTATGCACATGCCTGAACATCGGCTGTAAAATTCTGGAGGGAGGTTATTTGAAAAAGTTATAAAATTCCACTTAAGATGAATTTAGAGATAACACTTCCATGTAACCCTTTACCAGACGACCAATGTTTAGAATTGTCCAAAGTGAAAGGCGTAGGATGATTGAAAGTTATTTTTTATTGGCTGGGTCAAAAAAACATTGTCCTAATTTAAGAAATTGCTTCATTTACACTATATATTATATTTCCCACCTTATTTTCGCTGGAGAGGAGTCGAAAAGCGCTAATGTGTGCGTATTGGCTAGGCTATAAGCTTAAACATTTGTAACCATAAAGGGTTTGATTGACAAGTTAAAGTATAGAATGTAAGCATGTCAATTTAAGTACAAGCACTTGTATTTTTTAGAGTGTCTATTTTCTTAGCTACATAAATTTCTATTAAAAGTCTATAATTTTGAGTTTTGCCAAAATAATTTAATTCCGACTTCCAAAACTAATTTTTCGAACAATTGTAGTTTCAAATAAATACATATCAATTAGTCCACTGTAAAGTGTCTTCATCAAGAATTTTGTGTATCTTTTTATAGTGATAATCCTCATAGCTACATACAGTTGGTACAAGACATTTCCCAAAGATTTAATGAAAATGTTGAGTTTTTTCCCAATACACAATGACAAAAAAACCTCTCCAGAACCATGTTTATTGAACCAATTTAACGGGGTTCGTATATCTGGGCATCAAAACTAGAGGCACTTGAGCATCTGTATCATTCCACAGGCCTGATTTTACTGATTAAGGAAATTGCATATTTAGGAATTCAACATAAACCGAATCATTCGCATCATTCGCATCATATGTGGCAAACAAACCAGTGAAATATTTTAATTTCTCAAACTGTTCATTGTTGTAAATACAAGTCATATGAAAAATATTTTAAAAAATCACTGTATACCATATATGGCAATAGGCCATGGCCATAAAAGCCATGCTTTCAACCAGTCAAAAATAATTAATGGAATATGAAAAAGAATCACGATAGGATCAATAACTGGACTCTGAGAAAAAGATTTTCAAAGCTTTCTTTTACAGAATCTGATAGAGGGTCAACATCATCTTTAGAGTGAAAGATTTTCTAAATTCAACAAACTTGAAATAGTTGTCTGCAACTGTATTCAATTTGGACTAGTCCAGAATTGTGGCATCTGGTAAAAAGATAAAAATAAATAATCCAAACCAATATCCTCCATATGAAAGAGCAGTAAGCAATCAGACAAAAATATACTTTTTACCACTTTCTAACATCCTGGCAACTTCTTGATCTATCGTTAGAACTGCCAAGAAGAATATTTTTTCCGAGTGTGTGAATAAATAAAAATATAATTTAAGTTAACTATAACTTGCTTAGTGGTGTTCTCGAAGTAATACAGTATTTCTCGGAAATTTGGTGTTTATCGGTGCATTAATGTATACATACACAAAAAACTATAGTGATAGTGATTTTAAAGGGAGGTATCGATGTTTTGGAAACCTGGATAAGAAATTTTGCCAATTGCCGGAAAATACGCCCGAACGAACATTTAATACTTCTGTTAATGTCTTTAAGCAATCTAATAGGCTTAAAGTGGCTTTTTGTGGTTATACATGAAAGTTATAGCGGAATTCAAGGTTATTTTTAGAAATCACGGATTTCGGTCGCCGACATCGCATGACCTAATTTGCATATGACCCAAAGTCAAAGGAAAGTAACAAATTGACTAGCAAAACAACAACATCATGTCACATCAAATGGTTAGCGCAAAAACTACGGTAAGCATTCATATTCTTAATAACGTTAAGGCAATTTTCGACTGAAGTTTACAGAGTGAATGATCGGCTATCGAACATGACTTCTGATGAGGTTACAATGACGTTGGTTGAGCAAATTCAAACTCAATACGGGATTCCATCGGTTATTCAAACCGCATGAATGACACTGTCTCGGCATAATCTAAATATAGATTAATATCCTAAGTAGGCTTCTAGGGAAATACCCTGTTTTTTCTGATAAGCGACCTCCGATTCAATTTGTATATGAGGGGGAATAAAAATGACTAAAACCTTTGAAATGGAAAAAAAATCAATACCTACCTTTAAAAAAGAAATATTGACTAGTGAAGAGAATAACATAATAAATTTAAACATCTATAAATACTTGTGAATTTAAGTCACATCCTTAACTTACTTCTTTCACAAGTTCCATTGTTGTTAAAGAAATCTGATGGACATTGACAGGTACCCGAACAAACACCAACTGGATCTGCACAAGAATCTGGCTGAGTACACGCTACTCCCAGGCCAAACTCTACAATAAAAACAAATAATTGAACATTGGTCATTAATAAGTGAAGTTTGCAAAAAATAAATATTTCATTTCCTATCAGGTCAAGTTCAATTGACAGAATAAGTAAAAGAAAAAGTTGGAATATGTCGACTGAAAAACAAAAACATAACAAACTTTCTCAGTAAAAGACAAAAATCATTTTGACCAATAAAATAAGCACTTACTAGCTGTACAGTTTCCTCCTGGTGTAGAAGCCCCATCCGTATCAAAGAACCCCTCCTGGCATTCACATGCATTTGTAGTTGAACTACACACTGAATTGGCAGGACCACATTCACCGCCTTCACAAGTTCTACCAAGATCTTTCTCTGTAATAACAACATGGATATAATATGACCTCAACGATCTCAAATCCAACGAAAATCATAAACATTTGAGAATAAACCATAATAACAAGTTCTCTATCAGATGAACTTGTTTATAGATTCTTGTGAAACTGAATAATTGGTTCAAACTGATCCGGTTAGAAACGGTTCGTTTAGGATAATTCCTCCAAACAATCTCTTCCAATCAACCGTTGCATCAGAAAAATATTACAATAAATTTTCCCTTAAGAAAATCTTTCAGTATATAACAATGCATGTAAAAGAATTAACATGAAACAATTTTGCAGTGTCTCATTCCAAAGTAAACAGTGGAGGAGGAATAGTGAAATTTAACTTACTCATGTCACAATTAGCAGTCGTGTCATTCAGATAAAATCCAGTTGGACATTGGCATATCGTTGGACTTCCTAAACATTCTACATTTGTACCAAGACAGTCGGTGGAATTAAAGCAGGATTCTCCAACACACTTCTCTGAAAAGGATTGCAAATACGCACATGATAATTGCCCTAAATCTGAAAGAAAATCAGTTATATGAAAAATTCATTGACTATTGAAGAGGATAAAGTTATAAATCTTAATATCTATCAATACTTGTGAATTTAAGTCACATCCTTAACTTACTTCTTTCACAAGTTCCATTGTTGTTGAAGAAATCTGATGGACATTGACAGGTACCCGAACAAACACCAACTGGATCTGCACAAGAATCTGGCTGAGTACACGCTACTCCCAGGCCAAACTCTACAAGAAAAACAAATAATTGAACAATTATGCTGTTAAAAAGGTCATTAATAAGTGAAGTTTGCAAAAAATAATTATTCCAATTCCTATCAGGTCAAAGTTAAATTGACAGAATAAGTAAAAGAGAAAGTTGGAATATGTCGACTGAAAAACAAAAACATAACAAACTTTCTCAGTAAAAGACACAAATTATTTTGACCAATAAAATAAGCACTTACTAGCTGTACAGTTTCCTCCTGGTGTAGAAGCCCCATCCGTATCAAAGAACCCCTCCTGGCATTCACATGCATTTGTAGTTGAACTACACACTGAATTGGCAGGACCACATTCACCGTCTTCACAAGTTCTACCAAGGTCTTTCTCTGTAATAACAACATGGATATAATATGACCTCAACAATCTCAAATCCAACGAAGATCATAAACATTGAGAATAAACCATAATAACAAGTTCTCTATTAGATGAACTTGTTTATAGATTCTTGTGAAACTGAATAATTGGTTCAAACTGATCCGGTTAGAAACGGTTCGTTTAGGATAATTCCTCCAAACAATCCCTTCCAATCAACCGTTGCATCAGAAAAATATTACAATGAATCTTTCCTTAAGAAAATCTTTCAGTATATAACAATGCATGTAAAAGAATTAACATGAAACAATTTTGCAGTGTCTCATTCCAAAGTAAATAGTGGAGGAAAAACAGTGAAATTTAACTTACTCATGTCACAATTAGCAGTCGTGTCATTCAGATAAAATCCAGTTGGACATTGGCATATCGTTGGACTTCCTAAACATTCTACATTTGTACCAAGACAGTCGGTAGAATTAAAGCAGGATTCTCCAACACACTTCTCTGAAAAGGATTGCAAATACGCACATGATAATTGCCCTAAATCTGCAAGAAAATCAATTATATGAAAAATTCATTGACTACTGAAGAGGATGACATAATAAATGTAAATATCTATCAATACTTGTGAATTTAAGTCACCTCCTTAACTTACTTCTTTCACAAGTTCCATTGTTGTTGAAGAAATCTGATGGACATTGACAGGTACCCGAACAAACACCAACTGGATCTGCACAAGAATCTGGCTGAGTACACGCTACTCCCAGGCCAAACTCTACAAGAAAAACAAATAATTGAACAATGATGCTGTTAAAAAGGTCATTAATAAGTGAAGTTTGCAAAAAATAAATATTCCAATTCCTATCAGGTCAAAGTTAAATTGACAGAATAAGTAAAAGAGAAAGTTGGAATATGTCGACTGAAAAACAAAAACATAACAAACTTTCTCAGTAAAAGACACAAATTATTTTGACCAATAAAATAAGCACTTACTAGCTGTACAGTTTCCTCCTGGTGTAGAAGCCCCATCCGTATCAAAGAACCCCTCCTGGCATTCACATGCATTTGTAGTTGAACTACACACTGAATTGGCAGGACCACATTCACCGTCTTCACAAGTTCTACCAAGATCTTTCTCTGTAATAACAACATGGATATAATATGACCTCAACAATCTCAAATCCAATGAAGATCATAAACATTTGAGAATAAACCATAATAACAAGTTTTCTATTAGATGAACATGTTTATAGATTCTTGTGAAACTGAATAATTGGTTCAAACTGTTTCGGTTAGAAACGGTTCGTTTAGGATAATTCCTCCAAACAATCTCTTCCAATCAACCGTTGCATCAGAAGAATATTACAAATAATCTTTCCTTAAGAAAATCATTCATTATACAACCATGCATGTAAAAGAATTAACATGAAACAATTTTGCAGTGTCTCATTCCAAAGTAAACAGTGGAGGAAGAACAGTGAAATTTAACTTACTCATGTCACAATTAGCAGTCGTGTCATTCAGATAAAATCCAGTTGGACATTGGCATATCGTTGGACTTCCTAAACATTCTACATTTGTACCAAGACAGTCGGTGGAATTAAAGCAGGATTCTCCAACACACTTCTCTGAAAAGGATTGCAAATACGCACATGATAATTGCCCTAAATCTGAAAGAAAATCAGTTATATGAAAAATTCATTGACTATTGAAGAGGATAAAGTTATAAATCTTAATATCTATCAATACTTGTGAATTTAAGTCACATCCTTAACTTACTTCTTTCACAAGTTCCATTGTTGTTGAAGAAATCTGATGGACATTGACAGGTACCCGAACAAACACCAACTGGATCTGCACAAGAATCTGGCTGAGTACACGCTACTCCCAGGCCAAACTCTACAATAAAAACAAATAATTGAACAATTATGCTGTTAAAAAGGTCATTAATAATTGAAGTTTGCAAAAAATAAATATTTCAATTCCTATCAGGTCAAGTTCAATTGACAGAATAAGTAAAAGAAAAAGTTGGAATATGTCGACTGAAAAATAAAAACATAACAAACTTTCTCAGTAAAAGACACAAATTATTTTGACCAATAAAATAAGCACTTACTAGCTGTACAGTTTCCTCCTGGTGTAGAAGCCCCATCCGTATCAAAGAACCCCTCCTGGCATTCACATGCATTTGTAGTTGAACTACACACTGAATTGGCAGGACCACATTCACCGCCTTCACAAGTTCTACCAAGATCTTTCTCTGTAATAACAACATGGATATAATATGACCTCAATGATCTCAAATCCAACGAAAATCATAAACATTTGAGAATAAACCATAATAACAAGTTCTCTATCAGATGAACTTGTTTATAGATTCTTGTGAAACTGAATAATTGGTTCAAACTGATCCGGTTAGAAACGGTTCGTTTAGGATAATTCCTCCAAACAATCTCTTCCAATCAACCGTTGCATCAGAAAAATATTACAATAAATCTTTCCTTAAGAAAATCTTTCAGTATATAACAATGCATGTAAAAGAATTAACATGAAACAATTTTGCAGTGTCTCATTCCAAAGTAAACAGTGGAGGAGGAATAGTGAAATTTAACTTACTCATGTCACAATTAGCAGTCGTGTCATTCAGATAAAATCCAGTTGGACATTGGCATATCGTTGGACTTCCTAAACATTCTACATTTGTACCAAGACAGTCGGTGGAATTAAAGCAGGATTCTCCAACACACTTCTCTGAAAAGGATTGCAAATACGCACATGATAATTGCCCTAAATCTGAAAGAAAATCAGTTATATGAAAAATTCATTGACTATTGAAGAGGATAAAGTTATAAATCTTAATATCTATCAATACTTGTGAATTTAAGTCACATCCTTAACTTACTTCTTTCACAAGTTCCATTGTTGTTGAAGAAATCTGATGGACATTGACAGGTACCCGAACAAACACCAACTGGATCTGCACAAGAATCTGGCTGAGTACACGCTACTCCCAGGCCAAACTCTACAAGAAAAACAAATAATTGAACAATTATGCTGTTAAAAAGGTCATTAATAAGTGAAGTTTGCAAAAAATAATTATTCCAATTCCTATCAGGTCAAAGTTAAATTGACAGAATAAGTAAAAGAGAAAGTTGGAATATGTCGACTGAAAAACAAAAACATAACAAACTTTCTCAGTAAAAGACACAAATTATTTTGACCAATAAAATAAGCACTTACTAGCTGTACAGTTTCCTCCTGGTGTAGAAGCCCCATCCGTATCAAAGAACCCCTCCTGGCATTCACATGCATTTGTAGTTGAACTACACACTGAATTGGCAGGACCACATTCACCGTCTTCACAAGTTCTACCAAGGTCTTTCTCTGTAATAACAACATGGATATAATATGACCTCAACAATCTCAAATCCAACGAAGATCATAAACATTGAGAATAAACCATAATAACAAGTTCTCTATTAGATGAACTTGTTTATAGATTCTTGTGAAACTGAATAATTGGTTCAAACTGATCTGTTTAGAAACGGTTCGTTTAGGATAATTCCTCCAAACAATCCCTTCCAATCAACCGTTGCATCAGAAAAATATTACAATGAATCTTTCCTTAAGAAAATCTTTCAGTATATAACAATGCATGTAAAAGAATTAACATGAAACAATTTTGCAGTGTCTCATTCCAAAGTAAATAGTGGAGGAAAAACAGTGAAATTTAACTTACTCATGTCACAATTAGCAGTCGTGTCATTCAGATAAAATCCAGTTGGACATTGGCATATCGTTGGACTTCCTAAACATTCTACATTTGTACCAAGACAGTCGGTAGAATTAAAGCAGGATTCTCCAACACACTTCTCTGAAAAGGATTGCAAATACGCACATGATAATTGCCCTAAATCTGCAAGAAAATCAATTATATGAAAAATTCATTGACTATTGAAGAGGATGACATAATAAATGTAAATATCTATCAATACTTGTGAATTTAAGTCACCTCCTTAACTTACTTCTTTCACAAGTTCCATTGTTGTTGAAGAAATCTGATGGACATTGACAGGTACCCGAACAAACACCAACTGGATCTGCACAAGAATCTGGCTGAGTACACGCTACTCCCAGGCCAAACTCTACAAGAAAAACAAATAATTGAACAATGATGCTGTTAAAAAGGTCATTAATAAGTGAAGTTTGCAAAAAATAAATATTCCAATTCCTATCAGGTCAAAGTTAAATTGACAGAATGATTAAAAAAGAAAGTTGGAATATGTCGACTGAAAAACAAAAACATAACAAACTTTCTCAGTAAAAGACACAAATTATTTTGACCAATAAAATAAGCACTTACTAGCTGTACAGTTTCCTCCTGGTGTAGAAGCCCCATCCGTATCAAAGAACCCCTCCTGGCATTCACATGCATTTGTAGTTGAACTACACACTGAATTGGCAGGACCACATTCACCGTCTTCACAAGTTCTACCAAGATCTTTCTCTGTAATAACAACATGGATATAATATGACCTCAACAATCTCAAATCCAATGAAGATCATAAACATTTGAGAATAAACCATAATAACAAGTTTTCTATTAGATGAACATGTTTATAGATTCTTGTGAAACTGAATAATTGGTTCAAACTGTTTCGGTTAGAAACGGTTCGTTTAGGATAATTCCTCCAAACAATCTCTTCCAATCAACCGTTGCATCAGAAGAATATTACAAATAATCTTTCCTTAAGAAAATCATTCATTATACAACCATGCATGTAAAAGAATTAACATGAAACAATTTTGCAGTGTCTCATTCCAAAGTAAACAGTGGAGGAAGAACAGTGAAATTTAACTTACTCATGTCACAATTAGCAGTCGTGTCATTCAGATAAAATCCAGTTGGACATTGGCATATCGTTGGACTTCCTAAACATTCTACATTTGTACCAAGACAGTCGGTGGAATTAAAGCAGGATTCTCCAACACACTTCTCTGAAAAGGATTGCAAATACGCACATGATAATTGCCCTAAATCTGAAAGAAAATCAGTTATATGAAAAATTCATTGACTTTTGAAGAGAATAACATTATAAATCTTAATATCTATCAATACTTGTGAATTTAAGTCACATCCTTAACTTACTTCTTTCACAAGTTCCATTGTTGTTGAAGAAATCTGATGGACATTGACAGGTACCCGAACAAACACCAACTGGATCTGCACAAGAATCTGGCTGAGTACACGCTCTTCCCAGGCCAAACTCTACAATAAAAACAAATAATTGAACAATTATGCTGTTAAAAAGGTCATAAATAAGTGAAGTTTGCAAAAAATAAATATTTCAATTCCTATCAGGTCAAAGTTAAATTGACAGAATAATTAAAAAAGAAAGTTGGAATATGACGACTGAAAAACAAAAACATAACAAACTTTCTCAGTAAAAGACACAAATTATTTTGACCAATAAAATAAGCACTTACTAGCTGTACAGTTTCCTCCTGGTGTAGAAGCCCCATCCGTATCAAAGAACCCCTCCTGGCATTCACATGCATTTGTAGTTGAACTACACACTGAATTGGCAGGACCACATTCACCGTCTTCACATGTTCTACCAAGATCTTTCTCTGTAATAACAACATGGATATAAAATGACCTCAACAATCTCAAATCCAACGAAGATCATGATAATTTGGGAACAAACCATAATAACAAGTTCTCTATCAGATGAACTTGTTTATAGATTCTTGTGAAACTAAATAATTGGTTCAAACTGTTCCGGTTAGAAACGGTTCGTTTAGGGTAATTCATCCAAACAATCTCTTCCAATTTACCGTTGCATCAGAAAAATGTTACAATAAATCTTTCCTTAAGAAAATCTTTCGGTATATAACCATGGATGTATAAGAATGAACATGAAAACAATTTTACAGTGTCTCATTCCAAAGCATTCCAATAATTTGCATTGGCTAACGGACTTGGCGTTATTTATACACCTTTCTTGTAGCAGCCAGTCAGTTTGAAATAAACCAGACACACAAACGGTAAGAAGACGACTACCTCGTAAACCAGATGCTTTAAGGGATCGAAATATGCTGTCTGTATGTAGTTTTAATCGTTAGATGATTCCGTTTTCATTCTTTTGACATTCTAAAACAACTGTAACCTGGGTTAACCCATTGCCAGACGACAATAGTTTGGACGGATCGAAATTAGAACAACTAGCAGATATCAATTTAAATTGCTTTCTAACTGAAGAGTAGGGGCTAAACGCGGTAAAAAATATTGTGACGAAAGGAGAAATTGCCTGTTTCAATAAATGTTTCCTTTTCTCACAATCTTTTCTTGACATAATTCTTTCCGGCTGTAAAAAAGGCGGGAGTTAAGCCTCGCAGACCTTTGACTGTTTTTCAAAATAATTAACGACATGACAAATCGCATAATAACATTTTACGCTTTTTGATCAGAACTATTTTTAGCTAATGATGTGAATTCATATGTATGCCGACATTACTTAACATACTTTTTTCAAAATCGGACAAATAATTAAAATATAAATCTGAACATAAAAAAGAGAAAATTTCTTAAACCAATGAACCTACGAAACGTACAGCGAATTTTAACGTATGGTGTTCGTGTTTGACAGGTTATGTGTCGGCTTCCCGATCAATAAGTACAGAGTTCCATTCTTTTGAGCAGCTATCGATATTGAGTTGTAATTGGCCCACATAAATGGCGCGAGTACTGGTATGTTCTCCAGAAAGCAGAATCTCGAGTTTAAAACGTTTAAATAGACTTAAATCTTATCTATATATATATAAACCTTATCTATTTTCTGCCCAGATGTAATTACGTGGCTTCATTAGCCCACCAAATGGATTTGGTTTGGTTTGAATGGGGTTTTACGCCGCTTTCAACAATCTTTCAGTTATATCGCGGCGGCTGGAGCACCTAACGATGGAATCCTGGTATTTCTCACACCAGTACTACCATTACATCCTTTCCTAGCCTCCAGCTGCTATCCCACATAGGTCTACGATTATCGACCATTGGTGAGAGACAAATAGTCGGAAAGGCCCACCAAATGGAAATGGAATGACTGTTAAATTAAAACGACTTGTATGTAAAAAAAAAATGAAATGGCTTAATCACCGATTTCAACCAATTTGAAATGATAATAATAATACAACACATCGTCTGAAATTCTTGGGGAAAATGTAAAATATTCAAACTCAATGGGTTGCAAATTTATCATTGTTTGTAATTGAATACACGGCGGGCTATTGGACAATTTGATAGTTCTGTGTAAACAGTGGCTTTAGTTAATAGAATATAAATGAGTCCCAAAGGGGAAGGAGAAGTGTGAGCTGCTAATTAACTGGTGCCCCGCAACACTCAATCAGTCAAATACAAATTGTAGTTCATAATTTTTGGTCTTGTTTATCTATTTTTATATTTCTTTATTTCTATCTATTTATTGAAAGGGTGGCTTTTAATTATTCTTATTGACCCTGTTCCAAAGTTTATAAAATATCGTAGTTGAGCGACCAAAATGTCGTAAAAACAGCTTTATTCAACCTGTGTTTACTACATTTTGGTCGCCTACTGATGATATCATATGATGTGAACATTCACCATTTTGGTTACGTTCTTCTTGCCAAAAAAGTAACGACTTCTGAATTATCTACCGACATATAGAAAAGAACACATTAGAGGTGAAATAAGCTGTAAAGGCTCTGATAGTGACTCAATGTTTCAAGGGTCATAGATCCAGATCTTGAATCGATCGAAATTACGATCCTTCGCCTGGCTGTCGATTCTTTCATAATAACAATTTACTTTCAAAGATTCACTATGATATATCCGATTAAGCTTTGGAACCTTTGAGAGTCTTTTAAGGTCTAGCACTATCATATTTGGTGTGCAGAGGGAAAACTAATCCCGTTTTAGGATGTCAGATTAAAAGAGGTACACCCTAAAACTCGTATCCATATTCTAAAAACTCTTAGGACCGGTCTATTTTGTTGTCTGCTACTTTTGCTACGCATTACTACTTGTCTCATCAAATTGACACACACGAATTTAATTACAGGCAGTGTTAAAAAGCGGTCATTTAGACGTACCTGGTTCTATATCGGCCAATATTTTTTCTCTTTTTTATTAAAAAATTGATAGCATGTGTAACTTGATGTTGAAAAAGGAAAACGAAATATTACGAAATATCTGACAATTTCCTTAATACATAGTCAAAATCTGAAGGTATTTACAAGTAAAAATCTTTTCAGCAGATGCAGGTTATACTATTCTATACATATAAGTTTGGAAAAAATCGAAGGTAACCACGAAAATGCCCTTATGGACACACGTCTTTTGAAAATAAAGCATTCAGTTCAAAGCTTTTAGTGTTTATATTTAAAATAAATAAAGAGGTAGGATTATCGATAAACATAGAATCTGCAAAAATAACCAAAGATTCGAACACGGTTAACCTTGATAGTTCGCGCAGATCTGATCAGATCGGAACGTTTCGCAACCTATTTCTTGTCCCTTTTTATTCCAGGACGATTCACATTTCTCCACATATTCTAATAATTTCTGAACATACGGGGGTAATTAACACTTAATTTATTTATTTATCGTTATTATCTATTTATTTATTTTTGAAAGTAAATATGACGATAATAATAAAAAGAAAAGTTGGATCTTGCGCATGTGAAAGAGGAAATGTAATCCAAATTGAAAATAGTTTCAGGTAGGTGGAAAATCTCTGTAAAATTAAAATAGTTGACACCGGTAAGCTCGCGTAGTGTGACAATGGACGATTTTCGAGATCGCATGTCCGATATGTCGGTTTGACGGATCACAAAAACGGTCATCTCGGAAGTGCATAAAGTATCGATCGTTTTCTGACCTAACTACCATGTTGAGTGCGCAGGCTGACCATGTTTATGACTGAAAAATACTCTTCTAAATGAAAGGTATATATCTATTCTCAACAATTGTCATTTCTATCAAGACGCAAGTTCGTTAAAGTGAACACATTTTCCGAGGCCTAGACATAGTTCATGGACAAGCTATATAATTAGATCGGTAATGTATATTGCGACAAAAATTATTTCTAATTTTTGATGCCTAGTCAATGCTTCTTTCCAGTGAAACATGTTTTTCTTTATATCTACTTTCTTAATTGTGATTCTAAATCACCTGACTTTTAACTAAAATCATTATTGTGTGACTCTCTTCGCTGTATGGCAGATGAGCGATTTGGCAAAATCGGACAAAACAGGGAGATAACAGCTAAAGAATGGTAGTTTGTATACATACAATTTAGACCGAGAGCCTGTGCAATGATACCAATCAAATCGGAAAAATCGTAGCCATAACAAAAGAAAGGTAATTTCAAGCGCATTACTTTGTAAAATATGTTGTCTTGGACATGAAATATGAACAGGCAATTCGTTGGTTACCGATCTAACTGTCGTATCTGCGGGTTGAATGAACTGTAGTTAAGACGTTTCCGTCGCCAAACCAACAAAAAATCAAAGTTCACTCCCGGGATAAATGGACTATTCAATGGTCAATCTATTTTTTATTAACAGTCGCGGTCTGTAAATTTACACCCCTTCTTGTATTGAGAATATAACATTTAATATTTGATATGTCGACTAAGATAGACGGACACACGAATATATTTAACAAATGAGAAGGTACCCAGTCATCTCGGACATCATAGTTAGTTCCCAAAGATAGACCCATGTGACTAGGATTCAAACCCGCAACACCGACTTCACTCAAACCACTGAGACAAGCGGGCCCCACTGTTTTGTTTTGAGTAGAATTGCAGGCTGCATATAAAACAGTATATAGATTATTTAACTAGTACTGGATATTGTATTACTCCGGAAAGCAGCGTCAGTTTTATCATAGATTCTTATTACTAACAGCAGTGAAAAAGTTGTGTGTGTGTGTGTGTTTTTCCATGATTTCTTTTTCCGCCCCAATCCTTTAAAGCCCCGGGGACGTTTTAGCTCGAACGGAATAATATGAAAGATACCAGGCTCTTAAATCTTCATATTTTTACGTTTATCGACAAGGTCTGATAAAAAAATATCAAAAAGTCTAATTTTGAATTAAAAAACTTTAAAATGTAACATGAACTTTGCTGAATGGCAATCAGATATTAAATGTTCGAGCCGATCTCTTGTCTAAAAGTTACTTGGACTTTATACTAACCGGGTGGTTATGATTTGAAGAACTCGTTCAGAAAGTACATAAGAGTGTAAAAACGAAACACATTTTCTCTCAGTTCGTCTACAACTCCTACCACAGATTCTCAATAGTCGTTGCTTTAACTTCCAGCTGCCTAGATAATGGGTGTTTAATGGTCAGACAATCATTACTTTAGTGTATATCAGTGCAAAGTGACAGACTTAGAGGTGTTTCAATGGTAACGGGGCTCTATGGTAACATTCCTTGATTACCAAACTAGTAGTTCTATTTACACATTTTTTCCTAACCATGTTTCCGAATGTCGTTCTGTATATACCGGAGAGCAGAGTAGATGGACAGGCTCATCAATCTGCCCAATAACATGCTATTGGTCTAAACTCGTCCACCACTAGGCCGGGGTCATTGCGCATTGGTGGAAAAAGGAGAGAGGGTGTAAAGGAAGATAGATAGATAGATTGATAGATAGATAGATAATAGATAGATAGAGAGAGAGTGAGAGTGAGAGAGAGATAGGGAGAGAGAGAGCGTGAAGAAAATATTGGGTAAAGAGTAGGGTAGAGATTGAAAGAGACAGGGAGGAAAGAAAGAAAGTAAAGCAGAAAGACAGGGAGAGAAGAGGAAATGGATAGAGAGGAGGAGAGAGAGAGAGAGAAAATGGAGAATGTAAAGAAGAGGAAAAAGAGATATACAGCATGAATAGAATACGGGGAAAGAGAGAACAGGATAGAGACTGAAAGAGGAGTTGGAGAGAGATTGAGAGGGAGAGAGATAGATAGGTAGATAGATAGATAGATAGATAGATAGATAGATAGATAGATAGAAAGAGAGAGAGAGAGAGAGAGAGAGAGAGAGAGAGAGAGAGAGAGAGAGAGAGAGAAAGTGGAGAGAGGGCATTATTGGAAATGGCCACAGCATAAGTCAATCAAAGTTGATGTTTCAAAACTGACGTTATATTAAGATATTAAGTTAGGATCTACAGAGAAAGTGAAAACTCTCGATCCTGTTCGAGTTGCGCTCTGCGTACAGTTCATCTAAAGACAATGAAACTATTTGCAATTCCGAGATGATTCATATCCCTCACATTATAGATTTGTTTTTTCGATCCTTTAAGCAAAAATAAATGGATCTTCCCGGTTCAGCGAATTTAAATTTTCGTCTTTAGTTCAATTTCGCAGGCTGACCGTGATCGAAACTTTTTATTTTCGCCAGTTTGTTTTCTGTCTGACTCTATTTTCAGAGAACAGGATATATAATGATGATTATCTCATACTTCGTAAATCTTATATAAAAGGAAAATGACAACAAACAATTCATAAGAAAGTATTTTGGGAAAAAGTCAATACACAGAAATAATGATGAAACATTGTAACTAGCATATATCCTTTTTAATTAACTTCACATCGTAAATACAGCTACTCTAAGACAAAGATGAAGACAGGCAGAAATAGACAGAGACAAAAAGACGGTTAGAAAAAAAGATCGGACCCAACACAAGCCAATCACATAGTTGGTTTTTCAAAAATTTAGATATTGAAAAGTAGCCTTCGCACTCCCCTCAGTGCGTCCAAATGCGATTGAAACTTTTTTCGAGATTATCTATTTTTCTTCACATTCTTACCGACCCTTCAAAACAAACATTAATTGGCCGCCGGCGGATATCAGGACTCGCTGCGAATTTTAAGTTTCATGTATGGTGACACTGCGCATGCTGATCGGGGTCGATACTTTTAATTTTTCGCCGTGTTTTATCTATTTGTTGTTGTTGTTGTTTTCTACACCAACTTATTTTACATTTGGACTGTGTTATTAGAAAAAATGGAGAAAGGTGAATCGTCACGGCAAAAAAAAGTTGCTTAATTTTACGGCCTGACAGACTGCTTGTCTTCTTTATCCTCAATCTATTATCTGTCCCTTGATATTTTAAAGGAAGTGTGAAATCAATTTAGTAAAAGAACGGCACCCCGGTTGGTTATAGTAGTACTATATTGATGAGTACTATATTGATGAATGATACATTTTCTCGCAATATTTGTCAAACTCGTTCATGACTGAAATAAGAGCGTCAAAGCCAAACACGAAACACATTTTCTCAGGGTTCCACCATATCCCCAATCCCAGTCATTCTTAGTGTAGACTCCAACTTCCAGCTGCCTGGAAAATTGGAAATTAATGGTCATTATTTTTGTGTATATCAGTGCAAAGTGCCAGTCCAAGATGAGTTTCTATGGTAACATTCCTTGATCGCCAAACTTTTTTTCCGTTTTTTCTAACATCTTAACCTTTTCAGTCTGTCTGTCTGTATATTTGTCTTCACCGACAAATCAAGATACTTTCCATTGAATTATATATTCTTAATGGAAACAGAACATAACTCTTAAATGAATGCCACAAAATACTCTCTCTCGTGCCGGAACGAATAACTTCGATAGTAAAGAGAAACATTTTTGATTAAAGTCCTTAAAAAATCATCGCTGGTTTCATATGTAATAGATGTATAATGTGAACAAAATATTAATATTTTAAACCGTGTCGTCACAGACGGCACATTGGGTATTCATGGCAAATCGGGTGTAAGTTTTTAATAGCTTTAATAGATTTATCGAAGGGGAGCGGAAACAAAGGATTTATAAGAAAGTGTTTGCTTTTAATTTGGAAAAAGTCAATACATAGAAATGATGATGGTGAAAGATTGCAGCTAGCACATATCCTCTTTGACTAACATGACGAAAAATATGTGCACTTTCTCAAAAACTAATTTATAAGATAGACCAATTTCTGTCTTCTGCACTTACCCTGGTATATTGAACGGTATTACAAAATGGAAAACGGAGATATTTTCTTTTAAGTATACTCGTGAAACGACAATATTTTGTCTTTCTTATATCAGTAATACACTTAAGGGACTTTCAAACAGAAATTTCTCGGAGAAAGCTACTGTAAAAGAATTTTCTATGTTCACTTATGCAAAATGATCCTCAATTCACCCCATGGTACAAGATAGTTTCTTCTTGGCCCATGATGTAATGTTGAGTTACTTGAATAAAACATTTGAAACAATAATAAATCACCTCTCGTGTATATAGCCTGTATAATCGTGATTATGTTCTAAGAAGTTAAATCAAAATACAATGAAAACTCCCTCATTTTTGTCATTATCTTCTGTTTAAACAGTAAAAAAATTCTTGAGGATGCATATTAACCCATGTACTTATTGTGCGAATTCTTAATTCTACAAACCATTTTTTAGAAGGCTCATACCATACAAAACTTGGGAAATTTAAATCAAACAAGAAGCCCATAGGGCCATATCGGTCACCTGAGTCCGAATAGCACAAAAACAAATAAAAGTCCACCAGATCAATCATATTTGTGGTCAGATTCAATATCAATTACATAAGTTGACAAGAACTGTAACATGATGAAAATAACAATTCAATTTGTTCAAAATATTTTACAAATGTTAAATTTGGGGGTCACTTCAATAAACAAGCTGCCCATTGGTTCTTGAGAAAACGATAAAAATGTTTAAAAGTTAACGGACGACGGACAAACGATGATTGTAATAGGTCACCATGACCATTCGGTGGTGACCTAAAAATATGAATTTCTTAACATGATGAACTTTGAACCCTGGGCGTAGCCCGATACATGACCCCAGGTACATAAATTTCACACACTTTAGTATACCTGTCCTACCAGTCATGCACATAAAATATTTAAGCTCTTGCATTTAGGGTTTATTAGAAAAAGATTTTTTAAGAAGTACAAAAATTTACCCCTTTCTGTCCCCGACTGGGGCCCCTTTTACCCCAAGCCCCCCCCCCCTACCTCTTTTCACAAACTGGAATTGGCATCCCCCAATGATGCTTCCGGCCAAGTTTGGTTGAAATCCCCTCAGTAGTTCTTGAGAAGAAGATGGAAATGTTTAAAACTTACCAAAAATGACCCCCTTTTGGTCCCCATTTTAGGCCCCCCTAACCTCCAGCCTTTTAATTTTCACAAATCTGTATAATCAGTACCCAATGATGCTTTTCACCAAGTTAGTTTGAAATTGGCTTTGTACTTCATCAGAAGAAGATGAAAATGTGAATTTTTTAACATGATGAGATTTGACCTCTGGGTGTGGCCCCTTACATGATCCCGGGGGCATGAATTTCACAATTTATAATATACCTGTCCTAGTTGTCATGCACACAGAATATTTAAGCTCTGGCATTAACGGTTTATTAGAAGAAGATTTTTAAAGGAGAACCAAAAATTACCCCTTTTTGCCCCCGATTGGGGCCCCTATGACCCCCAGAACCCCTATTTTCACAAACATGATGCTTTCTACCAAGTTTGGTTGAAATCCGCCCAGTAGTTCTTGAGAAGAAGATGAAAATGTTTAAAAGGTAACGGACGACGGACGACGGACGACGGACGACGACGGACAAACGATGATTGCAATAGGTCACCATGACCATTCGGTCAGGTGACCTAATTAAAAAGCACAGAGGGGGTGGGGGGGGGTACGCGAGATGGACTACGATCACATTGTGGTCTTGAGCACGAAACATGCATATGCTGTGCTAAAAAGTGAAATCTAAAGTTTCCGCAGTGGTATGTGATCCAAGTCTTACATGCGCATAGACATTCATAGTCTAACATGCACGATTTTAATAGCAGAACCATGTTTATCTTCACAGACACTACCTCCCCTGGGACAATTCAGTACCGAAGACAATAGTGACCTTACATGATGTCTAGAGTCTCACCTTATTTTACCTTTCACTCGTCGTTCTCATTTTAACTATTAACTTTCAACTCGCATATCATTAATACTCGTTTTCAGATATTTTTGTGTTCTATTTGAATTAGCCAAATTCTCCTTCCACCCAGGCTATTTGGTCGCATGAGTTAAAATTCAGTATATCAGACAAAAAACTATCAAGTTTACGTCGTCGTGCACACATTAAGCAGCCCGGACAGACACACAGTACATGTTTGCTGGTGTTCTTCAGGAACTTTAGTGAGTAGCTATCGACAAAGCGAATAGTGAGGGCTCTGATCAGACGGTGCGGCATCTTGTTGTACCAAGGGCGACGAACGTTCTACTTATCTAATATATTAGAGAAAAAGACGATCTTGAAATCTATTCATTCGTGAGGATGACGGTAGGGAAACGCTAGCTTATGCGAGTTTTTACGTGGCGTTCAAGTGAAATGGATGGAAACGTAACGTGCAGACTTAAATTAACAGTGAAGGTGTTAAATTTCTTAAGAAAATCAGGAGCTAACATTGGAAACCCAACTAAACGGTCAACATAATTAACGTCGGTGGTTAATATAAACAGGTATCAGACTTACGTCAATTATTCCTTTTTCGACTGAGGGATTGATTGATTAAATGGTTGAACGCCACTTTTAACAGTATTTCAATCATCTCTCGGCGGCTGGAGCATCTAACAACGTATTCCTGGTGTTTATCACACCAGTACTACCACTACATTCTTTCCTAGCCTCAAGCTGATATCCCACCTAGTTTAACGATTATCCACTTATTGGTTAGAGACAAATGTCGGAAAGGATATGTGCCGCTACCGGGGATCGAACTCATGCCATCCAATGATTAATGAATGGAAGTCGGATGCGCTACCGACTGCGCCTTGATGGCGGCCTGAGGGATGAAGAATCCCAAGAGTATTGATGGCAAAACCTGATTGTCCTAGACTTGCCATCTTAAACCTTTGGATTCCCAGAATCATCAATCATAAAGCTGTAGATACGAGGTTTTGGTTGCCAAACGACGATACAGAGGGAGTGTCGTTATTATGTATTACAAAAGAAACTATAAATTTAAGCTTTTCAACTTTAACTCTTCAACTTGAGTAACTCGTATTTCACTTAAACCTATAAAAAATACCCATCCTCTACTATATTTGTTCTCGGTAAGAAAACTTTTTATATATTCCTTACTAAATGGGTCCTTTAGGTCATTTAATAAATGAAAATAAGTTTATGCTTTCATTCAACCAGTTCGAATGAAACGGCTCTTTTTGAGGGGATTCTCTTTTCTTTTCGGATATTTTAGGATGGATCATAAATAAATAAATTATTAAAGTTGTCTTTGATTGCGTGTGTGTTGTGTATCTAAAAAGTTTCTTGATATTTTCCTGTCCTGTTATTTCTATGTCTGTCTGATTCAATTGGATACAATGTTATGAAACTCTGAACTTTGTAATAGAAGTATACTATGTGCATGTATATAGTAAACCAATTCAATAGCTTGCAATTGAGTTATAATCTCTATATATTTGTAAGCAAATAAGACAGTAGTACCATGAAGATAACCATACATATTTTGGTGAAAATTATCAACCAGCCTTGGTTTAAAGAATTCACAATAAATCTTATGATTGACACAGACTGTGCAGGCTGACCAGAATAAAATCTATATGCGACTGTCCCGCGAAAAAGGAACATCCGAAAGCCCTATGGAACAATTATTTAAAAAATATCATATTCAGCAGAGGTCAATAAGGTTCATAATTAGCGCAGCCTGTTAACAATCTATGTCTGTCTCTATCATATTTGTTTTTGAGCTAAGTTACAGACCACATCGATAATCAAAATAAAATAATGATAATAAAGTAATGATAATGACAATTATTGTAACAATCATTATAGCAATATTCATCGCGCTAAATCTGGATTACGGTAAAGAAATTATCTTGGTCAAAAAGTACTACAGTTTGGATTTAGAACCAGGCTTGGTTTAAGGGCCCTTTTATGACCGTACCGGTAATTAAGATTGAATACATTTTTTCGACGAGGCATCGAGCTATACGCTGCCGACTTTTAATGCGATGTTAAAGGACAAACAGATAGATGAGGCCTTTTTGCTGCAGTTTCTTAAAGTGGACTTTTGTTATTTACTTTTCTTGGCATGGTTAACAGTGGAGAAAAATCTGTGAAATTTAACTTACTCATGTCACAATAAGCAGTCGTGTCATTCAGATAAAATCCAGTTGGACATTGACATATCTTTGGACTTCCTAAACATTCTACATTTGTACCAAGACAGTCGGTGGAATTAAAGCAGGATTCTCCAACACACTTCTCTGAAAAGGAATGCAAATACGCACATGATTATTGCCCTAAATCTAAAGGAAAAACCGTTATATGAAAAATTCATTGACTATTGAAGAGAATAACATAATATATGTAAATAGCTATTAATACTTGTGAATTTAAGTCACATCCTTAACTTACTTCTTTCACAAGTTCCATTGTTGTTGAAGAAATCTGATGGACATTGACATGTACCCGAACAAACACCAACTGGATCTGCACAAGAATCTAGCTGAGTACACGCTACTCCCAGGCCAAACTCTACAATAAAAACAAATAATTGAACATTCATGCTGTTCAAAAGGTCATAAATAAGTGAAGTTTGCAAAATATAAATATTTCAATCCCTACAAGGTCAAAGTTAAATTGACAGAATAAGTAAAAGAGAAAGTTTGAATATGTCGACTGAAAAAGAAAAACATAACAAACTTTATCAGTAAAAGACACAAATTATTTTGACAAATAAAATAAGCACTTACTAGCTGTACAGTTTCCTCCTGGTGTAGAAGCCCCATCCGTATCAAAGAACCCCTCTTGGCATTCACATGCATTTGTAGTTGAACTACACACTGAATTGGCAGGACCACATTCACCGTCTTCACATGTTCTACCAAGATCTTTCTCTGTAATAACAACATGGATATGATTTGACATTTTTCAACAATCTCAAATCCAACGAAGATCATATAAATTTGCGAATAAACCATGTTTCAAGTACTCTATCAGATGAACTTGTTTATAGATTCTTGTGAAGCTAAATAATTGGTTCAAACTGTTCCGGTTAGAAACGGTTCGTTTAGGATAATTCCTCCAATCAATCACTTCCAATCAACCGTTGCATCAGAAAAAAATAACAATAAATCTTTCCTTAAGAAAATCTTTCAGTATACAACCATGGCTGTAGAAGAATAATCATGAAAACAATTTTGCAGTGTCTCATTCCAAAGTAAACAGTGGAGGAAAAACAGTGAAATTTAGCTTACTCATGTCACAATTAGCAGTCGTGTCATTCAGATAAAATCCAGTTGGACATTGGCAAATCGTTGGACTTCCTAAACATTCTACATTTGTACCAAGACAGTCGGTGGAATTAAAGCAGGATTCTCCAACACACTTCTCTGAAAAGGAATGCAAATACGCACATGATAATTGCCCTAAATCTGAAAGAAAAACAGTTATATGAAAATTCATTGACTCTTGAAGAGAATAACATAATATATGTAAATAGCTATTAATACTTGTGAATTTAAGTCACATCCTTAACTTACTTCTTTCACAAGTTCCATTGTTGTTGAAGAAATCTGATGGACATTGACATGTACCCGAACAAACACCAACTGGATCTGCACAAGAATCTAGCTGAGTACACGCTACTCCCAGGCGAAACTCTACAATAAAAACAAATAATTGAACATTCATGCTATTCAAAAAGGTCATTAATAAGAGAAGTTTGCAAAATATTTCAATTCCTATCAGGTCAAAGTTAAATTGACAGAATAAGTAAAAGAGAAAGTTTGAATATGTCGACTGAAAAAGAAAAACATAACAAACTTTATCAGTAAAAGACACAAATTATTTTGACAAATAAAATAAGCACTTACTAGCTGTACAGTTTCCTCCTGGTGTAGAAGCCCCATCCGTATCAAAGAACCCCTCCTGGCATTCACATGCATTTGTAGTTGAACTACACACTGAATTGGCAGGACCACATTCACCGTCTTCACATGTTCTACCAAGATCTTTCTCTGTAATAACGTGGATAGGATATGACCTTTTTCAACAATCACAAATCCAACGAAGATCATATAAATTTGAGAATAAACCATAATAACAAGTAGTCTATTAGATGATTTTGTTTATCGATTCTTGTGAAGCTAAATAATTGGTTCAAACTGTTCCGGTAAGAAACGGTTCGTTTAGGATCATTCCTCCAATCAATCTCTTCCAATCAACCGTTGCATCAGAAAAAAATAACAATAAATCTTTCCTTAAGAAAATCTTTCAGTATACAACCATGGCTGTAGAAGAATAAACATGAAAACAATTTTGCAGTGTCTCATTCCAAAGTAAACAGTGGAGGAAAAACAGTGAAATTTAGCTTACTTATGTCACAATTAGCAGTCGTGTCATTCAGATAAAATCCAGTTGGACATTGGCATATCGTCGGACTTCCTAAACATTCTACATTTGTACCAAGGCAGTCGGTGGAATTAAAGCAGGATTCTCCAACACACTTCTCTGAAAAGGAATGCAAATACGCACATGATAATTGCCCTAAATCTGAAAGAAAAACAGTTATATGAAAAATTCATTGACTATTGAAGAGAATAACATAATAAATGTAAATAGCTATTAATACTCGTGAATTTAAGTCACCTACTTAACTTACTTCTTTCACAAGTTCCATTGTTGTTGAAGAAATCTGATGGACATTGACATATACCCGAACAAACACCAACTGGATCTGCACAAGAATCTGGCTGAGTACACGCTACTCCCAGGCCAAACTCTACAATAAAACAAACAATTGAACATTCATGCTATTCAAAAAGGTCATTGATAAGTGAAGTTTGCAAAATATTTCAATTCCTATCAGGTCAAAGTTAAATTGACAGAATAAGTAAAAGAGAAAGTTTGAATATGTCGACTGATAAACAAAAACTTAACAAACTTTCTCAGTAAAAGACACAAATTATTTTGACAAATAAAATAAGCACTTACTAGCTGTACAGTTTCCTCCTGGTGTAGAAGCCCCATCCGTATCAAAGAACCCCTCTTGGCATTCACATGCATTTGTAGTTGAACTACACACTGAATTGGTAGGACCACATTCACCGTCTTCACATGTTCTACCAAGATCTTTCTCTGTAATAACAACATAGATATGATATGACCTTTACAATCTCAAATCAAACGAAAATCATATAAATTTGCGAATAAACCATGTTTCAATTTCCTTATCAGATGAACTTGTTTATAGATTCTTGTGAAGCTAAATAATTAGTTCAAACTGTTCCAGTTAGAAACGGTTCGTATAGGACAATTCCTCCAATCAATCTCTTCCAATCAACCATTGCATCAGAAAACTTTTACAATGAATCTTTCCTTAAGAAAATCTTTCAGTAAATAACCATGGATGTAAAAGAATAAACATGAAAACAATTTTGAAGTGTCTCATTCCAAAGAAACCAGTGGAGAACAAACAGTGAAATTTAGCTTACTCATGTCACAATTAGCAGTCGTGTCATTCAGATAAAATCCAGTTGGACATTGGCATATCGTTGGACTTCCTAAACATTCTACATTTGTACCAAGACAGTCGGTGGAATTAAAGCAGGATTCTCCAACACACTTCTCTGAAAAGGATTGCAAAAACGCACATGATAATTGCCCCAAATCTGAAAGAAAAACATTTATATGAAAAATTCATTGACTCTTGAAGAGAATAACATAATAAATGTAAAAAGCTATCTATCAATACCTGTGAATTTAAGTCACCCCCTTAACTTACTTCTTTCACAAGTTCCATTGTTGTTGAAGAAATCTGATGGACATTGACAGGTACCCGAACATATACCAACTGGATCTGCACAGGAATCTGGCTGAGTACATGCTACTCCCAGGTCAAACTCTAAAATAATACAAGTATTTGAACATTCATGAGGTCAAAAAAGTCACAAATGAGTGAAGTTTGCATTTAATTAATATTTCAATTCCCATTAGGTCAAAGTTCAATTGACAAAATAATAAAACAAGAAAGTTAAGATAATTGATTAAAGCTTTCTACAATTTACATAGCAAAGGACATGACCTTGCAACATCGCTATCGACCTTTCAATTTTGAATTTCATATCATAAATGGATAATTCTATAATTTGGCATTAGTATTATTATTTTCTTGCATGTATCATTCACCTTTGATTTGGTTATAATGATTTAAACTCATGTTCCTAAATATTCAATTAGTCTGGACCATAAAAAGTATGCCTCTTTCTTATCAAAATTATTTTACGGGGTTTCACACGTTATGAATAGCTGCTGCATAAATTGTCTGGTGGTCCCACATGATTTTGAATTTAAAACTAGAGGCGCTAGTGCGCCTTTATCGCTCCACAGGCATGAATGTACTTATAAAGCAACTTTTTCTATGAATTTAATATAAAACTGAATATAAGGGAAATACATCTAAGTCATTGAAGTCTTTGAAATAGTTCTGGAGAACCATTTCAAACTTTTCATCGTTTCACAATAGCCAAGTAATGTAAAATTCATTATGTAAAAATTTTCACTGTATTCCATTTATGGACATAACCACATCCTAATAGCCACGTTTTTCAACAAAACAAACTAATTTGAAAGAATTTGACAAATAGTCATCTGAAAATCATTCCTGCATTTGGTTGAAATCAATCAACAGGTTTCTGAGAAATTTATTAAAGTTTTCAGTATAAACCAATTATTGAAATAAGCCATATACATTAAAGCCATATTTTTCATTCAATCAAAATTCTTTTTTAAAATCTGATAAAAGGTCAGCCAAGGATCGATCCGGTCAAATTTGGTTGAAATCCATCGACTGGTTTCTGAGAAGAAGAATTTCAAAGCTTTTACCATATATAGATATTAGCCCCGCCCATTAAAGCCACATTTTCCATCCGATCAAAATAATCTGAATCTCTTCATTAAATCATTCGAGCTTAATTCTTAGAAGGAATCTGATAGAGGGTCACCCAAGGATCATTTCTGTAAAATTTGGTTGAAATCGATCTGAGAAGATTTTCAAAGCTTTCACCATAAATGAAAAGTAACCCCGCACATTAAAGCCATACTTTTTACCAGATCAAGATTATTTTAAGGAATCTGATAGAGGGTCACCAAAGGATCATTTATGTGAAATGTAGTTGAAATCTGTTAAGTACTTTCTGAGGGGAAGATATTCAAAGGAAAAGTTTACAGACGGACGACCGGACGGAGGCACGCACGACGGACACCACGCCATGACAATTATTCTCTGGCTTTCAGCCAGTCGAGCTAAAAATTATACATCAGGACCACATTTCCAAAAAAACTATGTTGAAGGGACATGGTGTTTCCCAAATCCATCTTGCTTTCGTTTGTTAGTTAGTTAGTTCACCATTAATTTGATAAATTATGTGGTAAAAAGTTATTCCAGTCGGACAACCAACGGCGGCACTCATCCTTTCCGACTATTTGTCTCTCACCAAAGGGTCGATAATCGTAGACCTGTGTGGGATAGCAGCCGGAGGCTAGGAATGGATGTAATGGTAGTACTGGTGTGAGAAATGCCAGGATGCCATTGTTAGGTGCTCAAGCCGCCGTGATATAACTGAAAGATTGTTGAAAGCGGCGTAAAACCCCAATCAAACGAACAAACAAACCAGTCGGACAATCAGCTATAACTTTTTACTTCTTAAAGATTTACTGGAGAGTAAGTTATTATAAGTTTTTTCTAGACATTGTATTGATTGTAGCTGCATGGGAAAAAATGGTGTTTATTTTTTGCATTCTGTGTTCCTCTTAATGAATGTTCCCTCCTTAACAGTAGATCCGCTAATGCATTTAACCAGAATTGTCTTCTAGTTTAAGGATATTTTCTTCTAAACAATGATATTGTGAATGTTAATGAGGAGATAAAAGATTTAGACTTTCGGAGAAAATAACATTCCAAATCAACCTCCATGGGAGCTTTTAATATACTACCAGACAACAAAGTTCAGACTCCAAAATAAGACTCGACTCCCAATCTTTAATCATGGGATGTCAAGGGTTCGATCCCCAGCGGCGGCACATATCCTTTCAGACATTTGTCTCTAACCAATGCATGGATAATCGTACGCCTAAGTGGGATTGCAGCTTGAGGCCAGGTAAAGATATAGTGGTAATGCTGGTACGAGAAATACCAGAATCCATTGTTAGATGCTTCAGCCGTCGGGATATGACTGAAATACTGTTAGAAGTGGCATTAAACCCCATTCAATCAAACAATCCAAAATCGAAGAATTTGCCGTCAACAATTTCAACTTCAGAGAATTTCAAACATCTCTGTATTTCTGACTGTAGACAATAATGTTGGAAAATGAAGAAATTACTTTAAATTACTCAGTTTCCACAGTGAACCTTTTTGAAGGGTGACACAAAAGTTAAATAGTGTGGAAATGGGTTAACGTTAGAATTCATTTTCCTTCAAAAACTATCCATTTTATTCATTTACATTACCAGCTGTGGGTAGGGCGAGGCTAACCATGACAACAACTGTGTCTTGCCATCTGCCTGTTTGTTGATTTTTGTTTTTTAATTCAAATTCTATATCATGATAGTTTAGGAGAAAATTTTACAGAATATTTGTCAGTCCAAAATCGTTGGGATTAGACATTTTTACTGCATCATAGAAAATTATCTTGTTAACTTCTCTTACGTTTTGTCCTGGTGTTATTGGTTAACTAAGTTATTAACACACTAAGCTCTTGAGTTTGAAACCCATTTCAGCAAACATCCTTCCTGACATAACACATAAGTCATTGCAACATGCATCAATTATCTCTTAACAGTATGTGAATGTTGAGTAGTGCCTATAAGTGGGATGAGAACTGATTGCTCAGATTGATTTGTATGGTTGTTCAGGTGTGAGAAATGAAAAGAGTCTATTTTTGGTTAACCAGCAACTGTGATATGACTAAATACTGCTAAAATGGCGTTTAACCTCATACAGTCAATTGATTAAACATTATCGGAATACTAACATGCTGATCGATTTGCATGAAATATTCAGAATATGTGTATCATTAAGTGGCCTTTTGCAATCTGAACAGATATTTTACTCAGTCAAAGAAAATAGACACTTAATTGCAAATTCGAGTAGATGCCACTTCTGCTATTTATTTAATAATTTTGATTAAATTCTCACCTTTTTCTGACTGATTAATATTGAATGGGACGGAGTAGTCCTTTCATGAAGTTCTTTGTCGAATCCACTTGCAGTGAATATTACATAGTTGTAACAATCAAAAGTTATTTATATGCATTAGTGTGCAGAGCGTCAGTCCGTCCAAATGTTTTTCGAAGCATTTCTCCTACATTTATGGATGGATTTTGAAATAACATCGACACAGTTGTTCCGCATCAAAAGTAGATGTGTTATATGAAAAAAATATTTTCATAGCTCCCAGGTTAAGATAATGTAGACATTGTGAGAAAAGAAGAAATTATTAGTTACAATAAATTTCCCCTTTTCTGGCATTTTTTTTCACATGAAATTTCTTGTAGTGTTTAGTGCGCGAATATGTAGGATAAAGTTCAGACTACGGTAAAGAATTATGAACCAGTAGAAGAAGTCACTATTATTTGGAAAGTAGATCGGATCGAATTACACGACTGTGAGTATTACTTAATACGCCCGATTGAGACAAGAAGGACGAAGGCAGATTTGACTCATTGAAAGCCGGTGCTTGATGCACAATTCTTTCCTGTGAGTGTTCTGAATTTATCAAAAGAAATGATTAGTGAATGGACAGAAAAAAAGGAGATATATATGAAATATTGGACAGTTATTAATCAAATATAATCATTCGTTTTGCTAAGAAAAAAAGGGTGTGTGTTTTAAGCTCACCCGAGCACGTAGTGCTCAAGTGAGCTATTGTGATCCCCTTTCGTCCGTCCGTCGTCCGTCCTGCGTCGTGCGTCAACAATTTCTTTAAACGACATCTCCTCCCTAACCACTGAGCGAATTTGAACCAAATTTGGAAGAAATGTTCCTTAGGTGGTCCCCTTTAAAAAATAGCTAAAAGAATTGAAATCCGTTAAAAACTCTGTTTGCCATGGCAACAAAAGTGAACTTTTAAAATAATCTTTAAAAATCTTCTCCTCCTGCCCCATATGGCGTAGAGCCTTGATATTTTGCATGAAGCATCAGTATATTGACCTCTTTCAAAATAGCTAAAATCATGATCCTCGGGTCCCCAGGGGCGGAGCCCCAGGGGGGAGGGTTTCATATAGAAATAAAGACCCATTTTTTAAATGACATCTCCTCCCTAATCACTTGGCCGTTTGAACCAAAATTAGGGAGAAATGTTGCATAGGTGGTCCCCTTCAAATTTAGCTAAAAGAATTGAAACCCGTTAAAAATTCTGGTTGCCATGGCAATAAAAGTGAAATTTTAAAATAATCTTAAAAAATTTTCTCCTCCTGACCTAGAAGGTGTAAAGCCTTGATATTTTGCATGAAGCATCAGTATATTGACCTCTTTCAAAATAGCTAAAATCATGATCCTCGGGTCCCAAAGGGCAGAGCCCCAGGGGGGTTGAGTTTATATAGAAATAAAGAACTTCTTTTAAATGACATCTCCTCCCAAACCACTGGGCAGAATTGAACCAAATTTGGCAGAAATGTTGCTTATGTGGTCCTCTTCAAAAAAAGGTAAATGAATTGAAATCCATTAAAAACTCTGGTTGCCATGGCAACAAAAGTGAAATTTCAAAATAATCTTTAAAAATCTTCTCCTCCTGGCCAAGATGGCTAAGAGCCTTAATATTTTGCATGAAATATCAGTATATTGATCTCTTACAAAAAAGCTAAAATCATGATCCTCGGGTCTCCAGGGGCGGAGCCCGGGGAGGGGGTATAGACATGAAGCACCAGTTCACAGATTCTTTCTTATTTCTGAAATTATAACCCATGGATCCAGAGGAAGGAAAGTTTTTTTTTCTTTCAAATCAGCACTAAAGCCTTGGAATTTTTAATTTAGACTTTTTGATCCCCAGGTTCATAGTCTTTATATGCAAGTGTGGCCCACTTGTTTCATAATCCAAACCTTAACATGAAATTAGACTGTTGAAAGAAAAAAAGCCTTTATCTCAGGTGAGCGCCCTAGGGCCAACGGCCCTCTTGTATGCCAAAATAGTATTACTTATTCCAGAGTTACAGTATTAAAGCGGTCCGGTTACACGAAGTTGCTGTATAAAGCGGATAAGCGAAGCTGTCGATTTTATGCAAGATTGGAATTTTTTCCCTTTTTTTAACAAATCAATTGGTCATTCATAGGATCATATTCACACTGTCAGCAAAACAGTTGTGTCCTGCTAAGACTTTATGTCTATATATATTTACCTCCAAATTCAACCCATAGGATGCAACGTCTGCATATAGCTTTTAGAGGTGTACATAGTCATGCAAACCTGGTAAACGACCACCCGCTCTCTCTCGCTCTCCTTAATTAGAGATTAAAAGGAGCATATTTACATAAAGAAATCGGTCAACGTGGTAGAATACTCGCATCGCACGCGAGAGCCTCCTAGTTCGAACCTGGCTACAAGCTCCATTCCCCCCCCTCTCTCTCTCTCCCTCTCTAGCTCTCTCTCTCTCTCTCTCTAGCTTTCAGCCAGTGGGCTTTTGGCAATATGTAGTGTCCGTCGTCTTTTACCTTAGAAATCTTCTTCTCAGGAAAAAACTTAACAGAATACAACCAAAATTCACAGGAAGGATCCTAGGGTGGCCTGTATCAGATTCGTTCAGAGCATTTTGATCGTATGAAACATATGTAACGTTTTATACATGAAAATTTATTGGTACAATATCTCAAAACCTTGAAGAAAAGTATCGTGGACAGGTTGTGTCCCCGATCGCACAAATTTGAACATCTGCACATAATCGACAGTAGATTTGGTAGAAAGTGACACCTCCGATAATACGACCCTAAACCTGTTCTTCCAAGGTTATATATCTAATTATTATGGGGAGATTCTACTGGAAAACACAAGCAAAGAGGTAGAATGATAATTTCTTTGTTAAGCTTCAGTTTGGTTTTTGGGCGCCACAATTTTGGCTCATTCTTTTTGATACTTGGCTAGAATAACTGTCTGGTTATAAGGATAAACTCTCTTGAAAAGGAAAATTTCTATTGGAAAACATGGGGAAAAAGTATAGAGTAGACCCGGATAATATCGGGCGATCGTGTTACTTCGGACACTTATTTTGACGTGTAGTAAAGCAAAGGTAATCCAGATATATCACTTGAGAAATCAATCCATTTTTTGAGATAGTAGTTACTTTAACATTTGACAGGTCATAGTGACGTAAACAGAGATATAAAGGATCAATTTGATTGGAATAGGTATTTTATTTATGTTAATGCAGCAATTTCCCTTATCTCACTGTATCGAAAGGGGAAAATTGAAACGCTAGTCAAACCAATGAATAAATGTACAAATCTAGTGTTTGCTCGAAATGGGTCTATTTTATTAATAAATGTCTACTTTTGGCTATTTTGTGTGCATTTTATGACAAAAATATACATTTTTTCCTAATAGCAAGCAAAAATCACTGTCTGGTGATACCCAAATTGTTAAGAGCAAGTATACATAAAGGAGACTTGTACCGGACACGGTTGCATACGAATTACACACAGTTTTGCTTACGACTGTGTAAAGCTGTTCCAGTATTCAGCGGATATATCATGTAGAAATATCAAGTTTAAATGTGTATTTAAAAAAATTGTTTCAATGTGAATATCTACAAAGGCGTAGACCAAGGCCATTTCTATGCAAAATCTCGTTTTATAAATTGAAAATGAAAAAAGTCATCTAAAATTTACTTCTTTTCTAACAACATTCCTCTCACCGAATTAACATTAGCCGGCAATACCTTCAATAAGATTAATTGATAATTGACATTTGTTTGTTTCAGTTTAATATCGATTTATTTTTCATTGCGAGAATAACAAAAGCTATATTTTCAGAGACATGATCTAACTTTTCTTGTTTACGCAATAGAATATTAAATATGTATCTATTGTCCCATGATTTCTGTATGCAGGATTATCATAGCTATAAACATACAAGTACTTGTTGAGGTATCAAAATGTCGTCAATTCAGCTCCTTCAAGATGCGGCATCGCATAAGAACCCAATCTTCAATCTTGGGACGCCGCTTTCAACAATTTTTCAGTGATATCGCGGCGGCTGTGGCACCTAACAATGGATTCATGTTATTTCTCTCACCAGTACTATCACTACATCCTTTCCTAGCCTCCAGCTGCTATCCCCCTTAGATTTACGATTTTCCACCCATTGGTGAGAGACAAATGTCGGAAAGGATATGTGCCGTCGTCGGGGATCGAACCCATGACGTCCCAAGATTGAAGATTGGGATTCTTATGCGAATCTCTTTGTTTACACTCTAAAAATTACATATTTGCTCAATCTTCATGAAAATTTTTATAATTGTTTTGGCTTCAGTTGCATCCCTGTTGTTTTGTCTTTTGATTACATGTATAAATAAATGGATGACTGAGTAATAGATTAAAACAAACAAAAAATCATTTAGTATGATCTTTTGGTTCCTTTGTCACTGTTGGATTCCAGTTTCCTTATCCTTTCAGATTTAATAAAACTTTTGGATTTGAAAAAGTTACAACTAAATTTGAACCAACTGAACTTTTTTTTCAGATTTGACAAGAAATACGTGAGTCATAAGTCACTGAGTATACCTCCGCATGCACTACCGCATACTCAGTGAACATGAAATTCTCCCTTAATGGAACATATTCAGTAAGAATCATGTAGGACACCTAGCTTCATCTCCACATCAAGCATTGAAAAGATACAACTGTACCAGGCAATATCCAAAAATGAACTATTGACTGAAATTAAACAAGGGAACAGGAACAGCGCAATTAGGGGCCAAAAGATGAACCGCTACACCAAGTTTCAAGTCGATGCTTTGAATGGTTGCTGAGGAAAATATTCCATCATGCCAGGCAAAGCCCGTATATAAACGAAGTCCTAAAACAGGAAGTACTAGTAGTTAATTGGCGGACCTTAATTCGGTAAATGCCATGGATTACACCTAGATGAACCTCCACAATGCGTTTCAAAACAATGCCATCTTCTGAGAAAAGTACGACGAAAATATACAACTAAACATCAATGTCCAAATCTAAACAAAGTAGTTGAAATTAAGAAGTAGTTAACTTGAGGGCCTTAATTTGCGTATGCGTAATGAAGGACCCCTAATGAACCTCTTAAGCTAGTTTCAAACCAAAGCTATAAATAGTTGCTTAGAAAAAGTTTGACGAAAATACACTAATATACCAGGCATTATCCAAAAACAAACGAGGTCATAAAACAAGAAGTATACTAAGGGAAAAAAGTTTAGCAATTTTTTTCGACCTTCATTATTTTTCAACGTAAATGTATAAACCTTATAAAATCAGTCCCGTTTGCAATTATTAAAAGCTAACTAACATAATTATGCATTAAGAGCACGTTTTCCTCGCTTTTAAAGGCTGTCTGGCGCAATTTTGTTGATACACATGTGCTTCCACATGTACGTGAAGTCTACATCCACAATATCTATCCCAGTTTATTGGTTAGCATCAATAACAAGATAACTCATTAAACCATTTAAAGATAGCCAAATGGGACGTCGCCCAGGGCTTAACTTAGACCAACGGAACGTAGCCATCGGTATGCTGGCTAGTGGTATGATGGTAAAAGAGGTGGCTCAACATTTTGGCGTGAGCCAAAGTTCCATTTTAAGACTTAGAACAAAGTATCGTCAATTAGGCACCTTCAAAGACAGGCCACGTTGAGGCAGGCCACGTAAGACTACCCAACGTGAGGACAATTACATCGTGACGTGTTCAATGCGTAATCGCTTCCTCAATAGCACTCGTATAGCCGGTTTGGTCCGAAATGCAACGGGAACACGGGTCTGTACTCGTACTGTAAGAAACAGACTTCGTTCGGCACGTTTACGCGCACGTCGACCTTACGTTGGCATTCCTTTGACACGTGCACACAGACATGCAAGATTGAATTGGACAAGGGTACACCGTCGATGGCCAAGACGCATGTGGAATTAGGTCATATTCACAGACGAATCCCGTTTTAATTTGATGTTTGCGGATGGCAGGGTACGTGTTTGGAGGCGTGATGGCGAAAGGATGGATCCCGCCAACGTCATTCAACATGACCGTTTTGGAGGCGGCATCGTCATGATCTGGGGTGGTATATCATACCGCGGCAAGACTGACTTTGTAGCTATAATGCCGTTCGATACTGCACCGAAATTGTCCAGCCAGTGGAATTGCCATTCTTGCGTCAAGGGCTTGCTACCATTTTTCAGCAAGATTATGCCCGCCCACATATCGTTCGGCGTACGTTGGACCTTTTACAGACTAATAATGGTGATGTGTTGGTTTGGCCAGCCAAATCACCGAATCTGTCTCCGATCGAACACCTTTGGGACCACCTGGGTAGGAGAGTAAGAGACAGGAATGACGTTAATAATGTTAGAGACCTGGAACATGTTCTGCGTCAAGAATGGGGTCGTATCCCTATGGTCATTAATCGTAGGCTCATTTCCAGCATGAGAAGACGCTGTGATGCCGTTATTGGAGCAAACGGTGGACATACAAGATATTAAATCTTTGTGTTACTTTTACTTCCCTACCCCTACCATGTTTGACGCTGTACAACAAACACGTATCACCTTGAAATCATCTTTTTTTTAAATACTGTGGCTAACACATAAAAGATCGATGTGTGAAAATATGGTTTGAATCCAAAGCTAGACACCGGAAAAATTGGCTGTAACGTACAAAATTGTTTTTTTCCCTCAGTATAGTAAACTGCGTACCTAAATTCGGTAAATGCCATGTAGGACCCTAGATGAACATCCGAAACAAGTTTTAAATCAATGCCATGAACAGTTGCTGAAGAAAATGCGACGAAAATATACCACTATACGATCAATGTCAAAATATAGCCGTTAAATACGGTAGAAGTTAACTTGCGGACCTAAATTCGGTAAGCCCTATGAAGGACGCCTAGATGATTCTCCACACAAATTTTCAAGTCAATCGAATGAGTAGTTGCTGAGAAAACTGCGAAAAAACATACCACTATATCATTGTCTGAATATAAAAAGGAAATACTTAACTTGCAGGCCTTTATTCGGTTAGTACCAATCAGGACACCTAGATGAACCTACACACCAAGTCAATGCTATGAAAAGTTGCCAAGAAAAGTGCAAAGAAAATATACCACTATAACACCAATATCCGAAAATACACGAAGTCGTAAAACAGGAAATAGTTAACTTGCGGACCTAAATTTGGTAAGCGCATGCAGGACTCCTAGACGAACCCCCACGCCAAGATGCGAATCAATGCAATGAATAGTTGCTGGGAAAAGTACAATGAAAACATACAGCTATTCCAGTCAATGTCCGAACAAGAGCCGTCGTAGACGGATTATGCTCCCCGAAATAAGGCTTTTGTCACAAAACAAAACTGTATGCCTTTATTGGACAAAAACTTTTTATTGAATGCAACTATAGTTTAAGAGTTCAGTTCACAAGAAATTTGGAATTTTGACAAACATTGATGGAATCTGTTTGGCTTCACAGGCCTGATTCTAGTAAAATTCAATATCATCATATGGTAAATGGTTAAATATTTTACCTTGACTATCAAAGTTATCAATGAAAAATGTCTCCATACAAAAAATGAAGACTCTAAATTGAGTAGTCTTGCAGAAACAATAGACTGATTTATTTTAGAGTAGGATATATACAAAATATAAAGCTACATGGCATTAAGCCCCCTTTAAGCATGGTCAGCCTCATTGGGTCAAAAATTGAAATAAACATTACCTAGGGCATTTAATAAACAACATTTATGTAAAGTAACAAGAAATTTTGGCAATTTGTAAAGGAGGTACTTGAAAATTAATGACCTTCACAATTTCACCTGGACCTTGACCAATGACTATGAACTTAGTACCAACAGAAAATCTATGTAAATAGCAATGCATGTGTAAACTATGAAGGCTATATCACTTACCATTGTATACTTATGGGAGATGTTTAAGTTAAAACTTTCAAAATTTTGACCTTGAAAAATGACCTTGACCTTGACAGATGACCTTGAACTTAGTACCAACAGAAAGTCCATGTCATAAGCAATGCACATGTCAAATATGAAGGCTATGTCACTTACCATTGATTGTATACAATGTAAAGTTAAGATTTTAGTTTTTGCGGGCAAAAAAGACAGTGAACGTAAAGGTAATAACATTAAGGCCCCTTTTCCCATGATGCATTTTTTAAACGAAAATTCCCGTTACGTTAAGGTCAAGGGGATCTGAATTGCTACTCAAATATGAAATTTCATGAATTTCTAACAATTAGTCTTGGAGAAATTGGCAAAAAACTAATTTTTACATTAAGGCCCCTTTTTCCATGACGCATCCTTGAAATAAGAAAAATAAAAAAACTGGTCTTGGAAATTTCCTAGGAAGATTATATATGAAGTTATATATAAGGCCCAGGGGTTGCTGAGATATGACTTCGGACAGACGGACGGACGGACGGATGGACGGCCGGGCGGAAAGACGGACGGATGCATAGGCCGGCGACTATATGCTCCCCCCCGAAAAATTTTTGGGGAGCATAATAAATTAGACATGGGAACGAAGAGTAAAATTAATATTCGATATTCGTTTTGATTATTCGAATGTATTTGAATATTCGTTTTTTATAAGGTCAAAACTGGATGTCTGAATATAGTCCGTGCACTCTCCCCTCTAATGGTTGACGATTTTCTATCTCTAAATGCGTTTTGAATATAATTATTTGATGTTTGATTTCTTTTTTACTTTTTGTTTGTTTGTTTACTATTTAAAAAAATCAAATACTATCCATGTATGATGAGCACTGAGACAACCAAAGCACGATTAATGTAAATAAATCAAAATGTTTTACAGACGTAGGTTAGTGCGATTTACCACAAAAAATAATTAGTCCGTGGGCGAAAAAAGTATCCAAAATACAGCTTTATTCAAGTAGTATTTACAATTTTCCGGTAACCCCTCGACGATTTGCAAATGACACGATCAAGCGCAATCGGTCCTAGCTTTACCTTTTTCATAGTAATGATTAAAATAATGTATAGCATTGTGAAATACGTTACTGTTACTCATTCTCCATACAACGGTTTTTTTTCATGTCGAGTAGAAAATGCAAAAGTTGCTTTCTGAGCAAAAATGTGTTTTATAAATCATAGTCACAAAAAAAGCAATAAAGTTTTCTCAGTAAACGATAAACATCATTCGAACCAATGGACTAAACACTTACTAGCTGTACAGTTTCCTCCAGGTGTAGAAGCCCCATCTGTATCAAAGAACCCCTCCTGGCATTCACATACATTTGTAGTTGAACTACACACTGAATTGGCAGGACCACATTCTCCCTTTTCACATGTTCTACCAAGATCTTTCTCTGTAATTACATAATAGACATAATAAGCCTTCTACTTTATTGGTTGCAACCATGTCCAGTAAATGTTCAGTAAAAAGAATAAGTGACAAGTGCTCTTTCAGATAAACTTATTAATCTAAATATTTCATTTCCATAGGTTTACATTTATCAAGCATGGTTGGGTTGTTAATAACGACCGCAGATCGTGTCTTGCGAAGCAAGACACGATCGAAGATCATTTCGCGGTAGTACCGTCTTTTGTTATTTTTTTTTTTAAAGACGATTGTGAATAAAAGTGAATTAGACAAGACCCGCATTTTTACTATGAGAACATTTTTTGTGTAACTTTGCGGCGTAAGGGCGCCGCAGCAAATGATTTGATTGGTCAAAATTGCCAGGGTCAAAGGTCAAGAAGAAGAAATAAAATCTAGATTAAATTCTGGATACAGATTAACTAGTTCTGAAATAAGATCACACCGGAATGGTATCGGTGTTGAAAAAAATCTTTGTATTTTTACTGAAGGTTATTCACTCCAACGGAACCATCTGTCATCGTGCGTTTCGCGCGTTCTGGTAAGTCAAATTTGAATCTACTGTTTCACTCAAAGCTCAAGATGATTAAAATGAATTTTTGTCCATTTTAATTATACATTTTTTTTATGCCCCCCGCATTGATAGATCGGGGGCATATTGTTTTACCGGTGTCCGTCTGTCCGTCTGTCTATGTCTGTCTGTCTGCAAAAGTTAACCTGCAATTTTTCCTATAAATTCATCCCAGATTAAGTTACAATGCTAATATTTGGTATGAAGATAGGTCTCAACAAGGCGCAACTGGGGAAGGTCATTTGATCAAGGTCAAGGTCAAAATTTCTAACCCTATTCCCTAAAATGTTACTCAAAACTTAACCTGCAAACTAAACATTTTCCTATAACTTCATCCTTTATTAAGTTACAATGCTTATATTTGGTATGTAGATAGGTCTCAACAAGGCGCAACTGGGGAAGGTCATTTCTTTCAGGTCAAGGTAAAAAATTTAACCCTTTTCCCTAAAACGTTACTCAAAAACTTAACCAGCCAACTAAACATTTTCCTATAACTTCATCCTTAATTAAGTTACAATGCTTATATTTGGTATGTAGATAGGTCTCAACAAGGCGCAACTGGGGAAGGTCATTTCACCAAGGTCAATGTCAAAATTTTTACCCTTTTCACTAAATCGTTACTCAAAAACTTAACCTGCAAACTAAACATTTTCCTATAACTTCATCCCGAATTAAGTTACAATGCTTATATTTGGTATGTAGATAGTTCTCAACAAGGCGCAACTGGGGAAGGTCATTTCATCAAGGTCAAAGTCAAAATTTAACCCTTTTCCCTAAAACAAAGAAAAAAAACACAATAAAAATCACCCGTTTCTAAAAATTCCTGTTTCGGGGGCATGGTGTTTCACAAACACATCTTGTTATTCTTAACAGATAAAATAAACACTGCATTAGTTTGTACTTGTTCTATAATCGAAATTGACGTAGGGCAGGCTGTACGGGTGGGTGGGGTGACCTCCACTGGACTTAGGAATGAGTGTACGGTAAGCCCTTTCTCAGCCCTTATCAAACCTGACTCTTAACCAACATTGGCTTTGGCGCTTTCAACTCTCAGAAGTCAGGATAGAAATATCTTTGAGATAAAGAGAAATTGCTTTTCAAAATTAATTTGTTCTTTGCCAGGAAAGTTCTCCATGATTGTACTTCTTCAGGGCGTCAGACAGGATCATTATGTGGTAATAAGTTAACCAATAATCAATCCCCATAGTTCTGGTTTTGTAACAACCCCCCCCCGCACAAAAAAGGCTTTGAAAGTCATAATGAAATAATAAAGAAAAGGCTTGTTTCAAGCAATTTCCTTCACCATCATAAATGTTTTCTTCCGAAAAAAAGATCAGAAATTGACCAAATATTACTGTCAGTGTCAGCAGCTTCTTGAACCCTTTTCCCACAAGCAAATTCTCTTTTTCACTCAATATTTTCTACCTCATTTGATGTTTTCATTTCTAATTGCATTCAATTTTCAATGCCATTTGCAACCTCTTTCATTTTGAACCAGTCTTAGATTTTAAAAACAGGAAAGGGTTTAATTTGAAACTGTCCAACTTTTGTGGTCTGGTAACAGGTTAATTTGTTTATATGGTTGCTAATATTTGAAACGAATTATGAATGTTTCGTACCATAACCATTTCGTACCAGTCATTTCGTACCATGGTATTGGTTTTTCGTACCAGCCTGTGACCATTTCGTACCATGTTGTAGTCATTTCGTACCATACGTCAAATGTTTCGTACCATGTTTAGAAAAAAAATCTTATATTATTTGAATAGTAAAATAACGCTTTCAACATTTATAAAATATTTTCATTTTCTATTTGCTTTATCTAATACATCGATCATTAAACAAGTGAAAATCAATAAAGACTGTCCATTCAGGCAAAAGAGTTGATGATACAGTATTAGCGTATCAGCATATTACCTTTTTTCTAACAGGGGGATTGTGTTCATTAGAAGAAAATTAGTAGGGAATCAGAACTGTATTTCCGTCAATATTGTATCATAGTTAACCGAATAATTTGATAAAGTAACCATTAGCCAATTGCCACACAACGATATCTAAGACAGGTCCAAATACGAAGAAATTTGCAGAACACAATTTCATGAGGACGGAATTTTTCAGAATATCTTTTGGAGAAGAAAACATTGTGATAATTATTGCTTTTCTCCAGCAATGTTTTCCTTGATGGATGTATTTTTCTTGATGGATGTAAAAAGTGGGGCAGTCAAATGAAAGGCACATACCAATCTAATCATTATTCACCAATCAACAATCCTTCACCTTCCACAATTAGATATTAAAAGATCTTACCTAGCACGTCGCAAAAATGACAAACAATCTAATTTTCAAATTCTCTGAACTTGATTGAGTGGTTTATTTTTGGTACGAGATGGTGCAAAATGACTAATTATTTGGTATGAAATGACCAACGCACAGTACGTAATAACCATTGTATGGTACGAAATAACCATAGAAATTATGGTTCGAAATGGTTATGGTACGAAATGACTGTATACCTTTGAAACCTATTCAGACTACTAGCTTTGTTGTGAAGGTCCCTTACTGAATGCATTGTTGTGACATTGGTCATGAAAGAGATGGATAATAAAGAAATAAATAATTTCTTTATTATTAGTCGTTTTAACCCATTTCCACTCAGTGACGCTTTAGACACCCCAAAGGAAAAAAGCTTCGGAAAACATTGTTGAAAATGAAGAAATTGCTATAACAAGCAGTTTCTTCATTTTCCACAATGTTTTCTATCAAGAAAGTTGAAAAAATCCAAAATTTCATTTACTTTAGATTGTCATCTGCAACTTCTTTCAATTTGTGACAGTCTAGAACTTTGACGTCTGGTAATGGGTTAAAGCTTAATTGGTTACAAGGGTTTTAATTTTTATCCCCATTTTTATGCCCCCACCAGTTAATTTTTTTTGGGGGGTGGGCATATAGATTTACCTTTGTCCGTCCGTCCGTACTTCCGTCCTTCCGTCCGTCCCGCATAATTTTGGAGTTATTGCCCTTTTTTTATTATAAAGACTTACATTTTGTCCGGGGCATATCTCTGAAAGAATAATAGCTACCAACTTGAACTTCACAGGTGGACAGACCTCATTGAGAAGAAGTGAAGTGCACAAGAACCACAACTCTTGCTTGCATAATTTTGGAGTTATTGCCCTTTGTTACTTTAAAGACTAATATTTTGTCCGGGGCATATCTCTGAAAGTAAAATAGCTATCAACTTGAAACTTCACAGGTGGATATACCTTATTAAGGAGAAGTGCAGTGCACAAGAACCACAACTCTTGCTTGCATAATTTTGGAGTTATTACCCTTTGTTATTTTAAAGACTTACATTTTGTCTGGGGCATATCTCTGAAAGAATAATAGCTACCAACTTGAAACTTCACAGGTGGATAGACCCCATTGAGGAGAAGTGCAGTGCACAAGAACCACAACTCTTGCTTGCATAATTTCGGAGTTATTGCCCTTTGTTATTTTAAAGAATAACATTTTGTCCCGGGCATATCTCTGAAAGTATAATAGCTATCAACTTGAAACTTCACAGATGGATAGACCCCATTGAGAAGAAGTGCAGTGCACAAGAACCACAACTTTTGCTTGCATAATTTTTGAGTTATTGCCCTTTGTTATTATAAGAACTTACCATTTGTCTGGGGCATATCTCTGAAAGTATAATAGCTATCAACTTGAAACTTCACAGGTATTTAGACCTCATTAAGGAGAAGTGCAATGCACAAGAACCCCAACTCCTGCTTGCATAATTTTGGAGTTATTGCCCTTTGTTATTATCAAAGCTACCGTTGGGGGCATCTGTGTCCTGTGGTCAAAGCTCTTGTTTGACTTTTTACCCCCATTTTTGCAAAGCAGCTAGAAGCTACAAAATCCCAATCAAAAATCTGAGTGGGACACTGATGGCAGGGATTTTAAGAAGTTAAGGACGCAGGTTTTGTGAGCCTGAAACTCACAAATTTGCCAGGACTCGCAAACTTTTCTGATGTACGTCCAATGGATCCTCTTAGACTCACCCTCAACTTCAGGAAGGTACTGTTTAAGGTTTTTATGGCCATAGCGGTTATTCAACATTTAACTTCAGGGCTTTGAATTAATTGTTTCAGATTCAGGCTGTGCCATACCACATTTGGTAAGGTGTAGGACTTCTAATCATGGGGTCACAGGTTTGCTTCCTGGCTACAAAAATTATCCTCTCTAATATTAATTTACCACCAATAGGTGGATTATGGTAAACCTAAGTTGGATGAGCAGCTGGAGGCTTAGAAAGGATAAAGTGATATTACTGGTGTACCAAGAATCCTTGGTAAGGTGCTCCAGCTGTAATAGTATGATTGAAATACAGTTGGAGTTAAAACTATTCAGTCCATCAAAAAATGTTTTAAGCCATTATCACACAATCCCATACATGCTATGTAGAAAATGAATAGTTAAAAACATTGTGAGAAAAGAAGAAATTGTTTGCAATTTCTTTGAACTTTTCTCACAATGTTTTCTACATTATCTGGCACTTATTTTTTAAATTTTAGAAGCTTCGAATTTCATCTGCAACCTCTTAAGACACATTACCACATCAGAAAATTTAAGAGTGGTTTGAGTTGAAAGAAGGTGATGGCCTCACAAATCTGAACCAATTATAAAGGCGACAATGTTTTAGACTTGGCTAAACTGAAATAAGGTGTAGACAACATTTCAAAGTCTGCTACATTTAAAATAGGTAGAAATCATTGTGAAGAAAAGAGAAATTGACTTAGCAATTTCTCTTTTTACAACTAAAAACTTTGATACTTCACAACTTCAAAAATCAGAATTGTGCATTAATGAGTTATGTAATGACCCTTATGATGCAAAGTTACAAACACTTGAGTCCCTGGGGGGAAGATTGAAATCCTGCCAAGATTGTCTTAAAAAGCTGCTCATCATGTTCTCTCAGGCCTCTTTGTCATTTTTGTAACTTAACCCTTTAACAAGTGAAAATCTATTTAGATCTTGCTGTTAAGAATGGATGTCCTGCGACTAGAGTACTCTCAATAGTGATCTAGTAATTGTTAATCTATATCTATTTACCATTTTCCTAAAGGATAGGTCATCTAGCTATACACGATGTCATCAACATTTTAACCCTGGTCATGCTGGATATATTACCTTACTGAATTGCTGTAAAATCAAAGGGATGAAAGCACTGATAGAACTTGTTGTTCAAAATTCAATATTTCTTTTAGAAATCAACTTCATAAACAACTCTGGCAGGGAAAGTACAAGCAGGAGGTGTAGACTAAGATCAGAGTGCACTTATTTGCAGGCTAATCTTTCCCTACAGCTCCTGCCAAAACCGGAATATTCCGGGTTCAGAATGACAAGGGTTAAAATTCAGAAATTTTGAATTTCATTTTATAAATAGAAGATTTTTAAATTTACATTAATCAGTTACTTTTGGTTGGTTCAAAATGGATTAAACTGATGTTGCTAAATATTCAATCAATAAGGACCATATAAAATGTGTCTCCTGATTCAAAATAATGTATGGGGGTTCGATTCCCTCCCCAGACGTTATAAATAGCTGGTGCATAAAGGGACAAATTGTCTGGTGGTCCCACATGATTTTGAATTAAAAAAAAAAAAAGATACCTTATTGAATGAAGCATTTGGAAATCAAGATAATGAACGAAAGTGACTGCCACTGGTCTAATTGCAATGAAAATAATTGGCACCAGGATGATATATTTGGTGATTAATATAGACTGAAGAAAAGTGTTTGATTAATGTCTTAGTTACCATGATTTTGCACCAGGATTGCATATTTTCTAGTTTTACTCTGATTGAATCTGATGAATCTGCAGATACCAAGGTCTAGGTCAGTCAACAAGGTCAAGGTCATTTGTCAAGGTCAAACATCTTCAAAAACTTACTGAAAAACCTTAACATTTACAATTACTTCAAGCCTATTTAACATAAATTGCTCATATTTGGCACGATGATGGAAATGGGTTAATGCTTTCTCATGCTCTATAAATAACCTTACTGAACTGCTGTAAAACCAAAGGGCTGAAAGCACTTATAGAACTAGTTCAAAAACTAATATTTCTTTTAGAAATAAATCTCATAAAAACTTATGTGCAGGCTGTTCTTGGTCTGCACCTCCTGCCAAAACTGAAATATTTCGGATTCAGTACGACAAGGGTTAAAATTTGTTCATTTACATACCCTGCTGTAGGCAGGGTGAAGCTTATCTTGGCCAAAATTGTGTTTGCCCATCTGTATTTATGTTTATTTTTTAAATTCTTAAATTCTTTAAGATGGTTTTGGGGGAAAAATTTCACAGAATTTGTGTCATCAAAATTATTGGGTTATACATTTTTACTGGATCACAGAAAACTAGCTTGTTAACTTCATTTACTTGTCCTGCTGAATCCAGTTAACTCAGTTGATAACACCCTATGCTCATAATGCACCAGTGACAGTGATATAATTGAAATATTGTTTGACCCATTTCCACATATTGAAGCCTTTTGACACATCTCCCCCCACAGAAAAACAATTGAGAAAACATTGTATGAAATGAAGAAATTACATGTAACATTCAATTTCTTCATTTAAAACAATGTTTTCTGTCCAGAAAATTGATCAATCTAAAATTCTATTAACTTCGAATTGTTGTCTGCAACTCCTTTGAATTCGGACATGTCTAAAATTTTGCCAATTTGGTAATGGGTTAATTGGTGTTAAACTTCATGCAATCAATCAATCGATTTTACTTATCCCGACATGATGGATTTAGATGCAATTTTCATAATATGTATATCATTGATTGGCCTTTTGCAAAATGAACAGTTTTAGTTTAACTGAACACAACATGCTCTAGGTGAGCTTTTGTGATCATGCCTTGCCCGCGTGCTACATGTGTAGTCTGTCGACATCTTGCGTGTACTCTAGAGGCCAAACTTTTGGGTCAAATGTGATTTTTGTCAGAATATTTGTCTCTGTCATGACCATAAATTCACGGTCAAGTTTTGGTCCTTTGTGGTAGTACATAAGGTCAAATCATAGAAAATACCTTGTGTTTGAACACTCTAGAGGCCACATTTTAAACTATGATTTTAATGTCTTGATATTTATCGTAATAAAATCTCGGACAGCCGTCATTACCAGTCTGTAACCCCTCCAGCCGCTGCGATTTAACTAGAATACAGTTAAATTGATTGATTGAATGAGGTTTAACGCGACTTTAAACAGTATTTCAGTCAGGGGCTGGAGACCTTACAATGGATTCCTGGTATTTCTCTCACCAGTACTACCATTACATTCTTTCCCAGCCTCCAGCTGCTATCCCACTTAGTTTTACGATTGTCCACCTTTTGGTGAGAGACATGTGCCGCCGCTGAGGATCGAACCCATGGCATCATAGGATTGAAATTTAGGTCCTTGGTTACTTTAACCTCGTTTCTTTATCATGATAACATTTGACAAGAGGTTTACTGAACAAAACAATACTTTGCAAGCTTACAGTACTTTTCAGTACTTTGATTTTAAATACATGTACATATCAATGACTGAGATAACAAAACAACAAAAATACCAATTTCATATGATCTCTTGTTTCCTCAGTCATATTTGGGTACCAAAATCCTAATCCTTTGCCATTTTGTAAACCTTTGAACAAATTTGGCTATAAAAGAATTATACTAGTAAATTCGAAGTGATAGAAATTTTAATAATAAATACAGTGTATTTTTATTGTACTTAAAATAGCAACAATTTCCATTCAAAATGATATGACATGATGGAGTTCGCATGCATTTTGGAAGTTTTAACTGTCGATAATTAGATACTGCGATCTTTCTGAGGCTTTGCTTTTTTCATATCATTTTTTCCCAAAAAACTTCTTAACAACAACTCTTGTATTCGGAATTCAGCTATCATCTTTTCTTAAGATACCAAACAGTATATAATCAAACATGAAGACCGATAATCACTATTTTTTCCTATTCCTATTCACAATATTTTTTGCAGTGTTTCATTCTTTAGTAAACTCAACCAAAGATAACAATAGATACATTTGTCAGTACGTTTATACTTACCCATATCACAGTCAGCAGTCGAGTCATTTAGATAGAATCCAGATGGACATTGGCATATCTTTGGACTTCCCATACATTCTACATTTGTACCAAGACAGTCAGTGGAATTAAAGCAGGATTCTCCAACACACTTCTCTGAAAAATGATGCTAAAACGTACATCATGATAATTTCTCTAAATTTCTGAAGTAGAATAGCTACAAAATACATCCCTGACTACTAAAGAGATTAAAACTTAAAATACCATTATCCATCAAAGCTTTCTAATGTAAGTCTACTCTTCAACTCACTTCTTTCACAAGATCCATTGTTGTTGAAGAAATCAGATGGACATTGACAGGTACCCGAACAAATGCCAACTGGATCTGCACAGGAATCTGGCTGTGTACATGCCACTCCCAGGGTAAGCTCTAGATAAGAAAATGATAACAAAACAAGGAAGCTTGAATAACTGATAATATATCTTTCTTCAATATAACAGATGGCCATGTGTTGAAATAAACTCAATGTAACCTAGTCTTCTGCACGACTTCTACTAGTTACTTCCCAAGTCATCAAAGCTTAATTTTTGTAGCAGTTTGTAGAATTTATCCCCTTTTCATTTGCATGATTCATAAAGTCTAATCTTTAAAATAATGCATGGTATTGTAAAATTAGTCACTGTCACCCATTCTCCATACAACAACTAATTTATGTGGAGTAAAATGCAAAGTTACACTCTTAACAAAAATGGCAGTTTGTAGAATTCATCCTGTTTTAATTTGCATGATTCATTAAGTCTAATCAGTTAAATAATGCATGACATTGTAAAATTAGACACTGTCACTCATTCTCAACAAAACAACTAATTTATGTGGAGTAAAATGCGACAGTTGCACTCTCAACAAACTTTTTTTTTAATCGACTCAATCAAAATATGTTTCGCAGAAGATAGTACACATCATTTTGAACCAGAAATAAAACACATACTAGCTGTGCAGTTTCCTCCGGGTGTAGAAGCCCCATCTGTATCAAAGAAACCCATCTGGCATTCACATACATTTGTAGTTGAACTACACACTGAATTGGCAGGACCACATTCCCCGTCTTCACATGTTCTACCAAGATCTTTCTCTGTAATTAAAACATGAATATAACATACCTTCCTCTTTCTCTGATCTAACTTAGATCATAAAAGTTTTATATATAATAACAAGTTCTCTTTAGATATAACTGTATACAGATGCTTGTGAAAGAATATCATAAGTTTTAATTATTCAAATTAGAAATAGTCAGTTTAAGATAATTCCCTCTATCAACTTCTGTCAATCAATCTTTACATTTAAAAATGAAAAAAAAATACTATTTTCCTAAGAAACTTATTCAGTATAAAGCCATACAAGTACACCGAAGCAAAGGCCTGACCGACCTCAAAGGCAGCCTGGACTAAATATTAACACTTCATATGATAATTGAAGTCATTCGCTGATTTGTCCATATATGGTAATTTATGCAAAATATTAAGGCCCAAGAAAGTAGATGTGAGGAGGAGAAGACTTTTAAAGATTTTTTTTTTAAAGTTCGCCTTTGTTGCCATTACAACAAACGTTTTTAACAGAATTAAAATCTTTTTACCATTTTCAAAAGGGGGTCACCTAAGGAACATTTTTGTCTAATTTGGTCAAAAATTGGCCCAGTAGTTTGAATGATGTTATTTCAAGAAATTGTTGACAAACAACAAACTACAGACGACTGATGGGCGAAGGGTGCTCACGATAGCTCAAATGAGCACTTTGTGCTAAGATTAACTAAAAACAGAAGAAACAAGAGGACCATGATGGTCCTAAATCGCTCCCCTGAGTATGATGGTTCATGGCTTTATGATATAAACAAAATAGCAAAGCCCTCTATCTAATTATTTTGGAAAAGATGTTTAAGGATTTCTCTTTAAATCCTAGGTATATTGATGATCCCACCATATAGCACTAATTTCCTGAATATGGTAATGCTTTGAAGTATAGACATCAATACATATCAAGTATAAAAGCTCTAGGCCTAATGGTTTAGGAGAAGAAGGTTTTCAAAGATATCATTATTTATTCCTACCTAAAATTAGGGATTGCACAGAAAAGGGCTAATTTTTTAAGTAATTTGGTAGAGGGTCAATGGCTGATGTTATGTACCAAATATCAAAGCTCTAGGCTTTATGGTTTGGGAGAGGATGATTTTCAAAGATTTCCTTCTTTATTCCTTTGTAAAATCAGGGATCGCACAGAAAAGGGCTAATGTTCAAAGTATGATAATTCTTTGAAGTATTTTCGTAGACGGTCAATATATGATGATATGTACCAAATATCAAAGCTCTAGGCCTTATGGTTTGGGAGAAGAAGATTTTAAAGTTTTCCTTCTTTTATTCTATGTAAAATCAGGGATTGCCAAGAAGAGGGTTAATTTTCAGAATACGGTAATTCTTTGAAGTATTTTGGTAGAGGGTCAAAAGATGATGATTTGTACTAAATATCAAAGCTCTAGGCCTTATGATTTGGGAGAAGAAGATTTTCAAAGATTTCTTTATTTATTTCTATGTAAGATCAGGGATCGCACAGAAAAGGGCTAATATTCAGAATACAGTAATTCTTTGAAGTATTTTGGTAGAGGGTCAATTGATGATGAGTTGTACCAAATATCAAAGCTCTAGGCCTTAAGGATTGGGACAAGAAGATTTTTAAAGATTTCCTTCTTTATATCTATGTATAATCAGGGATCATTAAGAAAAGAGCTAATTTTCTGAATACAGTAATTCTTTGAAGTATTTTGGTAGAGGGTCAATATATGACGATATGTACCAAATATCAAAGCTCTAGGCCTTATGGTTTGGGACAAGAAGTTTTTAAAGATTTCGTTCTTTTATTCTATGTAAATCAGGGATTGCCCAGAAGAGGGCTAATTTTCAGAATATGGTAATTCTTTGAAGTATTTTGGAAGAGGGTCAATAGATGATGATGTATAATAAATATCAAAGCTGTAGGCTAAATGGTTTGGGAGATGAAGATTTTTAAAGATTTCCTTCTTTATTTCTATGTAAAATCAGGGGTCGCCCAGAAAAGGGCTAATTTTCAAAATACGGTAATTCTTTGAAGTATTTTGGTAGAGGGTCAATAGATGATGATTTGTACCAAAATATCTAAGCTCTAGGCCTTACCGTTTGGGAGGAGAAGATTTTTTAAGTTTTTTCACTCCATTGCCATGGCAACCAGAGTTCTGCATGGATTTCAAGTATTTTGAAAGAGCATGACCTATGGATAATTTCTGTGAAGTTTTGTTGAAACTCCATGGTTAGTTAAGAAGGAGAAGATTATTTTGTAATTGTGAACGGACGGACGGACGACGAACAATGACCGATCACTATAGCTCCCCCAGAGCACTTCGTGCTCGGGTGAGCTAAAAATCAGTAAAATGTAACTTACTTGTATCACAATTAGCAGTCGTGTCATTCAGATAGAATCCAGTTGGACATTGACATATCTTTGGACTACCCAAACATTCTACATTTGAACCAAGACAGTCAGTGGAATTAAAGCAGGATTCTCCAACACACTTCTCTGAAAAATGATGCAAAATTTCATCAATGATAATTTCCCTAAATATCTGAAGTAAATAGCTACATAATTAATCACTGACTACTAAAGAGAATAACAATTTAAGTATCATTATCTATCAAAGCTTTTGATCTAAGTAAACTCTTTAACTCACTTCTTTCACAAGATCCATTGTTGTTGAAGAAATCAGATGGACATTGACAGGTACCCGAACAAATGCCAACTGGATCTGCACAGGAATCTGGCTGTGTACACGCCACTCCCAGGGCAAGCTCTAATGAGAAAAAGAAAACAAAACAAGAAAGCTTGAATAACAGATTCAAAATCTTTCTTCAATATTACAAGTGGCAATGTGTATAAGGTAAACTGAATGTAACCTTGTTTTCTGCATGACTTTGATGGGTGACTACCTTAGTCATCAAAGCTCAATTTTTGTAGCACTTGTAGAATTCATCCCGTTTTCATTTGCATGATTCATAAAATCTTATTAGTAAAATATTGCATGGCAATGTAAAATTATACACTGTAACTAATTCTCCATACAGCAGCTAATTTTTTAGAGTTAAATGCAAAAGTTGCACCCGAAACAAAAATGGGGTCTTTTTATTCGACACTATCATAAATATGTTTAGCAATAAATGACACACATCAATTTGAACCAGAAATAAAACACATACTAGCTGTACAGTTTCCTCCAGGTGTAGAAGCCCCATCTGTATCAAAGAACCCCTCCTGGCATTCACATACATTTGTAGTTGAACTACATACTGAATTGGTAGGACCACATTCCCCGTCTTCACATGTTCTACCAAGATGTTTCTCTGAAATTAAAACATGAATATAACATACCTTCCACTTTCTCTGATCTTACTCAGATCATTAAAGTTTAATATATAATAACAAGTGCTCTTTTAGATACAATTATATACAGACGCTTGTGAAAGTTCATCATAAGTTTAAACTTTTCAAATTAGAAACGGCAAGTTTAGGATTATTCCCGCTATAAACCTCTTCCAATCAACCTTTACATTAAGAAAATTACAAATAACTATTACTTAAAGAAGCTCCTCAGTATATAACAATACAAGTACACGAAATCAAACGGCCTGACCGGCCTAAAATGCAGCCTGGACTGTATATTAACATTTCCTATGACTATTGAAGCCATTCTATAATTTGTCCATATGTCTTATTTTCATGCATAATATCAAGGCCCAAGACCGTCGAGGTAAGGAGGAGATAACTTTGAATGATTGTTCTTTTCTTTAATTTCACTTTTGTTGCCATTACAATAAAGGTTTTTAACAGTTTTAATTCTTTTTGCCATTTTCAAAGGGGGTCACCAAAGGGGGTCACCAAAGGAACATTTCTGCCAATTGTTGTCGATATTGGCCCCGTAGTTTGAATGATGTTGTTAAAAGAAATTGTTGACAGACAACAAACTACAGACGACTGACAAACGAAGGATGATCAGGATAGCTCAAATGAGCAAATTTGTGCTTAGGTTAACTATAAAAAGAGGAGAAAAAATCAGTAAAATTTAACTTACTCGTATCACAATCAGCAGTCGTGTCATTCAGATAGAATCCTGTTGGACATTGACATATCTTTGGACTACCCAAACATTCTACATTTGAACCAAGACAGTCAGTGGAATTAAAGCAGGCTTCTCCAACACACTTCTCTGAAAAATGATGCAAAATGTTCATCAATGATAATTTCCCTAAATATCTGAAGTAAATAGCTACATAATTAATCACTGACTACTAAAGAGAAAAACAATTTAAGTATCATTATCTATCAAAGCTTTTGAATCTAAGTAAACTCTTTAACTCACTTCTTTCACAAGATCCATTGTTGTTGAAGAAATCAGATGGACATTGACAGGTACCCGAACAAATGCCAACTGGATCTGCACAGGAATCTGGCTGTGTACACGCCACTCCCAGGGCAAGCTCTAATGAGAAAAAGAAAACAAAACAAGAAAGCTTGAATAACAGATTCAAAATCTTTCTTCAATATTACAAGTGGCAATGTGTATAAGGTAAACTGAATGTAACCTTGTTTTCTGCATGACTTTGATGGGTGACTACTGTAACGCAATGACCTTGATGCGTTGTTGCTTGTTACTAATATTTTAGACTGGTTATGTTGCTCTGTAAATGTTAAAGAATATTTTCACTGCATAAAATTAAAGGGATGATAGAACCCGGTATTCGATACATGTAGAACATGTATTGAACTTGTAAACAATGCATATTGTTTATTGTTGTCTATATCCCTGGTAGGTCAAGCATCCATTGTTTCTGGATCCTTGTTCCTGGTCCCCTACCAGAGTGGTACCGTTAGAACATTGTATAAATAGGGATGGTTAAGCCGCATTCAAGGCAGGCAGTTTTTAGTCAGCGATTATGCAACTTGTTGAATCCAGTTCTCGTTCTGTACATATGTAAATAAACATGTAGACTATACTGCGTATTGGTGTGTTGAGTTGATACCGTCACCCCCTGAGCTGCCGCCGTTGTTGCAGGGCTACATAACGTAAATTGGTACCGTGAACCTAGGATGTTGGGTTGAAGCAACCTTCTACTGGAAACCGTAAGTCAATTTGTATTACTTTTTACTAAAGCATGGCAGAATTAGTTGACTTATGTCGTTCGGTTGAGGGTCAAATTAAAAACCTTACAACAGCAGTGGGTGCGCAGGGGGTAGCAAGAATTGTTTCGACGTTTGACGGTTCAGACGCTAGACTTTTTAAGGGGTGGATAAAGAGTATTGAAAAATATTCTACCTTAATTAGGGTGACAGAGGACTCAATTAAGTGCGTTGCATATCAGGCAAGTTGCGGCCCGGTAAGCGATTTTCTAAAGCGATATTTTGAGAGTAATCCCACTCATAATTGGGATCATCGTAGGGAAAGACTGAGCTCTAGTTCAGAGTCAGATATTCCGTTAGCCGAATTGAGGCAAAAGATCAGGTCACGAAGCAAATGTGACACTGAGTAGGATGTTATTATTATGATAGTAGCTTCCTGTTTATAGTATATTAAGAGGTTTTATAGTAAAAGCACTAGTGTATTGTTTATGACATGTAAAAAGGTACCTTTCTTTGTTGTTTAAACTTTTGTAGTTTATAATTTTAGTATTTACGGAAAATGTTTTGTACATTTTAGGAGTAAAAATGTCGAAATTCACTTTTATACTAGGCATCTTGGCAGCAATAATTTTTATCTGTCGTATAAAGCAACGTCCATGGGCGCCGTTCGTTGCTAAAGCAGTGTTAGTTAGAGATAATGTTGCATTTTACAAGACAAATGAAGTAAGCACTACAAGAGCAAAATGGTTAGCAACACTCGTGATTGATTTTAAAAATTTTGATAGTCTCATGCTAAGATTAACCGAAGATTTTAAGTTAGTAATAACTGCGTTAGATGTGTCAAAATCTAAACATTTGAAGTCGGAAGACCTTGAACCTTTTCGAAATGCACTTGATGGGTTATTGCACGAAGTAGATTATCTACGAGAATTAGAACAGGAAATAAAAGCGGATTTGAAAAACTTTATGACCCTTTCTCAAAATACACGAAATCGTCGAAGTTTAGTGCCATTTGTAGGCGATGCTTTGTCCTGGCTGTTTGGCGTCGTAAGTGAAAGCGATCTGAAAAACATACGAGGTCAAGTCTCGTCGCTTGCCAAAACACAAACGAGAATAATACATGTTGTAGAACAAAGTCTTACTCTAATTAATGAGTCACATTCACTAATACGAGAAAACAGACAGTCAGTAATCGAAATTATTGGTAGTATACGCGAGATGGATCAGAAGATTAATATAATTACCCAAGAATTTGCTCGTAAAATCAACGAAAATCGCCGATTTATAGAAGTATATAGTCGCCTAAATTTACTGTTAGATGAAATAAGGATTTTGATCCAAGGGGCAAAAACGTTTCTTTCAAAAATAAGCGTTGATTTAGACATTTTGGCCATGGGGAAACTTTCTGTACGAATCGTTAATCCACTTCAGTTACAAAAGTTACTACTCGAAATTCAAGGGGCTTTGCCCGACCTCATGTCCTTCATGTCTGATCCAAAAACCAATATTTGGGAGTTTTTTATAAATACTTGCAAACGGAAATGTTGTTTATAGATGGGAAGATAATAGTCATATTGTCTATACCTGTTATAAGACTGGATCACTATTTTGAAGTATATAAAGCTGTCTCAATTCCAGCCCCATCACCCATACCTGTCGTATATGGCGTTGGTTCCAAAACAAAAGATCTCCTGGCAACTTATAAGTTAGAGTCAGGAGCATTTTTAATTAATAAAGCAAGAACGAAGTATCATTTACTTACCGATTTTGAAGCCCAAACATGTGGTCTTAAAAGTACAAAGTTTTGCACTATACTTAGTCCCGAATTTCCCGTCAATATACATGGAACGTGCATCCTCGATCTATTTCTGAGTGAAAAAACCAAAACTAGATCATTGTGTCACTCAGGTTTCTTATGAAGCTTTGTCAAAAGCCAAACACTTACTTGATTTCACCTGGTTAATTATGTCACGGACAAGTTTGACCTTTGCGTTGGTGTGTTATGGCCATCATACTGATGTTCGTACAACACGCCCGGTAATCTCGGGCTCCATCTCTTTTTGGAGAACAGTGCAAAATGGAGACAATGATACTTCCGATATGGAGCCAAGGACCGGAACTGAACAGAAAAGGTAAATAAAACAGTGCACCTCGCGTACAATTTGATCTCCTATTAACCTATTATACATTTTCCCAAAACGTCCAGAGTTTCATACCACATAGAAATGATTATACTATCCGTTGGCGGTGATAGATTTCAAAAATAATTCCGTTTGTGAGTAGAAACTTGAATCAAAGTTTGGACATCGGACCCGATCAAACACGAAAATGAAAGATTTAAGCGGCAATGTCTGTGAAATGAATGATAACGTGTTGATATACAATAATGTTACCACAAAGAACTGCGTTTTTCCTACCCCTTTTGCGGATTTTCTTAGATGAGAAGGAGACAAGGATGCTGTGCGGGAGACAAGATTTATAGTGAGAGGCGATGCATTTAAAAGAATACAGTGAATGATTTTCTAGGATTGTAACTTTATGCATATTACAGGACACTTTTTCTTTCCCTTTTACACAGTAAATGTGTCTCTCAGACTCTCTAGAACAGCCATATTTATATCTGGTCTATATTTTTCTCCTTTCTCCAAACTGACTTACCGGGCCACAATGGTGAAAGTAAAGTGAGCGCGTAATAATTTTTTGTAAATCTATTCTAACGAAACATTATCAAAGAAAAACAAAAAGCTAATTTGAGAATTCAGGTCATCATAGAATTTGAAAAATACGCTAGGTTCTTAGAAATATGTATAGCGGAAGGAGTTCAGCTCTGCAATGAACGGACGTTCTGTGCCTTATACGTTGTAAAAGCTCTATAACAACACCGGTGGTTTATTAGAATTTTCACACTTCTTTAAAAAGGGATGGGTGTTAATTACAGGCTATAGATGTTAAGACGGAAAAAAGGGGGGGGCGAAGATTTACTTCGACTGCAAAGAGCAGGTGGTTCATGACTAGAATGAATTTACAGTATACATAGTATACATTTAGTAACGTCGTGAAATTGACATTTACATCGATCAAAACCATTCAGCATCATTACCACAGCGCTCTAATCATTCATTCTAAACACTCGCTCAAACAATTAAAAAACGCTCAAAACAGTTCAAAAACATTTAACAACCGTCCAAAATGCGCAGCATTTCATTCAAATCGATAACAATATTCCACAATTTTTACTGGCAGCTGTGGGTTTTAAAGAGTCTTATTAATCCGTGAAGACACACGAACACAAAATCACGTATAATTTTCATAAAAGGAGGTAAAAATATCGCAAATTCGACGAAATTAGCGATCTTGGATTACATAGTTTTAATTTTATTCAAAACTCGCTCCCCCCCCCCCACTCATTCAATTTCATTCCGAAATCATTCCCAAATCATCCAAAAATTGTCAATTTCACGGTGTTTTAACTTAAGCCGTGAAGTTTTTTACCTTTTGACATAATCTAGGACACAGCGCCTTCTAAATATAAAGAAAAAAAAACCTTTAAGCAAACCAATTATCTAAGCATTGAACCATCACAAAAGGGGACATTTGGTTTAGAACAGTTACATTCGCCCTCTATTGAATTCATTGTCATTGATTTGTTTGGGATTGGGGTATATTACAGGTTATAAGTCTTCCGAAAATCATACAAAAAGGGTCGGCTTTGACGTCCGAAGAGGGGCTGGGGTTACATAAGAGAATGGGGTTCTATTTGAAGTTTTACAGTACATTTATATATGCATCGCCCTCTGAATCTTGTCTCCCGCACCGCATCCTGGTCTCCTTCTCATCTGAGAAAATCCGCAAAAGGGGTAGGAAAAACGCAGTTCTTTGTGGTAACATTATTTTATCTCAACACGTTATCATTCATTTCACAGTCATTGCCACTTTAATCTTTCAGAACTGTTGATTAAATAGATTTGAACGATTTCAACACGCATTTTCGTGTTTGATCGGGTCCGATGTCCAAACTTTGATTCAAATTTCTATTCACAAACGGAATATTTTTGAAATCTATCACCGCCAACGGATAATATAATCATTTCTATGTGGTATGAAACTCTGGACGTTTTGGGAAAATGTATAATAGGTTAATAGGAGATCAAATTGTACGCGAGGTGCACTGTTTTATTTACCTTTTCTGTTCAGTTCCGGTCCTTGGCTTCATATCGGAAGTATCATTGTCTCCATTTTGCACTGTTCTCCAAAAAGAGATGGAGCCCGAAATTACCGGGCGTGTACAAGCTCCCCTGTTGACATACTTATTGTAAATGACGGATGCACTGCGTCGAATATGCACTTTACTCTTTCCAAACCGTTTGTTGTAGGTAAATCCAATATTTCCAATAACCAATATTCCAAATTAAGGGTTGCGAATTTCACGGTTAGAAATATTTGGCAAACGCTAATAGAGCAATATCCAAATGTTTCGAGTATCAAAATCCCTAGACAATTGACGGATATAACCGATATGCCCTTAGACAAATTACTGAATGAACTGACGTCACTGAACGACCCAGACGTAGAAAAAGGAAACAATATTTGGTACTTCATAAGTTTAGCGCTCTCATTGTTGCTTGCTGCAGTTGTTTCAAGTTTAGTGTGTCTTAAGTCAAAAATTCTGCCAAGTTGCTTCTGTAATAGGTGTATAAAGAGACAACCATCTGGGCGACCGCAGTCGGATTCGACGGATGTCGAGCTTCAATCTAAGAAGACAGAAGGGACAAACCTATCTACCGATGCCACGTCGCATGAATTGGATCAACAAACTGTACAAACCTCCTATCCCTATGTTCTAACACGATGAAAAGTAAAGTGACAAGGAAGTTAATATGTATCTGAAATATTTTTATGGCGGAAAACCACTCGAGGGCAATTGACTCTTAAAATGGTACAATCAGGAAACACTTAAATGAATGTTGAACCTAACGAAATGTTATTACAATTTTCCTTCATTGCAGTGATACTACGTGAAACAATAAAGGACAATGAGTTTATCGACAGATGAAGAGTTCCTTTTTCACGAACTCCCAGTATTAGCAGAAAATATTATCAGACGAAATTTTCCGACAATGTTAGATCGTTTGGTTGGACACTTAGCAGTTGAAATTGGGCGCAGGAGTGCTCAAGTATTGTGTGACCAAGGTTGGTCTCGAATCGACGTTACCTCGGGCCAACAACAAAACGACAGAACTCCACAAGAAGAGCCTCATTCAACCTCGTCAGCTACAAACGAAGTTTTGACACCACGCTCAAGAAGTTTACGTGCTCTCCTTACCCTGGAACAGGACAGACGTGCCAGGCAACAAAAATAAAACAATCAGACTTATTACATATTAAGAAAGTGTAATGACTTAACAAACATTTTATCATAGCGAAGTTTTTTTTTTTAACAAATTCTAAACTTTAGGTTTTTGATTTAAATTTATATATATATATTCTATTCCATATTTGATTTTATTGCATTAGAGTATTTGGAATTTTCAACTGAAAGTAGAAAATTTTAAGAAAGGGGCGAATGTAACGCAATGACCTTGATGCGTTATTGCTTGTTACTAATATTTTAGACTGGTCATGTTGCTCTGTAAATGTTAAAGAATATTTCCACTGCATAAAATTAAAAGGATGATAGAACCCGGTATTCGATACATGTAGAACATGTATTGAACTTGTAAACAATGCATATTGTTTATTGTTGTCTATATCCCTGGTAGGTCAAGCATCCATTGTTTCTGGTTCCTTGTTCCTGGTCCCCTACCAGAGTGGTACCGTTAGAACATTGTATAAATAGGGATGGTTAAGCTGCATTCAAGGCAGGCAGTTTTTAGTCAGCGATTTGGCAACTTGTTGAATCCAGTTCTTGTTGTGTACATATGTAAATAAACATGTAGACTATACTGCGTATTGGTGTGTTGAGTTGATACCGTCACCCCCTGAGCTGCCGCCGTTGTTGCAGGGCTACACTACCTTAGTCATCAAAGCTCAATTTTTGTAGCACTATGTAGAATTCATCCCGTTTTCATTTGCATGACTCATAAAATCTTATTAGTGAAATATTGCATGGCAATGTAAAATTATTCACTGTAACTAATTTTCCATACAGCAGCTAATGTTTTAGAGTTAAATGCAAAAGTTGCACCCTAAATAAAAATGTTTTTTTTATTCGACACAATCATAAATATGTTTAGCAGTAAATGACACACATCAATTTGAACCAGAAATAAGACACATACTAGCTGTACAGTTTCCTCCAGGTGTAGAAGCCCCATCTGTATCAAAGAACCCCTCCTGGCATTCACATACATTTGTAGTTGAACTACATACTGAATTGGTAGGACCACATTCCCCGTCTTCACATGTTCTACCAAGATCTTTCTCTGAAATTAAAACATGAATATAACATACCTTCCACTTTCTCTGATCTTACTCAGATCATTAAAGTTTAATATATAATAACAAGTGCTCTTTTAGATACAATTATATACAGATGCTTGTGAAAGTTCATCATAAGTTTAAACTTTTCAAATTAGAAACGGCAAGTTTAGGATTATTCCCGCTATAAACCTCTTCCAATCAACCTTTACATTAAGAAAATTACAAATAACTATTATCTTAAGAAGCTCTTCAGTATATAACAATACAAGTACACGAAATCAAACGGCCTGACCGGCCTCAAATGCAGCCTGGACTGTATACTAACATTTCGTATGATTATTGAAGCCATTCTGTAATTTGTCCATATGTCTTATTTTCATGCAAAATATCAAGGCCGAAAACAGTCGGGGTAAGGAGGAGATAACTTTGAAAGATTGTTCTTTTTTTAATTTCACTTTTGTTGCCATTACAATAAAGGTTTTTAACAGTTTTAACTCTTTTTGCCATTTTCAAAGGGGGTCACCAAAGGAACATTTCTGCCAATTGTTGTCGATATTGGCCCCGTAGTTTGAATGATGTTGTTAAAAGAAATTGTTGACAGACAACAAACTACAGACGACTTACAAACGAAGGATGATCAGGATAGCTCAAATGAGTAACTTGTGCTAAGGTTAACTATAAAAAGAGGAGAAAAAATCAGTAAAATTTAACTTACTCGTATCACAATCAGCAGTCGTGTCATTCAGATAGAATCCAGTTGGACATTGACATATCTTTGGACTACCCAAACATTCTACATTTGAACCAAGACAGTCAGTGGAATTAAAGCAGGTTTCTCCAACACACTTCTCTGAAAAATGATGCAAAATGTTCATCAATGATAATTTCCCTAAATATCTGAAGTAAATAGCTACATAATTAATCACTGACTACTAAAGAGAATAACAATTTAAGTATCATTATCTATCAAAGCTTTTGAATCTAAGTAAACTCTTTAACTCACTTCTTTCACAAGATCCATTGTTGTTGAAGAAATCAGATGGACATTGACAGGTACCCGAACAAATGCCAACTGGATCTGCACAGGAATCTGGCTGTGTACACGCCACTCCCAGGGCAAGCTCTAATGAGAAAAAGAAAACAAAACAAGAAAGCTTGAATAACAGATGCAAAATCTTTCTTCAATATTACAAGTGGCAATGTGTATAAGGTAAACTGAATGTAATCTTGTTTTCTGCATGACTTTGATTGGTGACTACCTTAGTCATCAAAGCTCAATTTTTGTAGCACTATGTAGAATTCATCCCGTTTTCATTTGCATTACTCATAAAATCTTATTAGTGAAATATTGCATGGCAATGTAAAATTATACACTGTAACTAATTCTCCATACAGCAGCTAATTTTTTAGAGTTAAATGCAAAAGTTGCACCCTAAACAAAAATGAGGTTTTTCATTCGACACAATCATAAATATGTTTAGCAGTAAATGACACACATCAATTTGAACCAGAAATAAGACACATACTAGCTGTACAGTTTCCTCCAGGTGTAGAAGCCCCATCTGTATCAAAGAACCCCTCCTGGCATTCACATACATTTGTAGTTGAACTACATACTGAATTGGTAGGACCACATTCCCCGTCTTCACATGTTCTACCAAGATCTTTCTCTGAAATTAAAACATGAATATAACATACCTTCCACTTTCTCTGATCTTACTCAGATCATTAAAGTTTAATATATAATAACAAGTGCTCTTTTAGATACAATTATATTCAGATGCTTATGAAAGTTCATCATAAGTTAAAACTTTTCAAATTAGAAACGGCAAGTTTAGGATTATTCCCGCTATAAACCTCTTCCAATCAACCTTTACATTAAGAAAATTACAAATAACTATTGTCTTTAGAAGCTCTTCAGTATATAACAATACAAGTACACGAAATCAAACGGCCTGACCGGCCTCAAATGCAGCCTGGACTGTACATTAACATTTCGTATGATTATTGAAGCCATTCTATAATTTGTCCATATGTCTTATTTTCATGCAAAATATCAAGGCCCAAGACCGTCGGGGTAAGGAGGAGATAACTTTGAAAGATTGTTCTGTTTTTTAATTTCACTTTTGTTGCCGTTACAATAAAGGTCTTTAACAGTTTAAATTCTTTTTGCCATTTTCAAAGGGGTCACCAAAGGAACATTTCTGCCAATTGTTGTCGATATTGGCCCCGTAGTTTGAATGATGTTGTTAAAAGAAATTGTTGACAGACAACAAACTACGGACGGCTGACAAACAAGGGTTGATCAGGATAGCTCAAATGAGTAACTTGTGCTAAGGTTAACTATAAAAAGAGGAGAAAAAATCAGTAAAATTTAACTTACTCGTATCACAATCAGCAGTCGTGTCATTCAGATAGAATCCAGTTGGACATTGACATATCTTTGGACTACCCAAACATTCTACATTTGAACCAAGACAGTCAGTGGAATTAAAGCAGGTTTCTCCAACACACTTCTCTGAAAAATGATGCAAAATGTTCATCAATGATAATTTCCCTAAATATCTGAAGTAAATAGCTACATAATTAATCACTGACTACTAAAGAGAATAACAATTTAAGTATCATTATCTATCAAAGCTTTTGAATCTAAGTAAACTCTTTAACTCACTTCTTTCACAAGATCCATTGTTGTTGAAGAAATCAGATGGACATTGACAGGTACCCGAACAAATGCCAACTGGATCTGCACAGGAATCTGGCTGTGTACACGCCACTCCCAGGGCAAGCTCTAATGAGAAAAAGAAAACAAAACAAGAAAGCTTGAATAACAGATGCAAAATCTTTCTTCAATATTACAAGTGGCAATGTGTATAAGGTATACTGAATGTAACCTTGTTTTCTGCATGACTTTGATGGGTGACTACCTTAGTCATCAAAGCTCAATTTTTGTAGCACTTTGTAGAATTCATCCCGTTTTCATTTGCATGATTCATAAAATCTTATTAGTAAAATATTGCATTGCAATGTAAAATTATACACTGTAACTAATTCTCCATACAGCAGCTAATTTTTTAGAGTAAAATGCAAAAGTTGCACCTTAAACAAAAATGTTTTTTTTTTATTCGACACAATCATAAATATGTTTAGCAGTAAATGACACACATCAATTTGAACCAGAAATAAAACACATACTAGCTGTACAGTTTCCTCCAGGTGTAGAAGCCCCATCTGTATCAAAGAACCCCTCCTGGCATTCACATACATTTGTAGTTGAACTACATACTGAATTGGTAGGACCACATTCCCCGTCTTCACATGTTCTACCAAGATCTTTCTCTGAAATTAAAACATGAATATAACATACCTTCCACTTTCTCTGATCTTACTCAGATCATTAAAGTTTAATATATAATAACAAGTGCTCTTTTAGATACAATTATATACAGATGCTTATGAAAGTTCATCATAAGTTAAAACTTTTCAAATTAGAAACGGCAAGTTTAGGATTATTCCCGCTATAAACCTCTTCCAATCAACCTTTACATTAAGAAAATTACAAATAACTATTATCTTAAGAAGCTCTTCAGTATATAACAATACAAGTACACGAAATCAAACGGCCTGACCGGCCTCAAATGCAGCCTGGACTGTACATTAACATTTCGTATGATTATTGAAGCCATTCTATAATTTGTCCATATGTCTTATTTTCATGCAAAATATCAAGGCCCAAGACCGTCGGGGTAAGGAGGAGATAACTTTGAAAGATTGTTCTGTTTTTTAATTTCACTTTTGTTGCCGTTACAATAAAGGTCTTTAACAGTTTAAATTCTTTTTGCCAATTTCAAAGGGGTCACCATAGGAACATTTCTGCCAATTGTTGTCGATATTGGCCCCGTAGTTTGAATGATGTTGTTAAAAGAAATTGTTGACAGACAACAAACTACGGATGACTGACAAACGAAGGATGATCAGGATAGCTCAAATGAGTAATTTGTGCTAAGGTTAACTATAACAAGAGGCCCATGAGGGCCTGAGACTGGTTATCAAGTTTTCCGTTAAAGAAATCTGATATTTAAGGAAGTTAATTGCTCAAAGAAGAATGCATAAAGAAAAAAAGGGGCATTATCCCCTTTATCATTTTAAGCAACAATCCTCAAGGCCCCTTTTCCCATGTTTCATGACGGATCCACTCCATTTCCAAAAGAAAGTTACCTTATGACCCTACAACCATTCTGTGAATATTTCATAAGAATCTGACAATAATTGTGGACTTAATCACATAAACAGGATTGTTTTGAATGAAAATCAATAAGGCCCCTTTTCCTGTGTTTTCTGATGGATCAATTTCATTCCAAAAGGAACTTTCCTTACAACCCGACAATTGTCCTGTGAAATTTAAAAGACAACTTGATAATGATTGTGATCTTCATCACATACACAAGAATGTTTTGAATGATAATCTGTAAGGCCCCTTTTCCTGTGTTTCGAATGCCACAATTATTCAATGCATCTTTTAAGAGAATCCAATAAAACTGTTGACTTTATTGTGTTAACAAAGATATTAAATTCAAGTTCTCATAAGGCCCCTTTTCCCGTGATATTTTACTGTTGGTTTTATCATTCTATGAAAGTTAAAAGTGAATCCGATGAAATATTGGGAATTCATTATGTTTACTAGAATATTTAAAAAAAATCATATGTCCCCTTTTTACATGATACTTGATGGATTGTACCCAGTTCTGAAAAGAACCATCTAAGTATTTGTACAATCATTCTGTGAATTTTTTTAATTGAATTTTCCTAAGGCCCCTTTTCCTATGTTTCTCAATGGATCAGACCCAATTTGAAAGGAACAATCCTTATGATGGTACAATCATTATGTGAAAGTTTGAAGTCAATCAGGTGAAATCTAGGGCCATTATGTGTTAACTTAGATTTTTTTTATTAAAGTTTCATGGGGCCCCTTTTCCCATGAAACTTGATGGATCATACCTACTTCCGAAAGGAACAATCCACATAATGTAATAATCATTCTGGGAATGTTTGAAGAGAATTTGTTGAAAACTATGGACTCTATTGTGTTTACGAGGACTTTTTCAATCCAATTTAATCGAGCCCCTTTTCCCGTGGTCCTTGACTGATTATACCAAATTTTGAAAGGAACAATTCTTATGATGGTACAATCATTCTGTGAAAGTTTGAAGTCAATCAGATGAAAACTGTGGACTCTAGAGTGTTAACAAAGATCTTTGAATTAAATTTTAATAAGGGCCCTTTTCCTATGTTTCTTGAGGAATCATATCCGATTCCAAAAGGTACAATCCTTATGATGGTACAATCATTCTGTGAAAGTTTGAAGAGAATCCGTTGTAAATTGTTGGCTCTAGATTATTAATGAGAATTTTATATTAAACATTTCATAAGGCCCCTTTTTCCTGTGTTTCTTGAAGGATCATACCTAATTTCAAAAGGAATAATCCTTATGATTGTACAATCATTCTGTGACGCTCTTCTGGTAATCAAGTTTTCCGTTAAAGAAATCTGATATTTAAGGAAGTTAATTGCTCAAAGAAGAATGCATAAAGAAAAAAAGGGGCATTATCCCCTTTATCATTTTAAGCAACAATCCTCAAGGCCCCTTTTCCCATGTTTCATGACGGATCCACTCCATTTCCAAAAGAAAGTTACCTTATGACCCTACAACCATTCTGTGAATATTTCATCAGAATCTGACAATAATTGTGGACTTAATCACATAAACAGGATTGTTTTGAATGAAAATCAATAAGGCCCCTTTTCCTGTGTTTTCTGATGGATCAATTTCATTCCAAAAGCAACTTTCCTTACAACCCGACAATTGTCCTGTGAAATTTAAAAGACAACTTGATAATGATTGTGATCTTCATCACATACACAAGAATGTTTTGAATGATAATCTGTAAGGCCCCTTTTCCTGTGTTTCGAATGCCACAATTATTCCATGCATCTTTTAAGAGAATCCAATAAAACTGTTGACTTTATTGTGTTAACAAAGATATTAAATTCAAGTTCTCATAAGGCCCCTTTTCCCGTGATATTTTACTGTTGGTTTTATCATTCTATGAAAGTTAAAAGTGAATCCGATGAAATATTGGGAATTCATTATGTTTACTAGAATATTTAAAAAAAATCATATGTCCCCTTTTTACATGACACTTGATGGATTGTACCCAGTTCTGAAAAGAACCATCTAAGTATTTGTACAATCATTTTGTGAAATTTTGAAGTGAATCCGGTGAAATCAAGGGACATCATTGTGTTATCCAGAATATTGAAGAGAGTTTTTCATAAGGCCCCTTTTTATGTGACCCTTGCTATAGTCAGATCCACTGTCAAAATCAACAATTGGAATGATGGTACAATCAATCTGTTTAATCTGTGGAATTTATTGTGTAAATGAATTATAGTGAAATATTCATAGGGCCCCTTTTCTCATGATACTTTACAGAACAAACCAAATTTCAAAAGGAACAATTCTAACGAAGGTAGAATCATTCTTTAAAAGTTAAAGAGAATCAATGAAAACAGTGGACTGAATTGTGTCAAGAATTTTTGTAACTAAATTTTCATAAGGCCCCTTTTCCCGTGAAACTTAACAAATCAGACCCAATGTACAAAGGAACAATCCTAATGATAGTTTGAAGAAAATGATAAAGACTGAGGACTTTATTGTAATAATGATGTTTTGTAATAAAATTTTTATAAGGTCCCTTTTCTTGTGTCACTTAACCAATCAGACCTAATTTACAAAGGAACTATCCAAATGATGGTACAATCATTCTATTAAAGTTTGAATAGATTCTGATAAAGACTGAGGGCATTGTTGTGTTTATGAGGATTTGGTAATAATTTTTCATACAGCCCCTTTTCCTATGATACTAGACAGATCAGGTCCAATTTGGAAAGAAACAATCCTTATGATGGTACAAACATTCTGTGAAAGTTTGAACAGAATCTGATGAAAACTGCAGACTTTATCTTGGTGAGAAATTTCTAAAATAAAATTTTCATAAGGCTCCTTTTCCTGTGATACTTGAAGGATCAGGTCTCATGTCAGCCGCAACAATCGTGATTATTGTACAATGATTCTGTGAAGGTTTGAATAAAATCCAATGAAAGCTCTGGTGGTTTCAAGGATTATAGATAAAATTCTCTAAAGGCCCCTTTTCCCATGATACTAGACAGATCACGCCTAATTTGTAAAAAAAGAATCCTCATGATGGAATAATCATTCTGTGAAAGTTTTAACAGAATCTGATGAAAACTGTTGACTTTATTGTGGTACAATGATTTTAAAATTAAATTTCATAATGCTCCTTTTCCTGTGATACTTGACGGATCAGGTCTAATGCAAACATCAACAATCATTATTATTGTACAATTATTCTGTGAATGTTTGAAGAAAATCCGATAAAAGCTCTGGACTTCGTAACAAGGATTTATAAAAGAAATTTTCATAAGGCCCCTTTTCCTGTGCTTCTTGACAGTTCAAACCCTGTTATGAAAAGAATGATAGTTATGACCCTCTAATCATTCTGTGAAAGTTTCAACAAAATCTGATCAAAACTGTGGGCTTTTTTATGTTAACAGGGTTTTATTAATTGAATTTTCATATAGCCCCTTTTCCCATGTTACTTGATGGATCTGAACCAATTCAAAAGGGAACTCTTCTTACAAAAGTATAATTATTCTGTTTGAGTATAAAGACAACCCCATCTCACCTGTGGACCTACAAGCATTAATTAAGATTTTTTTAATTGAATTTTCCTAAGGCCCCTTTTCCTATGTTTCTCAATGGATCAGACCCAATTTGAAAGGAACAATCCTTATGATGGTACAATCATTATGCGAAAGTTTGAAGTCAATCAGGTGAAATCTAGGGCCATTATGTGTTAACTAAGATTTTTTTTATTAAATTTTCATGGGGCCCCTTTTCCCATGAAACTTGATGGATCAAACCTACTTCCGAAAGGAACAATCCACATAATGTAATAATCATTCTGGGAATGTTTGAAGAGAATTTGTTGAAAACTATGGACTCTATTGTGTTTACGAGGACTTTTTCAATCCAATTCAATCGGGCCCCTTTTCCCGTGGTCCTTGACTGATCATACCAAATTTTGAAAGGAACAATTCTTATGATGGTACAATCATTCTGTGAAAGTTTGAAGTCAATCAGATGAAAACTGTGGACTCTAGAGTGTTAACAAAGATCTTTGAATTAAATTTTAATAAGGGCCCTTTTCCTATGTTTCTTGAGGAATCATATCCGATTCCAAAAGGTACAATCCTTATGATGGTACAATCATTCTGTGAAAGTTTGAAGAGAATCTGTTGTAAATTGTTGGCTCTAGATTATTAATGAGAATTTTTTATTTAACATTTCATAAGGCCCCTTTTTCCTGTGTTTCTTGAAGGATCATACCTAATTTCAAAAGGAATAATCCTTATGATAGTACAATCATTCTGTGAAAGTTTGAAGGGAATCCGATGAAAACTATTGACTCCAGAGTGTTAAAGAGTATTTCTTAAAATATTTTTCGATTAAATTTTCATAAGGCCCCATTTCCCGTGTTTCCAGATGCATCTGACCAAATTTCTAAAGGAACAATCCTTATGATGGCACAATCATTCTGTGAAAGTTTAAATACAATCTGATGAAAACTGTGGACTATAGAGTGTTAACAGAATTTTTTATTAAATTTTAATAAAGGCCCCTTTTCCCCTGTTTCATGACAGATCAGACCCATTTTCGAAAGGAACGATCCTTATGCTTGTACAATCATTCTGAGAAAGTTTGAAGAGAATCAGATGAAAGCTGTGGACTCTATCGTGTAAACGAGGATTTTTAATGGAGTTTTTAATTGAATTTTCATAAGGCCCCTTTTCCCATGTTTCTTGCGGATCATACCCCATTTCGAAAGGAACGATCCTTATGTTGGTACAATCATTCTGTGAAAGTTTGAAGAGAATCCAATGAAGACTGTGGACTCTATCGCGTAAACGAGGATTTTTAATTGAATTTTTAATGAATTTTCATAAGGCCCCTTTTCCCGTGTTTCTTGACGGATTTGACCCAATTTCGACAGGAACGATCCTTATGATGGTACAATCATTCTGTGAAAGTTTGAAGAGAATCCGATAAAAACTGTGGACTTTATCGCGTAAACAAGGAAAAGTTTAACGGAGGGACGACGGACGGACGGACGCACGGACGTACGGACGCGGGACGGGAAAAAGCCATCGCTATAGCTCTAGTGGCCTTCGGCCAGTAGAGCTAAAAAGAGGAGAAAAAATCAGTAAAATTTAACTTACTCGTATCACAATCAGCAGTCGTGTCATTCAGATAGAATCCAGTTGGACATTGACATATCTTTGGACTACCCAAACATTCTACATTTGAACCAAGACAGTCAGTGGAATTAAAGCAGGATTCTCCAACACACTTCTCTGAAAAATGATGCAAAATGTTCATCAATGATAATTTCCCTAAATATCTGAAGTAAATAGCTACATAATTAATCACTGACTACTAAAGAGAATAACAATTTAAGTATCATTATCTATCAAAGCTTTTGAATCTAAGTAAACTCTTTAACTCACTTCTTTCACAAGATCCATTGTTGTTGAAGAAATCAGATGGACATTGACAGGTACCCGAACAAATGCCAACTGGATCTGCACAGGAATCTGGCTGTGTACACGCCACTCCCAGGGCAAGCTCTAATGAGAAAAAGAAAACAAAACAAGAAAGCTTGAATAACAGATGCAAAATCTTTCTTCAATATTACAAGTGGCAATGTGTATAAGGTAAACTGAATGTAACCTTGTTTTCTGCATGACTTTGATGGGTGACTACCTTAGTCATCAAAGCTCAATTTTTGTAGCACTTTGTAGAATTCATCCCGTTTTCATTTGCATGATTCATAAAATCTTATTAGTAAAATATTGCATGGCAATGTAAAATTATACACTGTAACTAATTCTCCATACAGCAGCTAATTTTTTAGAGTAAAATGCAAAAGTTGCACCTTAAACAAAAATGTTTTTTTATTCGACACAATCATAAATATGTTTAGCAGTAAATGACACACATCAATTTGAACCAGAAATAAAACACATACTAGCTGTACAGTTTCCTCCAGGTGTAGAAGCCCCATCTGTATCAAAGAACCCCTCCTGGCATTCACATACATTTGTAGTTGAACTACATACTGAATTGGTAGGACCACATTCCCCGTCTTCACATGTTCTACCAAGATCTTTCTCTGAAATTAAAACATGAATATAACATACCTTCCACTTTCTCTGATCTTACTCAGATCATTAAAGTTTAATATATAATAACAAGTGCTCTTTTAGATACAATTATATACAGATGCTTATGAAAGTTCATCATAAGTTAAAACTTTTCAAATTAGAAACGGCAAGTTTAGGATTATTCCCGCTATAAACCTCTTCCAATCAACCTTTACATTAAGAAAATTACAAATAACTATTATCTTAAGAAGCTCTTCAGTATATAACAATACAAGTACACGAAATCAAACGGCCTGACCGGCCTCAAATGCAGCCTGGACTGTATATTAACATTTCGTATGATTATTGAAGCCATTCTATAATTTGTCCATATGTCTTATTTTCATGCAAAATATCAAGGCCCAAGACCGTCGGGGAAAGGAGGAGATAACTTTGAAAGATTGTTCTTTTTTTCAATTTCACTTTTGTTGCAGTTACAATAAAGGTCTTTAACAGTTTTAATTCTTTTTGCCATTTTCAAAGGGGTCACCAAAGGAACATTTCTGCCAATTGTTGTCGATATTGGCCCCGTAGTTTGAATGATGTTGTTAAAAGAAATTGTTGACAGACAACAAACTACGGACGACTGACAAACGAAGGATGATCAGGATAGCTCAAATGAGTAACTTGTGCTAAGGTTAACTATAAAAAGAGGAGAACAAAATCAGTAAAATTTAACTTACTCGTATCACAATCAGCAGTCGTGTCATTCAGATAGAATCCAGTTGGACATTGACATATCTTTGGACTACCCAAACATTCTACATTTGAACCAAGACAGTCAGTGGAATTAAAGCAGGATTCTCCAACACACTTCTCTGAAAAATGATGCAAAATGTTCATCAATGATAATTTCCCTAAATATCTGAAGTAAATAGCTACATAATTAATCACTGACTACTAAAGAGAATAACAATTTAAGTATCATTATCTATCAAAGCTTTTGAATCTAAGTAAACTCTTTAACTCACTTCTTTCACAAGATCCATTGTTGTTGAAGAAATCAGATGGACATTGACAGGTACCCGAACAAATGCCAACTGGATCTGCACAGGAATCTGGCTGTGTACACGCCACTCCCAGGGCAAGCTCTAATGAGAAAAAGAAAACAAAACAAGAAAGCTTGAATAACAGATGCAAAATCTTTCTTCAATATTACAAGTGGCAATGTGTATAAGGTAAACTGAATGTAACCTTGTTTTCTGCATGACTTTGATGGGTGACTACCTTAGTCATCAAAGCTCAATTTTTGTAGCACTTTGTAGAATTCATCCCGTTTTCATTTGCATGATTCATAAAATCTTATTAGTAAAATATTGCATGGCAATGTAAAATTATACACTGTAACTAATTCTCCATACAGCAGCTAATTTTTTAGAGTAAAATGCAAAAGTTGCACCTTAAACAAAAATGTTTTTTTATTCGACACAATCATAAATATGTTTAGCAGTAAATGACACACATCAATTTGAACCAGAAATAAAACACATACTAGCTGTACAGTTTCCTCCAGGTGTAGAAGCCCCATCTGTATCAAAGAACCCCTCCTGGCATTCACATACATTTGTAGTTGAACTACATACTGAATTGGTAGGACCACATTCCCCGTCTTCACATGTTCTACCAAGATCTTTCTCTGAAATTAAAACATGAATATAACATACCTTCCACTTTCTCTGATCTTACTCAGATCATTAAAGTTTAATATATAATAACAAGTGCTCTTTTAGATACAATTATATACAGATGCTTATGAAAGTTCATCATAAGTAAAAACTTTTCAAATTAGAAACGGCAAGTTTAGGATTATTCCCGCTATAAACCTCTTCCAATCAACCTTTACATTAAGAAAATTACAAATAACTATTATCTTAAGAAGCTCTTCAGTATATAACAATACAAGTACACGAAATCAAACGGCCTGACCAGCCTCAAATGCAGCCTGGACTGTATATTAACATTTCGTATGATTATTGAAGCCATTCTATAATTTGTCCATATGTCTTTTTTTCATGCAAAATATCAAGGCCCAAGACCGTCGGGGTAAGGAGGAGATAACTTTGAAAGATTGTTCTTTTTTTTAATTTCACTTTTGTTGCCGTTACAATAAAGGTCTTTAACAGTTTTAATTCTTTTTGCCATTTTCAAAGGGGTCACCAAAGGAACATTTCTGCCAATTGTTGTCGATATTGGCCCCGTAGTTTGAATGATGTTGTTAAAAGAAATTGTTGACAGACAACAAACTACGGATGACTGACAAACGAAGGATGACCAGGATAGCTCAAATGAGTAATTTGTGCTAAGGTTAACTATAACAAGAGGCCCATGAGGGCCTGAGACGCTTTACTGGTTATCAAGTTTTCCGTTAAAGAAATCTGATATTTAAGGAAGTTAATTGCTCAAAGAAGAATGCATAAAGAAAAAAAGGGGCTTTATCCCCTTTATCATTTTAAGCAACAATCCCCAAGGCCCCTTTTCCCATGTTTCATGACGGATCCACTCCATTTCCAAAAGAAAGTTACCTTATGACCCTACAATCATTCTGTGAATATTTCATCAGAATCTGACAATAATTGTGGACTTAATCACATAAACAGGATTGTTTTGAATGAAAATCAATAAGGCCCCTTTTCCTGTGTTTTCTGATGGATCAATTTCATTCCAAAAGGAACTTTCCTTACAACCCGACAATTGTCCTGTGAAATTTAAAAGACAACTTGATAATGATTGTGATCTTCATCACATACACAAGAATGTTTTGAATGATAATCTGTAAGGCCCCTTTTCCTGTGTTTCGAATGCCACAATTATTCCATGCATCTTTTAAGAGAATCCAATAAAACTGTTGACTTTATTGTGTTAACAAAGATATTAAATTCAAGTTCTCATAAGGCCCCTTTTCCCGTGATATTTTACTGTCGGTTTTATCTTCTATGAAAGTTAAAAGTGAATCCGATGAAATATTGGGAATTCATTATGTTTACTAGAATATTTAAAATAAATCATATGTCCCCTTTTTACATGATACTTGATGGATTGTACCCAGTTCTGAAAAGAACCATCTAAGTATTTGTACAATCATTCTGTGAATTTTTTTAATTGAATTTTCCTAAGGCCCCTTTTCCTATGTTTCTCAATGGATCAGACCCAATTTGAAAGGAACAATCCTTATGATGGTACAATCATTATGTGAAAGTTTGAAGTCAATCAGGTGAAATCTAGGGCCATTATGTGTTAACTAAGATTTTTTTTATTAAATTTTCATGGGGCCCCTTTTCCCATGAAACTTGATGGATCATACCTACTTCCGAAAGGAACAATCCACATAATGTAATAATCATTCTGGGAATGTTTGAAGAGAATTTGTTGAAAACTATGGACTCTATTGTGTTTACGAGGACTTTTTTAATCCAATTTAATCGGGCCCCTTTTCCCGTGGTCCTTGACTGATTATACCAAATTTTGAAAGGAACAATTCTTATGATGGTACAATCATTCTGTGAAAGTTTGAAGTCAATCAGATGAAAACTGTGGACTCTAGAGTGTTAACAAAGATCTTTGAATTAAATTTTAATAAGGGCCCTTTTCCTATGTTTCTTGAGGAATCATATCCGATTCCAAAAGGTACAATCCTTATGATGGTACAATCATTCTGTGAAAGTTTGAAGAGAATCCGTTGTAAATTGTTGGCTCTAGATTATTAATGAGAATTTTTTATTAAACATTTCATAAGGCCCCTTTTTCCTGTGTTTCTTGAAGGATCATACCTAATTTCAAAAGGAATAATCCTTATGATAGTACAATCATTCTGTGAAAGTTTGAAGGGAATCCGATGAAAACTATTGACTCCAGAGTGTTAAAGAGTATTTCTTAAAATATTTTTCGATTAAATTTTCATAAGGCCCCTTTTCCCGTGTTTCCAGATGCATCTGACCAAATTTCTAAAGGAACAATCCTTATGATGGCACAATCATTCTGTGAAAGTTTAAATACAATCTGATGAAAACTGTGGACTATAGAGTGTTAACAAGAATTTTTTTATTAAATTTTAATAAAGGCCCCTTTTCCCCTGTTTCATGACAGATCAGACCCATTTTCGAAAGGAACGATCCTTATGCTTGTACAATCATTCTGAGAAAGTTTGAAGAGAATCAGATGAAAGCTGTGGACTCTATCGTGTAAACGAGGATTTTTAATGGAGTTTTTAATTGAATTTTCATAAGGCCCCTTTTCCCATGTTTCTTGACGGATCATACCCCATTTCGAAATGAACGATCCTTATGTTGGTACAATCATTCTGTGAAAGTTTGAAGAGAATCAAATGAAGACTTTGGACTCTATCGCGTAAACGAGGATTTTTAATTGAATTTTTAATGAATTTTCATAAGGCCCCTTTTCCCGTGTTTCTTGACGGATCATACCCATTTTCGAAAGGAACGATCCTTATGTTGGTACAATCATTCTGTGAAGGTTTGAAGAGAATCTGATGAGAACTGTGGACTCTATCGCGTAAACGAGGATTTTTAATTGAATTTTTAATTAAATTTTCATAAGGCCCCTTTTCCCGTGTTTCTTGACGGATCTGACCCAATTTCGACAGGAACGATCCTTATGATGGTACAATCATTCTGTGAAAGTTTGAAGAGAATCCGATAAAAACTGTGGACTTTATCGCGTAAACAAGGAAAAGTTTAACGGAGGGACGACGGACGGACGGACGCACGGACGTACGGACGCGGGACGGGAAAAAGCCATCGCTATAGCTCTAGTGGACTTCGGCCAGTAGAGCTAAAAGGAGGAAAAAAAATCAGTAAAATTTAACTTACTCGTATCACAATCAGCAGTCGTGTCATTCAGATAGAATCCAGTTGGACATTGACATATCTTTGGACTACCCAAACATTCTACATTTGAACCAAGACAGTCAGTGGAATTAAAGCAGGTTTCTCCAACACACTTCTCTGAAAAATGATGCAAAATGTTCATCAATGATTATTTCCCTAAATATCTGAAGTAAATAGCTACATAATTAATCACTGACTACTAAAGAGAATAACAATTTAAGTATCATTATCTATCAAAGCTTTTGAATCTAAGTAAACTCTTAAACTCACTTCTTTCACAAGATCCATTGTTGTTGAAGAAATCAGATGGACATTGACAGGTACCCGAACAAATGCCAACTGGATCTGCACAGGAATCTGGCTGTGTACACGCCACTCCCAGGGCAAGCTCTAATGAGAAAAAGAAAACAAAACAAGAAAGCTTGAATAACAGATGCAAAATCTTTCTTCAATATTACAAGTGGCAATGTGTATAAGGTAAACTGAATGTAACCTTGTTTTCTGCATGACTTTGATGGGTGACTACCTTAGTCATCAAAGCTCAATTTTTGTAGCACTTTGTAGAATTCATCCAGTTTTCATTTGCATGATTCATAAAATCTTATTAGTAAAATATTGCATGGCAATGTAAAATTATACACTGTAACTAATTCTTCATACAGCAGCTAATTTTTTAGAGTTAAATGCAAAAGTTGCACCTTAAACAAAAATTTTTTTTTTTTCATTCGACACAATCACAAATATGTTTAGCAGTAAATGACACACATCAATTTGAACCAGAAATAAAACACATACTAGCTGTACAGTTTCCTCCAGGTGTAGAAGCCCCATCTGTATCAAAGAACCCCTCCTGGCAATCACATACATTTGTAGTTGAACTACATACTGAATTGGTAGGACCACATTCCCCGTCTTCACATGTTCTACCAAGATCTTTCTCTGAAATTAAAACATGAATATAACATACCTTCCACTTTCTCTGATCTTACTCAGATCATTAAAGTTTAATATATAATAACAAGTGCTCTTTTAGATACAATTATATACAGATGCTTATGAAAGTTCATCATAAGTTAAAACTTTTCAAATTAGAAACGGCAAGTTTAGGATTATTCCCGCTATAAACCTCTTCCAATCAACCTTTACATTAAGAAAATTACAAATAACTATTATCTTAAGAAGCTCTTCAGTATATAACAATACAAGTACACGAAATCAAACGGCCTGACCGGCCTCAAATGCAGCCTGGACTGTATATTAACATTTCGCATGATTATTGAAGCCATTCTATAATTTGTCCATATGTCTTATTTTCATGCAAAATATCAAGGCCCAAGACCGTCGGGGTAAGGAGGAGATAACTTTGAAAGATTGTTCTTTTTTTTAATTTCACTTTTGTTGCAGTTACAATAAAGGTCTTTAACAGTTTTAATTCTTTTTGCCATTTTCAAAAGGGTCACCAAAGGAACATTTCTGCCAATTGTTGTCGATATTGGCCCCGTAGTTTGAATGATGTTGTTAAAAGAAATTGTTGACAGACAACAAACTACGGACGACTGACAAACGAAGGATGATCAGGATAGCTCAAATGAGTAACTTGTGCTAAGGTTAACTATAAAAAGAGGAAAAAAAATCAGTAAAATTTAACTTACTCGTATCACAATCAGCAGTCGTGTCATTCAGATAGAATCCAGTTGGACATTGACATATCTTTGGACTACCCAAACATTCTACATTTGAACCAAGACAGTCAGTGGAATTAAAGCAGGATTCTCCAACACACTTCTCTGAAAAATGATGCAAAATGTTCATCAATAATAATTTCCCTAAATATCTGAAGTAAATAGCTACATAATTAATCACTGACTACTAAAGAGAATAACAATTAAAGTATCATTATCTATCAAAGCTTTTGAATCTAAGTAAACTCTTTAACTCACTTCTTTCACAAGATCCATTGTTGTTGAAGAAATCAGATGGACATTGGCAGGTACCCGAACAAATGCCAACTGGATCTGCACAGGAATCTGGCTGTGTACACGCCACTCCCAGGGCAAGCTCTAATGAGAAAAAGAAAACAAAACAAGAAAGCTTGAATAACAGATGCAAAATCTTTCTTCAATATTACAAGTGGCAATGTGTATAAGGTAAACTGAATGTAACCTAGTTTTCTGCATGACTTTGATGGGTGACTACCTTAGTCATCAAAGCTCAATTTTTGTAGCACTTTGTAGAATTCATCCCGTTTTCATTTGCATGATTCATAAAATCTTATTAGTAAAATATTGCATGGCAATGAAAATTATACACTGTAACTAATTCTCCATACAGCAGCTAATTTTTTAGAGTTAAATGCAAAAGTTGCACCCTAAACAAAAATGGGGTTTTTCATTCGACACAATCATAAATATGTTTAGCAGTAAATGACACACATCAATTTGAACCAGAAATAAAACACATACTAGCTGTACAGTTTCCTCCAGGTGTAGAAGCCCCATCTGTATCAAAGAACCCCTCCTGGCATTCACATACATTTGTAGTTGAACTACATACTGAATTGGTAGGACCACATTCCCCGTCTTCACATGTTCTACCAAGATCTTTCTCTGAAATTAAAACATGAATATAACATACCTTCCACTTTCTCTGATCTTACTCAGATCATTAAAGTTTAATATATAATAACAAGTGCTCTTTTAGATACAATTATATACAGATGCTTATGAAAGTTCATCATAAGTTAAAACTTTTCAAATTAGAAACGGCAAGTTTAGGATTATTCCCGCTATAACCCTCTTCCAATCAACCTTTACATTAAGAAAATTACAAATAACTATTATCTTAAGAAGCTCTTCAGTATATAACAATACAAGTACACGAAATCAAACGGCCTGACCGGCCTCAAATGCAGCCTGGACTGTATATTAACATTTCGTATGATTATTGAAGCCATTCTATAATTTGTCCATATGTCTTATTTTCATGCAAAATATCAAGGCCCAAGACCGTCGGGGTAAGGAGGAGATAACTTTGAAAGATTGTTCTTTTTTTTTAATTTCACTTTTGTTGCAGTTACAATAAAGGTCTTTAACAGTTTTAATTCTTTTTGCCATTTTCAAAGGGGTCACCAAAGGAACATTTCTGCCAATTGTTGTCGATATTGGCCCCGTAGTTTGAATGATGTTGTTAAAAGAATTTGTTGACAGACAACAAACTACGGACGACTGACAAACGAAGGATGATCAGGATAGCTCAAATGAGTAACTTGTGCTAAGGTTAACTATAAAAAGAGGAGAACAAAATCAGTAAAATTTAACTTACTCGTATCACAATCAGCAGTCGTGTCATTCAGATAGAATCCAGTTGGACATTGACATATCTTTGGACTACCCAAACATTCTACATTTGAACCAAGACAGTCAGTGGAATTAAAGCAGGATTCTCCAACACACTTCTCTGAAAAATGATGCAAAATGTTCATCAATAATAATTTCCCTAAATATCTGAAGTAAATAGCTACATAATTAATCACTGACTACTAAAGAGAATAACAATTAAAGTATCATTATCTATCAAAGCTTTTGAATCTAAGTAAACTCTTTAACTCACTTCTTTCACAAGATCCATTGTTGTTGAAGAAATCAGATGGACATTGACAGGTACCCGAACAAATGCCAACTGGATCTGCACAGGAATCTGGCTGTGTACACGCCACTCCCAGGGCAAGCTCTAATGAGAAAAAGAAAACAAAACAAGAAAGCTTGAATAACAGATGCAAAATCTTTCTTCAATATTACAAGTGGCAATGTGTATAAGGTAAACTGAATGTAACCTTGTTTTCTGCATGACTTTGATGGGTGACTACCTTAGTCATCAAAGCTCAATTTTTGTAGCACTTTGTAGAATTCATCCCGTTTTCATTTGCATGATTCATAAAATCTTATTAGTAAAATATTGCATGGCAATGAAAATTATACACTGTAACTAATTCTCCATACAGCAGCTAATTTTTTAGAGTTAAATGCAAAAGTTGCACCCTAAACAAAAATGGGGTTTTTCATTCGACACAATCATAAATACGTTTAGCAGTAAATGACACACATCAATTTGAACCAAAAATAAAACACATACTAGCTGTACAGTTTCCTCCAGGTGTAGAAGCCCCATCTGTATCAAAGAACCCCTCCTGGCATTCACATACATTTGTTGTTGAACTACATACTGAATTGGTAGGACCACATTCCCCGTCTTCACATGTTCTACCAAGATCTTTCTCTGAAATTAAAACATGAATATAACATACCTTCCACTTTCTCTGATCTTACTCAGATCATTAAAGTTTAATATATAATAACAAGTGCTCTTTTAGATACAATTATATACAGATGCTTATGAAAGTTCATCATAAGTTAAAACTTTTCAAATTAGAAACGGCAAGTTTAGGATTATTCCCACTATAAACCTCTTCCAATCAACCTTTACATTAAGAAAATTACAAATAACTATTATCTTAAGAAGCTCTTCAGTATATAACAATACAAGTACACGAAATGCATCATAAGTTTAAACTATTCTAATAGGAAATACTTTTTTCTTAAGAAGCTCATTCAGTATGCAACCATATAAGTACACGAAATTAAAAGGCCTGACCGGCCTCAAATGCAGCCTGGACTGTTATTAACGTTTCAAATGATAATTTAAGCCATTCGCTGATTTGTCCATATATGTATGTTTCAGTAAAAAAATAGAGACCAAAGAACGTCGGGGTGAGGAGGAGACGACTTATAAAGATTGTCTTTATTTTCAAATTTGACTTATGTTGCCATTACACGAAGGTGTATAACAGTTTTTAATTCTTTTTGCCATTTTCAAAGGTAGTCACCTAAGGAACATTTCTGACAAATTTGGTCGAAATTTGCACAGTGGTTTAAAATAGGTTGTTAAAAGAAATTGATGACAAACTTCAAGCTACAGACGACTGATAAACGAAGGGTGATTACAATAGCTCAAATGAGCAATTTTGTTCTTAGGTTAAATAAACAGAAGAGGAAAATCAGAAAAATTTAACTTACTCATATCACAATCAGCAGTCGTGTCATTTAGATAGAATCCAGTTGGACATTGACATATCTTTGGACTACCCAAACATTTTACATTTGAACCGAGACAGTCAGTGGAATTAAAGCAGGATTCTCCAACACACTTCTCTGAAAAATGATGCAAAAATGTTCATTAATGATAATTTCCCTTAATATCTGAAGAAAAAAGCTACATCATAAATCACTGACTACTAAAGAGAATAACAATTAAAGTATCATTATCTTTAGAATCGGAGAATATAGAATCTATATGGATGGAAATAAGCTACAAAAACTCTAAATCTTTTTATTGTGCTTTGTCTATCGGACACCACAATCCAACAAAGAATGGATATCTTCATCCGATTTGCAGGTACAGAAAGCAGACGAATATTGCACTGAATTTCACATAATTGGTGACTTAAACTTTAACTACTTATCAGAAAAGAAATACTTTGAGTGTAAAGAGTGGTCAAAATTTACTTGAAAATACGGACTCTCACAAATAGTTAACGAACCAACTCGAATATCAAAAACATCTTCCACAATTATAGACCATAACTATACGAATCGAATTGACAGAGTGACAGAAATATTTGTTTCGCCTCTTTCACTTAAGGATCATTTTTCAGTTTGTATGACGCGAAAAGTAAGAAACAGACCCCTCAAAGAAAATTGCCATTTACTTATTACGTATAGAAGTTTCAAAAACTTTTAAGTGGTCGATTTTCAAAATGATTTAATTTCTTCAGATATTCATTTAATTAAAACTGAGCATGACCCAGAAAATACTCTTTCTTTATTTTACGATATCTTAAATGGAACCTTATCTAAACATGCCCCAATTAAGTCAAAACGTGTAAAAAGTGACAATCTACCCGAATGGATAAATACCGAGGTAAAACAAGCAATGTACGAACGAGATCGCTGTCATAAATCTAAAATATGGGACGAGTATAAAACTTTGCGAAACAAAGTAGTGCATCTCATTCGTAAGAACAAGAAAGAATTCTATAATAATGCCATTAATAAAGGAACAAGTAGTAAAGATATATGGAAAAACTTAAATAAAATACAAAACAATGACAATTTATTAACTGATCTTGTCCCGTTACCTGCTGAAATGATTTTCAATGGGAAATGTATCCGAGGAGCACAGAATATTATAGACTCTTTCAATAATCATTTCATCAATGTAGGAAAATATTGTCAAAAAGTCACATTTCATTGAAGCCAATTTTTCCTACTTGCAATCACATTTAAAAAATATTTTAAAAGGGCAAACTTTTGAAATAAATTTTACCACACCTTTTGAAGTATGTGAAATGATAAATAAAATAAATCAACTGGAATTGATGGTATCAGTGCCACTATTTTGAAATTTTGTGGCGATCATATAATTTTAACATTAACTTCTATTATCACTAACAGTATTGCAAAGTGCATTTTCCCAAATGTTTTAAAGGAAGCGTATGTTCTTCCAGTGCATAAGGGCTCCGATAAGAAAGATCCAAATAATCATAGGCCAATATCTATATACGACTATTTCAAAAATCTTTGAACGCCATTTATGGAAACAGTAATTATCATTCCTGAATAAAAAATAATGTACTAGCTAAGCACCAGTCAGGTTTTAGAGAAAAATGTTCTTGTCAAACTGCACTAATCCGACTTATTGATAAATGGTCAAAAGAAATTGATACAAGAAAAATCATTGGTTCGGTTTTCATTGACCTAAAGAAGGCATTTGATCTTGTAGATCATAAAATTTTATTATATAAGTTAAGGTTACACAACTTCTCGATGAATTCCTTAGTAATATTTGAATCTTATTTATCTGGCAGAAAACAGTCTGTTAAGAATAATAACAACTTCTCTTCTTCACGTACTATATCTTGCTGTGTCCCACAAGGTTCTATATTAGGCCCGCTCCTGTTTTTAATTTACATAATTGATATGGATTCTACATATTAATGACTCAAGCTTTGACCGATATGCAGATGATTCGACAGCCTATAAGTCTGGAGTAAACATTAATGAAATACAAACCAACCTACAAAATGGTTTGCAATCTATACTGTCATGGTGTTCAAATAATAACATGCTTGTCAATCCAATTAAAACCAAGTGTATGCTTGTCGGACCAAAATATAGATTAAAGAATATTAAGCTAGGTTTAAAAATAAATGACGTTTGCGTTGAAGTCGTTGAATCTCATAAGATCTTGGTTGTACATGTTGACAAACATCTGTCCTGGAATATCCATATTGACAAAACTACCTCTAAAATTAACAGTAAAATTAGTTTGCTTAAACGAATTTCGAACTATCTCACTCTAGAAATGAAGCAACTATTTTACAATTCGTATATACTTCCTCTCTTTGACTATTGCTGTACAGTTTGGTGGAGAAGTGCTAAATATAGGACCTCTACACTATCTTTACTCCAAACAAGAACAGCTCGCGTTATTTTGGGCTCTGCGCCAAGAACACCATCTATTGAACTTTTTACTGAACTAAATTGGTTGACTTTTGAAAAACGATGTAATTATCACACTGGTGTTTTAATTTTTAAGTGTTATAACAACCTATCACCAGAATATATGAATAAGGTCATTTCATTTTGTAACAACACTTACTATAGCTTAAGATCAGCTGCACATAGTGACATCACACACTTGAAATATAAGACTTTGTACAAGAAACGATCTTTCTCATACTGTAGCATGAGTGTGTGGAATGAAATCCCTATTTCAATTAGAAGTTCAACTTCATTATCTAGCTTCAAAAATAAACTCAAACAGCATCTGCTATTAAACAAATCAATTGACCAAGCAGAATTTATCTAAATCGTTTAAGTACAGGGTGTGACTCTCCAAGAATTTAATAAGGCATGTATTCTTTTCATGTGTTCCCATCAAACCCATCTATCGTAATTTCATAATATGTCATAATTTTTACGTCATCGTATATTGTTACTCTTGGTTATGGTTATGGCGTGGTATCATTTTTTTATTATACCATCACATTCACTTAATTTTCTTTCAGTGAAGGAAACATTGTAAAAAAGATTTATTTTCAAATTGTTTTATTTGAAATAATTGTCTAATTGTTTTACCTTCATAAAATAAAGACATTATGACTATTATTATTTTTATTATTATCTATCAAAACTTTTGAATCTAAGTCAGCTATTTAACTCACTTCTTTCACAAGATCCATTGTTGTTGAAGAAATCAGATGGACATTGACAGGTACCCGAACAAATGCCAACTGGATCTGCACAGGAATCTGGCTGTGTACACGCCACTCCCAGGGCAAGCGCTAGATAAGAAAAAGATAACAAAACAAGAAAGATTGAATAACAGATGCAAAAACCTTCTTCAATATTACAAGTGGCCATGGGTTAAAGGTTAACTGAATGTAACATAGTTTTCTGCATGACTTTTATGGGTGACTACCTTAGACTTCAAAGCTCCATTTTTGTAGCACTTTGTTGAATTCATCCCGTTTCATTTGCATGATTCATAAAGTTAAATAACTAAAATAATGCATGGCATTGAAAAATTAGACACTGTCACTTATTCTCCATACAACAACTAATTAATTTGGAGTAAAATGCAAAAGTTGCACTCTAAACATTTTTTTCGATAATATCATTAATATATGTTCGTCGTAAATGGTACACATCATATTGAACCAGAAATAAAACACATACTAGCTGTACAGTTTCCTCCAGGTGTGGTAGCCCCATCTGTATCAAAGAACCCCTCCTGGCATTCACATACATTTGTAGTTGAACTACATACTGAATTGGCAGGACCACATTCCCCGTCTTCACATGTTCTACCAAGATCTTTCTCTGTAATTGAAACATGAATATAACATACTTTCCACTTTCTCTGATCTTACTTAGATCATTAAAGTTTAATATATAATAAGAAGTGCTATTTTAGATATAATTGTATACATATGCTTGTGAAAATGAATCGTTAGTTAAATCTATTCAAATTAAAAATGGTCAGTATAGGATACTTCCCTCTTTCAACCTCTACCAGTCAACCTTTACATTTGAAAAATAAGAAAATGCCTCATTTTTTAAGAAACTCGTTCAGTACATATCCATTCATGTACACGAAATCAAAAGGCCTGACCAACTTTCAATGCAGCTGGAACTGTATATTAAAATTTTGTATGATAATTAAGAAGCAATTCTATGATTTATCAATATATGGATATTTCAAGAAATGAAAAGGCCAAAGACAGTCGATGTGAGGAGGAGAAAACTTTTAAAGATAGTTCTTTTTTTAATGCCACTTTTGTTGTCTTACAACAAAGGTTTTGATTTGATTTGAATGGGGTTTTACGCCGCTTTCAACAATCTTACAGTTATATCGCGGCGGCTGGAGCACCTAACAGTGGAATCCTGGTTTTTCTCACACCAGTACTACCATTACATCCTTTTCTAGCCTCCAGCTGCTATCCCACATAGGTCTACGATTATCGACCCATTGGTGAGAGACAAATAGCCGGAAATGATGAATGCCGCCGTCGGGGATCGAACCCGGGACCTCGAGATTGACAGTCCGACGCGCTACCAACTGCGCTATGACGGCGGCTACAAAGGTTTTGAACAGTTTTTCATTCTCTTTGACATTTTCAAAGGTAGTCACCTAAGGAACATTTCTGACAAATTTGGTCGAAATTTGCACAGTGGTTTAAAATAGGTTGTTTAAAGAAATTGATGACAAACTTCAAACTACAGACGACTGATAAACGAAGGGTGATTACAATAGCTCAAATGAGCAATTTTGTTCTTAGGTTAAATAAACAGAAGAGAAAAATCAGAAAAATTTAACTTACTCATATCACAATCAGCAGTCGTGTCATTTAGATAGAATCCAGTTGGACATTGACATATCTTTGGACTACCCAAACATTCTACATTTGAACCGAGACAGTCAGTGGAATTAAAGCAGGATTCTCCAACACACTTCTCTGAAAAAATGATTCAAAAACGTACATCGTGATAATTTCCCAAAATATCTGAATGTAAATTCGCTACATAATAAATCACTAAGTAATAAAGAGAAAATCAAAAAAGGCATCATTATCTGTCGATTTTTTTTTTAAAATATTAGTAAACATTTGACTCACTTCTTTCACAAGTTCCATTGTTGTTGAAGAAATCTGATGGACATTGACAGGTACCCGAACAAATGCCAACTGGATCTGCACAGGAATCTGGCTGTGTGCATGCTACTCCCAAGGCAAACTCTTTAATAATACAAATAAAAAAATACATATTGTTAATGCTTCACAAATTAGTTAAATATGCATATTCAAAAAAAGGAAGATTGAATAACAGATGCTTAATCCTTCATCAGTTTACCAAGTGGCCATGTGTCGGAGGAAAGATGAATGTACCTTAGTCATCAAAGCGCGATTTTGACGTCATAGCATAGTTGGAACGTTTAAGACTCCCAATCTTAAATGTTGGGATATCATGGGTTCGATCCCCGACAGCGGCACATATCATTTCCGGCATTTGTCTCTCACCGATCGGTGGATAATCGTAAACTTGTGTTGGATAGCAGCTTGGGGCTAGGAAAGGATATAATAATGGTACTTGTGCGAGCTATACCAGGAATCCATTGTAAGGTGCTCCAGTCGCCGCTATACGACTGAAATTTTTAAATAAAGGTGTTCAACCCAATTCAAACAAACTAGTTGTAGCAGTTGGCAGAATTCATCCCATTTCAATTTGCATGTTTCAAACAATAGTCAGATATATAATACATTGTATTGTTAAATAAGACACTGTCAGTCGTTCCCCATACAACACATATTTCATTTGGATAAAATGCTAAAGTTGTACTGTAATCAAAAATGTTGTTTTTATAAAGTGACACAAACACTAGAGGCGCTTGAGCGCCTGCATCGCTCCATAGGCATGAATGTACTGATTAAGCATAGTTTTCCATGAATTCAACACCAACTGAATATATCAAGTCACTGAAATCTTTGAAATAGCTCTAGAAAACCATTTCAAACTGTTCTATTTTTTTTCAAAAGTCAAGTCACGTAAAAATCATATATTCAATATTTGAAAATAAACCACCACCGCAAAAGCCATGTTTTACAACCAATCAAAATTAAATGGAGAAATCTGACTAAAAGTCATCTGAGAATTATTCCTGTGAAATTTGTTGAAATCCATCTACAGGTATCTGAGAAATTTACAAATTTTCAGTATATACCACATATGGATTAAGTCTTGCACATTAAAGCCAAAATTTTCATCCAATAAAAATTATTTTTCATAATCTGAAAAAGCTCACCCAAGGACCGATTAGGTCAAATTTGCCATGGCAATGGCTCTCTGGCTTTAGGCCAGTGGAGATAAAAAAGGTTTCCCAGTAAATGGTACACACCATTTTGAAACAGAAATAAAACACATACTAGCTGTACAGTTTCCTCCAGGTGTAGAAGCCCCATCCGTATCAAAGAACCCCTCCTGGCATTCACATACATTTGTAGTTGAACTACACACTGAATTTGCTGGACTGCATTCTCCGTCTTCACATGCTCTACCAAGATCTTTTTCTGTACATTAAAAATAAGGGATAAAATTATAAAGGTAATGTTTTTTATTGACCGGAGTGATAATACATTGCAGACAAGAGCCGTCAGGCGTTTGTCACAAAAATGAATGCCATTATTGGACAAAAAATTCTTATTTGATGCAACTATAGTTTGAGAGTTCAGTTCACAAGAAATTTCGAAATTTGACAAACATTGAAGGAATCTGTTTGGCTTCACAGGCCTGATTCTAGTAAAATTCAATATCATTATATGGTAAAGGGTTTAACATTTTACATTGACCAATGAAAAATGTCTACATACGAAAGTGAAGACTCTATCTTGAGTAGTCTTACAGAAACAATAGACTGATTTATTTTAGAGTAGGAATTATACAAATGCAAAGCTACATGGTATTGAGCCCCTTTTTAGCATGGTAAGGTTCATTGGGTCAAAAATTGAAATAAACATTACCTAGGGCACTAAATAAACAACATTTATGTAAAGGTACTTGAAAATTAACGACCTTTGCAATTTGACCTTGATCTTGACCAATGACCTTGAACTTAGTACCAACAGAAAGGTCATGTCATAAGCAATGCACATGAAAAATATAAAGGCTATATCATTTAACATTGTAAACTTATAGACAATGATAAAGTAAAGATTTTCAAATGTTTTACCTTGAGAAATGACTTGACCTTGACAGATGATCTTGAACTCGGTAGCAACAAAAAATCTTTTTCACAAAGAATAAACATGTGAAATATGGAGAATAATCTCATTCCAGTTAAAAGTTATGGCCAATTTAGAGCTTTTATGATGGAAAATATTGACCTTGTCAATTTGACCTTGACCAAAAACCTAGTCTTAGATATCTACTTAAAGATCTAGTCAAAAGTGATTAACATTTGAAATATGAAGGCTATATACTTACCATTTCAAAATTATGGCCATTGTTTTTCCCAAAATATGACCTCGAGAAATGACCTTGACTGATGACCTTGAACTTGGTACCAACAGAAAGGTCTTATCACAAGCAAAGCACATGTGAAGTATGAAGACCCTATCTCATTCAAATTAAAAATTATGACCATCTTCGAGTTTTTATAATGCAAATGATTGACCTTCACATTTCGCCTTGACGTTGAGCGAGATCCTTGCCTTAGTTTTCTAATAAGAGGTCTTGTCACAAGTAATAAACATTTGAAATACGAAGGCTATATCACTTACAATTGCAAAATTATGACCAATTTTAAAGTTTTAAATTTCTAAATTCTGACCTTGACACATGACCTTGACCTTGACTTATGACCTTGAACTTAGTACCAACAAAAAGTGTTTGTCACAAGCAATGCACATGTAGTCAATAAAAAGTTATGCCCAAAATAAGTTTTTGCAGGACAAAAAGAGAGCTTGTGTGAAGCTAATCAAATTAAGGCCCTTTTCCCATGACACGTTTGTAAACGTTCATTTTCGATAGTTTAAGGTCAAAAGGATCTGATTTGCTACTCAAATATGAAATTTCGTAAAATTCTGACCATAAGGCTAAGAGAAATTGTCAAAAACTAATTTTAACATTAAGGCCCCTTGAATTGTGAAAAAGTCAAAGAAGGTGTCTTAAAAATTTCATAGGAAGATTATATATGAAGTTTATTCTATTAGGCCCAGGGGTTCCTGAGATATGACGTTGGACGGACAGACGGACGGATGGACGGACGGATGGAGGGGCGCACAAACCGGGGACTATATGCTCCCTGGAAATTTTTTCGGGGAGCTAAAGAAACATTTGTAATGTTCTTTGAAGAATTTATCATTTGCACACTATCATGAAACTATTCTAGAAATAAGCATACACATACTGTAACATGAGGACATGTTCAGTAAGCAAGGTCGTATAAAAAATTGCAAAATGTTCTTGAGAGTAGCCTTACTGTACCATTTTTAAAATGATAATGCAGTCAGGAATTTTCACTACAAGTATTGGACTCGTATTGTTCAATCCATTAGCAAGAATCCCGCTTTTCATCTAAAATACAAACTAGAGGCACTTGAGCGCCGTATTGCTCCAAAAGCCTGAATGTACTAATTAAGCAGAAGGTTTTTTCAGGAATTCAATTATAACTGAATCAATTTTGACATATTTTGTAATTAAATTAAGTCACTGAAATCTTTGAAATAGGTCTAGAGAAGTATTTCAAACTTTTCATTGTCTAACAAAAGTCAAGCCATGAAAATGTCATTTAACAAGTCAGATGACAACGAATGGATAGAATTTTCACTATATACCATATATGGACATAGTCAGGTTTTTCAACGGAATGAAATAAGATGATAAAAACTGACAAAGAGTCAACTCGGGATCATACGGTTAAAATCCATCAACAGGTTTCTGAGAAGTTATATAATTTTTTTCAGTATATACATTATATGGAATATACCGCCCCCCCCCCATTATTAATATTTTTAATCCAATTAAATTCATTGTAGAAGACTGATAAAGGGTCTCTAAAGGATAATTCCTCTTAAACTTGGCTGAAATCAACCCACTGGTTTCTGATTTTTTTTTAATTTTTTTTTTATTGACTGTTTGAAGGGGTTTTAATGTCTGTTTTAACAGTCATATAAAGGTGGCTGGAGCACCTAACCGTGAACTGGCATTTCTCACACCAGTACTGCCACTGAATCCTTTCCAAGCCTCCAGTAGCTCATCCAACTTAGGTTCATGATTATTCACCGATTGGTGGGAGACTTAAAAGGATATTTGCCGCAACCGGGCATCGAACCATGGACCTTATGCTTGAGAATGGGACATGCTAAACCATGCTATGGCCGCCGGTTTTTTTATTTTGTTAAATGTTTTCTCTATACGCAATATATGGAAATTTACTCTTCTTATTAAAACCATGTTTTTCATCAAATCAATTTTTTTAAATAATCCAATTAAAAGTCACTAGAGGATCATTCCTGTGATTTCTGAGAAAAGAGTTTTATAGTTGCCCAGAATATTTGTTCCATGTTTTTCATCCGATCAAAATTCTTTGAAATAACCTGATAAAGAGTCACCCAAGGCTCATTTATGTAAGAGAAGAGATCAAAGCTTAAATTAGCCCCAGAGATTTAAACCATGTTTTTCATCCGATCAAAATTCTTTGAAGAAATCTAGTAAGGGTCAATTAAGGATAATTTCTCTGAAATTCGGTTGTATTTAGTCCATGTTTTTCATCCGATCAAAATTCCTTCAAGTAACCTGAAAAAGGGTCACCCAAGGATCCTTTATGTAAGAGAAGTATTCAAAGCTTTAACCGTAAATATCGAAATTACCCATGGGGTTCTAAACCATGTTTTTCATTCGATCGAAAGTCTTTGAAGAAAATTTTTAGAGGGTCAATTAAGGATCCTTCTGTGAAATTTGGTTGTATTCTATTCAGTACTCACTGAGCAGAATTTTTTTTAAATAAAAGTTAACGACGCAATGAACAGACGGTAAGACTTACGAGAGACAACAGACTATGATCGCAGCCAGTTGAGCTTTGAAGTCAGGAAAACAACGGCGCATTTTCCTGCTTGCTTTCTACCAGAAAGACAGAGGAATTTTTTAATTCTGTCAACTTGAAATTAACGTCTGTAATTAAGTTAAATTTTGAAAAGTCCGATTTTTGTCGTCTGGCAATGTCTTAATTCATACACGTCTAGCAGGTTCAGATCGAGATATTTTTAAAATGCTTATTGGCCAAAAGTAATTCTTTCTGTTTTCATTTATCTTTAAGGTTTGCCAAACCAATAACTATTATTTAATGTTTTTTAGAGGATTATAGAGATTTCTCGATGAATTCTAAATCGTTGACTATACCGAAAACACGTAGAACTATCACAATGATAAACTTACTCTTTTAAATGAATGATTTTAAGGATTCTTTTTAAATTGCACTTTTGTTGCCACGACAACCTGAGTTTTTAATGGACCTCTTTTGGCAATTTTAAAAGGGAAACAGTTAGGGAACATGCAATACCAAGGCTCTACGCATTCTAAGTCAGTAGGAGATGGTTTTTAAAGCTAAAAATAAAGAATATACCTGCCAAATTTGGTTGAAGTTGACCAAGTTGTTTGGAAAGAGTTATCATTCTAAAAAAAACCTTTATTTCTATATAAGCACCGCCTAAAATTTAGTTGAACTTTGTCCAATGGGTAGCAATGAGATTTTCTTACAGAAATAATTGTTGACAAATGACAGATGGTGATCACAATACCTTAACTTGAGCACTCTGTGCCCATGTGAGCTAACTAGAGGTTCTTTAGCGCCTGAATTACTAACACGGCCTGCTTTAGTTATTTAGATGTACTTTTTGTGCAACTCATTGTCGATTTTTTTTAATTTTCAACTAACTTTAAATGCGGCAACAAATATTCTCAGTCAATGAATACTATTAAATTCCCTTGCATTGATATTTGATTTCTACCTGAAAATATGTTTATTACCCGTATCATTATCATTGAACCTATTAAAGATTCTGATGAAGATCAAACAACAGAGGTTCTTTTTTCATCTAAAATTTATAGTTTGGAGCATTTTGGTAGAAGACCATTTGACAATGCCACATGCTCAATTCAAAAGCTAAGGTCTACAAGTTTCAGAAATAAGAATTTTAAAAGATTTCTTTCTAAATTCTTTTCCAAAATCTAGGGCTATTATCACGAGTTGAGTAAATCTCTGGATTGAGAGCCGTACGGCAATTAAATACCAAATATCAAAATTCCAGGCCTTACATATTTTGGAGAAAAAGAATTTTAGAAAATTCTTCTTTCTTCCTATGCAAAGTTTGAAATTACACAAATTTGTAGATAAATTCTGTAATAGCAAATCATAAACCTAATTTTCAAAAAAGAGTTATTTTTGCAGTATTTTGGTAGAGGATTTCATGACCACGAAATAAACTAAATATCAATGCCTTACAGTTAAGGAGAGAATACCCTTGTTTATTTCTGTGAAAATCAGTGGTGGTACAACATAGGATAACGTAGAGTTATTCTTTAGAAAATTTTGGTGGGGGTTAATTAAGTGTTGTTGATATATTCCAAATAACCAAGTTCTAGGCTTTACGGTTTAGAAACGGAAGATTTTGTAAATTTTCCTACCTTATTTCTTTTAAAATTTTGATTTCTCAACATTGTAACATAGGACTAATTTTAAGAGTAGAGTAATCCTTGGAGCATCTTAGTAAAGGGTCTTAAATTGATGATTTACCAAAATATCAAGCTGTTTATTTCTAAACTTCTTTCTACATTCCTATGTTATGTCAATGATTACACATATAAAATAAATTTCAGAATTGGGTATTTTTGAAGTTCTTTTTCAGAGGGTCACAAGGTGATGATATAAACCGTATATCCAAGCTGAAGAGGTTTAGGCTAGGAACATTTTTATAAAAAAAATCCTTCTTTGGATGATTTCTTTATTCCTATGTTAAATCTGTGATCAAACAACATAGAACTAATTTTTCATATTTTTGTAAAGGGTAATTTGACGATGATATATACAAAATATCAAAGTCTATGGTTAGGTTTTAGGAAAAGAATATTTTTTAAAAAATTACGTTATTTTCCCTGTGTAAAATTTGAGTTTGCTCATCATAAAGCTTAGGGTTGGGGTTAGGGTTAGTTTTCAGAGTAGAGTAACGCTTTTAAGTTGATGATTGATTGAATGGGTTCTATCGCCAGTTTTAACCGTATTTCTGTCATATCAAGACATCAGTAGAAGGTAATAAGGAAATTATATATACCAAATAATAAAGCTCAATGCCTTACAACTTAGGAAAATATTTCTTTTTAATAATGTTCTTCTTTATTCATACATAAAATCTGTCAGCGCACAAAAAAGACTTATTTCCAGAGAGCAGTAATTCTTCAAGGTATTTAGGTAGCAGATATAATGCTAGCCCTTTTCCATGTATGCGTCATTTAAACATTCGACCTTGTGCTGTGATTTTGACCTTGGCTCTATCTGAAGATTTGTTTCAATGGCATATTTACTCCTGATAGTGAAGTGTCTTGCAAAGTTATTTCGAATTCAATTTTAGGAGATATGCTTCCGACATGGCTTAACTTCAATGTTTGATCTTGAGCTGTGACATTGACTTTGAGTTGTCTGAATATTTCTTTAAAATGGTACATCTACTCATGATACAGAATAATTGTGCCATGCTATATTATAATCGGTGCATTATTGAAGAAGCTATATTCTGGACAAGCTCAATTTAATGTTGACATAGACTGCAACTTTGTCCTGTTACTGTAACCTTTACATTGGAGCTATCCAAAAGCCAGGAAAAGGCACAGGCGTAACATCATATGGCATTTGCATGTGAAGTTTCATAAATTTGGCCAAAAGTTTTCGAGAAAATCAGAGCAGACAGACGGACTGACAAACAGATGGATGAACCTACCAGACAGACGAAGCGGCGGTTACATGCTCGCCCTTAGAGGAGCATAAACAATATATTTTGTCACTGGATAAAAGTCTTTCAAGATTTTTTCAAAAAGGTCAAAAGTTCAAAGAAGATTTATCAGAATTTTACAAAAATAAAAAGTGCATCCTTTCGTTTGATACTGAGCGAGCGTGAAAAAAAATTGAATCAAATTCCTGAGAAAATTTGGGAACAAGTAAAAGCTCCAGGTTAAAAGACGGACCAACTACTCTTCAAAAGCTTACTTTCCCGTATACTTAACCCATTCCCACACAATCCCTCCCCTCAAATAAAGAACTTAGGAAAACATTGTGGAAAATAATGAAGTCGCTTGTATCAAGCAATTTTTTCCTTATCCACAATGTTTTCTATCAAAATAGACAAAAGAATTTAAATTCCGTCAACTTGAAATTGTCCTCTGTAGCTTTTTTTAGTTCGGACCAGTCTTAAAATGTGTTGTGTAGGAAAGTCTTAAAAGTTGGGGGGGGGGTAGAAAAGAAAATAGTTTGGGACTTTTTCTATGGACCTTCATTGTTCAGAAGTATACAAAATAGTTTGGTACTCAAATCATCAAGGTATGAAACAAAAATTTTCAGCCAATCAAAACAAAAATACAAATATACTTGAATCACAAATTCCTGTGGAATCATTCAGGTAGGTTCCATCTGGGCATTTACATGTTGTTGGATTTCCAAAACATTCCACACCAGCTCCTTGACATTCAGTTGAGTTGAAACATTGTTCTCCTATGCACTTCTCTGAAACATGGAATATCAAATTTTAGCCATTTTTGATTCTCTTTTACACTTGACTCTTTACCTGACAACGAAATATTAGACTGGTCAAAATCAAAAGAAGCTACACATGACAATTTTGAGTTGATGGATTTTTAAAATTCTTTCTCAATTAGACCAGAAAACTTTGCAGAAAATGAGAAAATTGATTGTTACAAGTAATATATTCACTGCATACAATGATTCTCAATGCTTCCTTTTCTATGGTATGGAAAAGTGGAATTATCAGGGAATAGGATAACAAGACACTATCAAAATTATAAACAAGAGTGATAAAATGGCCCTAAATGGCTCACCCGAGAATTATCTAATAAAGTCTCTAAGACCGATAAGCTCAGCCCTGCCATGCCCACACTGTTTACATATAAAGATGTCAGAAACAGGTTTTGAAAGAGGTCACCAAATGATTGTTCCTACCAATTTTTGTGCAAATTGACTATGTCATTTAGAAGTAGAAGATTTCTAAAGAATTATTTCATGATTTCTCTGTCTGATAAGCCAACTCTGCCACATCCTCTATCTTAAACTTTCTATTTTCAAGTTTTAAAAAGATCACGTTAGGAAAATTTCTGCAAAATTGGTCACGTGGTTTTTGAGAAGAGGATTTTGAAAGATTTATTTTTATGATTTTATTAAATCTGATTAGCACTGTCCTGCCCCACTTTTTCATGAATTAAAAAAAAGGTTCAAAAAGGAGCACTAAAAGAAACATCCCTGCCAAATTTATCACAAATTTGTCCAGTGGTTAAGGAGAAAAAGATTTTTTAAAGGTTTATTTCATGATGACTCCAAGTCAGATATGCCCAGCCCTGTCTCACCCATTTTTTAGCAAATCAAAACTCCATGAACAAGTTGTAGAAAGGGTGACTTTTGGAACATTCTTGCAAAGTTTGGTCTAAATTGACACTTTAATTCAGGAGGAGAAGTTTGTAAAGGAAACTCTCAATTTCTCAAAGTTTCAAAAACAAGTTTTAACTAGAGACTCTTGAGGGTGTGTATTGCTCCACAGGCCTGATTGTACTGATAAAGTGTTTTCAGGAATGCAATATAAACCAAATCATTCTCACCATGTTTGGCAAAAAAAAATCTTAACATTGAATAACATTGTGTAAAATGAAGAAATTGCTTATAACAAGCAATTTCTTCATTTACACAATGTTTTCTATCCAGAAAGTTGAAAAAAATCTAAACTTTGATAAGCTTAAAATTGTCGTCTGCAATTCCTTTCAATTTGGACCAGTCTAAATTTTGTCATCTGGTAATGAGTTTATAGCCTTGTACTAAAACTTCACTACTTGCAGTTCAATGATCAAGATTTTAAATGTAAATTCATTTGATATGCTTACATAAATGCCTGACTTCTAAGTCCACTTCCGGTCCAAAAAAATGTTTAAATTAGTCACTATTTTTTTTATTAACTGCAGTGATACTTCACTATGTTGAGCAGATCTTAATGAAAGAGAGTAGGGCAAAATTGTCCTCTGCTGCAAGACCTTTGAATTTGGAAAGGTCTAAAATTTTTGCAAAACAGAAAAGGATTCCCATTTCAACACAACAAAATGTTAGACTGTTACAAATTCAAAGAATTTGCAGACAATAATTTTAATGAAATTTCATTTTTCCACAATGTTTTCTTGAGGTTTGTAAAAAAGCTTGATTGCATGGAAATGGGTTAACTTAGAATTATACAACAAAACTTTACTTACTATGTTCACAAGTACCATTGTCATTAAAAAAGTCACTTTGACATTGGCACATTGACATACACTCAGCATTTGGATCAGAACATGAATCAGGCTGAATGCAGTTTTCACCAAGATTAAGCCCTGAAATAAAATAAGAGATAAAGGGACCATTTAGGAGAGGAATAGAATATTTTTTGTTTTCATGGAGGTATAAAAACAAAAAACCTAATCACACTGTATGAATACGCAAAGTGGGTTTCAGACCACCATGAAAACAGAAATATCCTCTTCAGTTCCCAGATAAAAAGAATTTAGACTTGTTCAATTTGAGATAAGTTGCAGACAACAATTAAAGTTTTGTGACATTTTAAAAATCTTTGTCTTCTGGGGTAGAAAAAAATGTGTATAATGAAGAAATTGACAAGAACTTACCTAATATCTATGATCCAAGCTTTTTAGAGACATTTTTCTAATACTTTTCTATTCAGTTTTTATGTAAAATGGGTAAGCGTAAATTCAACCCCATTGTCATCATAAAACCAAACTTGGTAGTGTCAACAAGGAGTTAAAAGATTTCATTCTGATTTCTATTTAAAATTTCTTCTTATAAGGAACACTATTCGAAAGTGCATCAATATTTGTCTACTGGCTAAGGAGTAAGAAATGACTTCAACCATTTCCTGTTTTGCAAATTCCTAGACCTGTCTGAATTCAAAGGTTTTGCAGACAACAATTTAAAGTGGATTTGATTTGAAAATAACCATTCAGTGGGGCATAAAAATTTTGAAAAAGAAGAAATTGTTTGTGACGAGCAATATCTTATTTTTCTACAATGTTTTCTCAATTATAAAATCATAAGGACGTAAAAACCAGAGATTGAACAGGAAAGCGATAAAGAATTTTGGATGACAACTTACGGATGGACATTGTACATTGGGCGATCATAAAACTTATATTAAGTATGTCATGCTCAGATGCGCTAATTTACACAAACTTACCATTTAAAAGACAAACTCATCTTAACATACTTAGATAAATCAACAAAGAACACACTTATTCAGCATTTAGAACTAGAGGCACTTGAGCGCCTGATTCACTCCACCGGCCTGAATTTACTTATTATTCCTGAGAAATTTGGTTGAAAACCATCCTGTAGCTTTTCACTGTTCACCATATATGGAAATAGGCCCAATCCATTAAAGCAATGTTAAAATCCTATCAATAATCAATCTCATAAAACAATCTCATAAGGGGTCACCAAAGGATCATTCTGTTAAAATTTTGTTGAAATCCATAAAAGGAATCTGATAAAGTGTTACCAATGGGCATACCTATAAAATTTGGTTGAAATCCGTCTATTGGTTTCTGGGAAGAAGGTTTTTAAAGCTTTCACCATGTATGAAAATTAACCCCGCCCATTTAAACAATCTTTTTTATCCAATCAAAATTCTTTGAAGGAATCTGATAAAGGGACACCTAAGGATAATTCCTGTCAAATATAGTTGAAATCTGTCAATTAGTTTCTGAGAAGAAGATTTATAAAGCTTTCACCATAAATGGAAATTAGCCCCGGCAATTAAAGCCATGTTTTTCATCCAATCAAAATTCTTTGAAGGAATCTGATAAAGGGTCACCCAAGGATGATTCCTGTCAAATATGGTTGAAATCCAGCAATTGGTTTCATAGAAGAAGATTTTTAAAGCTTTCACCATATATGAAAATTAACCCCGCCCAATCTTTTTCATCCAATCAATATTCTTTGAAGGAATCTGATAAAGGCCAACCCAAGGCTCATTCCTATAGAATTTGAAAGAAAACCATCAATTGGTTTCTGAGAAGAAGATTTTTAAAGCTTTCACCATATATGGAAATTAGCCCCGCCCATTTTAGCCATGTTTTCATCCTATCAAAATTCTTTGAAGGAATCTGATAAAGGGTCACCCAAGGATTATTTGTATGAAATTTGGTTGAATTCTGTCCATTACTTTCTGAGAATTTTTTTTGAATTATAAATTTACAGACAGACGGACGGACAAACAGGTTGAGGCACGACGGACACAAAGCCAAGACAATAGTTCGCAGGCTTTCAGTCAGTGCAGATAAAATTCAGACAACAACTGAACAACAATAATTGAGTAAAATAAACAATATAATTGGCAGATAACTCTACCAACAATGATAGTATGCTCATTAAAATAAAATATGTATAACTTCATAATTATGCACACAAACGCTATGTTTAATAACAGAGCAATACTTAGAAAACTGAGGTAGACATGAGCCATCTGAGACGGATTATGCTCCCCAAGTATAGCCCTGTCACAAAAAACTATAAAATGAACAGGGAACAAGGTGCCAAATTGTCACAAGATACGCCCGTCACACTGCTTAATATTAACTGGGGGGTTGAATAGAACTGAGGTTATTTTGAATGAATTTTTTTTGTCAAGCAAAGTATGAAAAACAACAAAGGGCAATAACTTAAAAAAAAAACGCTAGGTAGGGTTATGGTTCTTGTACACTGCACTCCCACTTGGTGAGCTCTATCCATCCATGAAGTTTCATGATTCTAGCTATAATACTTTAAGAGATATACTCAGGACAAGATTCAAGTATGAAAAACAACAAAGGGAAATAACTCAAAAAATAGGCTAGGTAGAGTTATGGTTCTTGTGCACTGCACTCCCACTTGTTGAGCTCTATCCATCCATGAAATTTCATGATTCTAGCTATTATACTTTTAGAGATATACTCTGGACAAGCTTCAAGTATAAAAACAACAAAGGGCAATAACTCAAAAAATAGGCCAGGTAGATTTATGGTTCTTGTGCACTGCACTCCCCCTTGGTCAGATCTATACACCCATGAAGTTTTTATGATCCTAGCTATAATACTTTTAGAGATATACTCCGGACAAGATTCAAATATGAAAAACAACAAAGGGCAATAACTCAAAAGATAGGCTAGGTAGAGTTATGGTTCTTGTACACTGCACTCCAACTTGGTGAGCTCTATCCATCTATAAAATTTCATGGTTCTAGCTATTATAATTTTAGAGATATACTCCGGACAAGATTCAAGTATGAAAAACAACAAAGGGAAATAACTCAAAAAATAGGCTAGGTAGAGTTATGGTTCTTGTGCACTGCACTCCCACTTGGTGAGCTCTATCCTTCCATGAAATTTCATGATTCTAGCTATTATACTTTAAGAGATATAGTCCCGACAAGATTCATGTATGAAAAAACAACAAAGGGCAATAACTCAAAAATTAGGCCAGGTAGAGTTATGGTTCTTGTACACTGCACTCCCACTTGGTGAGCTCTATCCATCCATGAAGTTTCATGATCCTAGCTATAATACTTTAAGAGATATACTCAGGACAAGATTCAAGTATGAAAAACAACAAAGGGAAATATCTCAAAAAATAGGCTAGGTAGGGTTATGGTTCTTGTGCACTGCACTCCCACTTGGTGAGCTCTATCCATCCATGAAGTTTCATGATTCTAGCTATTATACTTTTAGAGATATACTTTGGACAAGCTTCAGGTATGAAAAACAACAAAGGGCAATAACTCAAAAAATAAGCCAGGTAGATTTATGGTTCTTGTGCACTGCACTCCCCCTTGTTGAGATCTATACACCCATGAAGTTTCATGATCCTAGCTATAATACTTTTAGAGATATACTCTGGACAAGATTCAAATATGAAAAACAACAAAGAGCAATAACTCAAAAAATAGGCTAGGTAGAGTTATGGTTCTTGTACACTGCACTCCCACTTGGTGAGCTCTATCCATCCATAAAATTTCATTGTTCTAGCTATTATAATTTTAGAGATATACTCTGGACAAGATTCAAGTATGAAAAACAACAAAGGGCAATAACTCAAAAAAATAGGCTAGGTAGAGTTATGGTTCTTGTGCACTGCACTCCCACTTGGTGAGCTCTATCCATCCATGAAAATTCATGATTCTAGCTATTATACTTTAAGAGATATAGTCCGGACAAGATTCATGTATGAAAAAACAACAAAGGGCAATAAATTAAAAAATAGGCCAGGTAGAGTTATGGTTTTTGTGCACTGCACTCCCCCTTGGTGAGATCTATACACCCATGAAGTTTCATGATCCTAGCTATGATACTTTTAGAGATATACTCCGGACAAGATTCAAGTATGAAAAACAACAAAGGGCAATAACTTTAAAAATAGGCTTGGTAGAGTTATGGTTCTTGTACACTGCACTTCCACTTGGTGAGCTCTATCCATCCATGAAGATTCATGATTCTGGCTATTATACTTTTAGAGATATACTCTGGACAAGATTCAAGTATGAAAAACAACAAAGGGCAATAACTCAAAAAAAAGGCTAGGTAGAGATATGGTTCTTGTACACTGCACTCCCACTTGGTGAGCTCTATCCATCCATGAAATTTCATGGTTCTAGCTAGTATACTTTTAGAGATATGCTCCGGACAAGATTCAAGTATGAAAATCAACAAAGGGCAATCACTCAAAAAATAGGCCTGGTAGAGTTATGGTTCTTGTACACTGCACTCCTACTTGTTGAGCTCTATATATCTCTGAAATTTCATGATTATAGCTATTATACTTTTAGAAATATACTCCGGACAAGATTCAAGTATGAAAAACCACAAAGGGCAATAACTCAAAAAATAGGCCAGGTAGAGTTATGGTTCTTGTGCACTGCACTCCCCCTTGGTCAGATCTATACACCCATGAAGTTTCATGATCCTAGCTGTAATACTTTAAGAGATATACTCCCGACAAGATTCCAGTATGAAAAACAACAAAGGGCAATAACTCAAAAAATAAGCCAGGTAGAGTTATGGTTATTGCGCATTGCACTCCGTTTTGATGAGAAGAATATAAATAAAGTTTAAAGTCAATCGGACTTACGGTGACAGAGTTATGCTCCGGACAAAGAAGTGGACACCGCCCGGACAACCGGACGCCCATACGACCGGACGTCCCGTCTTCGAGCGGGCGTATAAAAAGGGTTTCAACTGACCAGCAGATGCAGATACGGGTAAATGCTTGCCCTATTCCAAACATGTTAAATTTTAACATACAACCTTGAGCTGTGATTTTAACCTTGGAGCTACCTGAGAATGGCACAGCTACTCATGTTAACAAACACTTGTACAAAGTTATTTTGAAATTAATCCAAAATTTTAGGAGCTATGCTCTATACATGCTTCACTTTAATGTTTGACCTTGAGCTGTGGCCTTGACCTTGGAGCTTTCTAATTTCTTTTCAAATTGCACATGTACTCGACTGAGAAAAATTATGCCATGTTATTTTGAAATCCATCTATAATTGAAGGACCTAAGCTCTGGACATGCTTAATTTTAGAGTTCAATCATTAGCTGTGACCTTAATCTTGGAACTATATGAATAATTCTTTTCAAATGGGACATCAACTAATGATAGAGAAACAAAAGTTTGAATGTTATTTCCAAAACTCATCCCTAATTTAAGGATCTATGCTTTTGAAATACTAAATTTTCAAGTTCGACCTTGAGCTGCAACCTTGACCTTGGAGCTATCTGAAAATTTGTTTCAAACAGCACATCTACTCATGATAAAGGACAATTGTGTAAAGTTATTTTGAAATACATATAGAATTTTAGAAACTAATCTCCGTACTTGGTTATTTTGAACATTTGACCTTGAGCGTGGACCTTGACCTTGGAGCTATCTAATTCTTTTTCCCCAAAAGGCATATCTTCTCATGCCTGAGAACAATGGTTCAAAGTTACATTAAAATTCTTCTATAATTGAAGGAGCTATGAAATGCTCTTGACAAGCTTAATTTAAACTTTCAAACTTGGGGTGTGACCTTGACCTTAGAGCGTTTCCCCAAAAAATATCAAAATGGCACATCTACTCATGATAGAGAACAATCGTACATAGTTATTTCACAGTTAATCCATATTTGAAGGAGCTATGCTCTGAAAATACTTAATTTCAATGTTTGACTTTGAGCTATGAGCTTGACCTTGAAGCTATCTGAATTATTTTTTGAAATGGTACATCTAGCCATGTAGAGAGCAATTGTGCCAAGTCATTTTGAAATCCATCCATAATTGAAGAAGCTATACTGTGGACTAGGTCAAATTCAACCTTCGACCTTGAGTTGTGTTCTTGACCTTGGAGCTATTTTCATTTAATTTGGCTCAATGGTTGTGGAGATAGCGGATAGACAGGTGGGCAGTTTTGTTGTAAACGGAAGGAAGGATGGACAGAAAGAATGCCATAGCAAATTGGTTTGGGTAGAATAAAATTAGTGTAAAAAATGGCCCTAGATCAATCAACACAGTTCTTATTTGAACAAAGAAACATGTCACTTCAAAGCAGGTCTATTTGTAAAGACACAGGCAGAACAATATTCATATAGGATTTGAGGGTCTATTCGTAAACACAGGCAGAACAATATTCATAAAGGATTTGACCTAGTTACCTTCTTTTTTATTTCCAGATGTACTGTCCCACTTACAATAGAAGACCTCCTTTTGATGAGACGGAAAAAGCTCCCCAAGTTTTAGATTGAGTGATATTGTGGCCCTTAAATGTAGACAAAAATGGCCATAATGATCCTTTCCTGTGTTTTCCATCAGATCTTCCCCCTATTCTATAGGATCTAACCTAATGACCTAGCAAATATTCTGACTAAGTTTCATTTAGCCAGTTTTGTGGCTGATAGAGCGTATTTCAAAGTTTCATGGACAAGTTTTGAAAAGGGTCACCAAAATAACATTCTTGCAAAGTTTGGTCCAAATTAGCCAAGTGTTTTGGAAGGAGAAGATTTTGAAGGAATTGTTTCATAATTTCTCCAAGTCTGCTTAGCCCACTCTGTCATGCCTATTTTTGTATAAATCAAAATTTTATGAACAATTTTTGAAAAGGATAACTTAAGGAACTTTCTAGTTTGATCTAAAGTGACACAATGCTTTAGGAGGAGAAGACCCTAAAAGCTCCTCTTTAGCATGTTGTGTTAAAGTGAGCTGAAAATAGAAGGACCTCTTATGTTAAAAGTCGTCAGTCTAGACAAGTAAGGGAAATAAATGATACGCAACTTAGTTAACCAGTCAAGGAGCAGTGAAAACTACCCTTTTAATAATTTTACAAGAAATTGGCCAATGAATACATAATTTTCAACTGATCAAATTTGTCTTTTGAAGACAACCCTATATGGAAATATGCTCCTTCCCCTTCATAAATTTGTTCTTCTTCCATTTTTTTTTCAAGCATTCTGATGACAGGTCAACAAGGGATCATGCCAACTTTTTTTATCCAATCAAAATTTCTATAGGTAAATATTTAAGGTGTTCAAAGATCATTTATGAGAAGTTTGGTAAGAATCCAGCTAAAAGTTTTTTAAGAAGATTTTCAATAAATGAATAGAGAGATGTACAGAGGGATAAATGGATAGAACAAGAGGACCATTGGCCCTAAAGCACTCTCCTGGGTGGATGACTGCAGAAGTAATCAAATGTCAGTCAAAAGTCCTGTGAGCAGTATCTTGTAAAAGAAATCAGAAACAAAAACACATTCTTGCAAAGATTCAGAAATATTGTGCCCCTTGCTGAGATATGGAGACAAACATATTTATCTAATATGAAGGCAATCAAGCAAAATATATGGCCTCTAGAGAGCACACAATCATTTCTTGGCGTTTATCCGAGTGACCTAGTTTTTGACACCATATGATCAAATATAAATTCTGAAAAAGAATTATTGGACACAAACATTCTAAACAAATATCAAGACATTTTAAAACAAAAATATGGCATCTAGAGTTAAAACTAAATGGTTGTCCACGAACAACTTCTATCGAATCCGCAAAGTTTTGTAGGAATCATGCTCCAGAGAAGCACAATTTTAGTGTTTGACCTTGAGCTTTGACCTTGAACTTGAAGCAATCCAAAAAATTCTTTCAAATGGTACATCTACTGGTGATAGAGAATGATTGTGCCAAGTAATTTTGAAATCCATCCATAATTGTAGGACAAATGATCTTGACAATCACACTTTTAGTGTTTGACCTTGAGCTGTGACCTTGACATTAGAACTATCCGGAAAATTCTTTCAAAAGGCACATCTACTCATGTTGGAGAGTAATTGTGCCAAGTAATTTTGAAATCCATCCATAATGGTAAGAGTAATTGTACAGACACAGACATATTTTGTGTTTGACCTTGAGCTTTGACCTTGACATTAGAACTATCCGGAAAATTCTTTCAAAAGGCACATCTACTCATGTTGGAGAATAATTGTGCCAATTAATTTTGAAATCCATCCAATATTGCAGGAGAAATGCTCTTGACAATCACAATTTTAGTGTTTGACCTTGAGCTGTGACCTTGACATTAGAACTATCCGGAAAATTCTTTCAAATGGCACATCTTTTCATGATGGAGAATAAATGTGCCAAGATATTTTGAAATCCATCTATAATTGTACGAGTAATTGTCTGGACAAACACAATTTTGGTGTTTGACCTTGAGCTGTGACCTTGACATTAGAACTATCTGAAAAATTCTTTCAAATGGCACATCTACTCATGATGGAGAATAATTGTGCCAATTAATTTCGAAATCCACCAATAAATGTAGGAGTAATTTTCTGGACAAACACAATTTTTATGGTTGACCTTGAGCTGTGACCTTGACATTAGAACTATCTGAAAAATTCTTTTGAATGGCACATCTACTCATGATTGAGAATAATTGTGCCAAGATATTTTGAAATCCATCCATAAATGCAGGAGTTATTGTCCTGACAAATTTGGATGGACGGACAGACAGACACATGGACTTACTAATGGACTAACAGACTTATGCACATACACTGACTTGTCATAGTGACATTTATGTCTCGCTCAGTGCAAGCTGGCTCGACAAAAAAAAATTGACCCAATGACCTAGATTTTGACCCTACGTGACCAAATATCAAACTTGACCAAGATATTATGAAGACAAATATTCTGATCAATTATTCAGACATTTGAGACCTTAATTTGGCCTAGAGTGCATACAAGGTTTTCTTAAAAAAAATTGACCCTATGTAACTCAATATCAAACTTGACTAAGGCAAACATTCTGACAAAAATCAAGACATTTTAGCCAAAATTTGGCCTCTAGAGTGAAAAAAGTTTTTTCAAAGATTTGACATTTTGACCTAGTTTTTTACTCAATGTGTCACAATATTTAACTTGACAGGTATTGCATGGAGTAGAACATTTTAACCAAATATCAAGATATTTCAGTCAAAAATATGGCCTCTGGGATGCATACAAGGTTTTCTAAAGATTTGACCAAGTGACCCAGTTCTTGACCCCATAAGACCAAATATCGAAGTGGACAAAGATTTTATAAGGACAAACATTCTGACTTAATATCAAGATATTTGAACAATAAATGTGGCCTCTTGAGTGCACAAGAGGTTTTTCTATGAATTGACCAAGTGATCTATTCTTTGACCCCATATGACACTTGACAAAGATTTTATGAAGGTTAACATTTTGACCAAATATCAAGACATTCGTGCTGAAAATGTGGCCTATAGAGTGCTTTCACTAGATTTGACCTTGTGACCTGGTTGGGACCCCCATGTAACCCAATATCAACCTTGACCGAGATTTTATGGAGACAAAACTCTGACCAAAAATCAAGAAATTTGAGCCAAAAATGTGGCATCAAGAGTGCACACAAATTCTTTCTAAGATTTGACCTTGTGACCTACTTTTTTAACCCATGTGACACAATATCAATTTTTATCAAGATTTTATCAAGACAAACATTCTTACCATATATCAAGACATTTGAGCTAAAAATGTGGTATCTAGAGTGCACACAAGAGTATGACCTGGTGACCTAGTTTTTCACTCAATTTGACCCAATATCAACCTTGACCGAGATATTATGCAGACAAATATAATGATTAAATGTCAACACATTTGATTAAAAAATGTGACCACTAGAGTAAAAACAAGGATTTTCTAAGATTTGACCTAGTGATCTAGTATTTTACCCTTAGTGATCCAATATTCAACTTGTCCGAGATTTTATGGATACAAACAATCTAACCAAACATCATTTGATTTAGGCAAAAATGTTGCCTCTTCAGTACAAACAAGAAGTTGACACACAATGGGTAATGGTAGACGGACACAACTAGATCACAAAAGCTCACCTTGACTACTTTGTGGTAATGTGAGCTAAAAACATATGGATGCACCCATGTGGATGATTGACAATGCTGGCCTTTTGCCAGGGGACTAAAAATAAAAGAATGTGACTTATCACTAAAAACAAATGAATGAGACTCATCACATTAAAAGGGTAAAATTAGGGGGTTAAGCAATAATTTGAAAGAGTTTATATTTCCTAATTGAAAAGATATAATGGTAGTACGGTCATTTTGTATTCAAACAAAAAGCCAAAGACAGTAAATAAACACTGTGCTTAGACTGTGCTAATTGGTTCGATCTTGGTCTAATCATGATTCCATTGCATGAGATAGGGTCGCAAATCATAAATTTACCTACATTATCCTATTACCCCACAATGCTGCTTTCTACCATATTTGACATTATTTTCAAATTTTAGCACAAGTAGGCACAAGTTGTTTACAACTTTTTTTAATTAGGACCAGTCTGAAATATTATCATCTGGTAATTGGTTAACCAATTCCCACATAATCCCACATTTTTTCTGTGCCAAAGAAAAATAGTAATGGAAAACATTGTTAAAAAGAATAAATTGATTGTAAAAAGTAATTTCTTCTTACCTAAAATGTTTTCTACCTTATTTGGCCCTTGTTTTTCAATTCAAACCTGATTTTGTCGTCTGCAACCTCTTTCAGCTTGGACCAGTTTAAAATTTTGTAATTTGGGAATGGGTTAAAGTAAAATCATTGTTTTCCATACATACTTTCAAGACAGCTCCCTCCGGGTGTCATAGCCCCATCAGTATCAAAGAATCCCTCCTGACATTCACATACATTAGAGACTGACCCACACACTGAGTTATTGGTTCCACATTGTCCATCTTCACAACTTGATCCCAGGATTTTCTCTGTAGGAGCATAATCAAAACTTCATAATTGGCCAATCACAGATGTCGATCAAGAAATCAATCGACCAATCAAATAATTCATTCAACCGGGAATTAAGCTTTGAACTCTGACATTTGCCGCTATTTCTGCTAGGCATATTTGTTGGCTTGGCGACTTAAACATTGTTACTACAGCTTATTCAAGCTGTAGTTACAACATTAGGTTGCCAACCATCCATTCTACTTATTTGTAACATGCTACTGGCCATTAACTTCACAAAATAACTGCGTAATAAAAGTGAAGCGGAACTTCCTGTAGGAGGGACTAAGTAGCTGGTGGGCAGACCAGCGATTGGTCAATTCAGTTTTACACAGTAAGCACAATAGTCAAGTGTGGCTTCTTGCTGCCCCTCAAGAAAAGAGTCAGGAAATCATTGTGGTAAATGAAGAAATTGTTTGCTATAAGCAATTTCTTTATCTATATCATTTTTTTTTCAATCTCAAAAGGACAAAAAAAAGTCTAGTAATGGACTTACCCTTTCCCTCTTTTTTAAACTCTAGATTGGTTCAAATAGAAAGAGGCTGCAGACGACAATGAAAATTGGATGCAGTTTGAAATGAAACCATCCTATGTAGTAGAAAATAATGTGGGGAAATAAGAAATTGCTTGCTATATCACACCAGTACTACCACTACATTCTTTCCTAGCCTTCAGCTGCTATCCCACTTAAGTTTATGATTATCCACCGTTTGGTGAGATACAAATGTCAGAAAGTATATGTGCCGCCACAAGGGATCTAACCCATGACATCCAATTATTGAAGATTGGCAGTTTTATGCCCTTCTGACTGCACTTTTTTTATTCTTCACTTCAACTACAAAAATGGACAAATAGTTGACAAATTGCTGGCCATGACATCAACAAAATAGTTTGGCAGGGATATTAAAGGAAGGTTTCTATGTTTCTCAAACTTAGATAAGAAAGAAATACAAAGTGCCGAAAAATACACTCAAACGAACATTTAATACTTAAGTTATGTCAGGTATTGTCTTGGAGGTAATCTAATAGGCCTAAAGTGGCTTTTTGTGGCTATATTGGAAAGGTTCAGTGGTATTCCAGGTTATTTTTAGATATCACGGAATTCAGCTGTCGACATCGGAAGACCTCATTTGCATATGACCCAAAGTCAACTGAAGGTAACAAATAGCCAACGTCCTAATTTATATCACATGAAAGGGTTAGCACAAAACTACGGTAAGTGGTTATATCCGTAATAACGCTTACAACAGTTTTGCACTGATCTTTATAGAATTAAAGACCGGCTAGCGAACATTACTCCTGATGAAGTAACGATGACTTTGATGTGATGCAATTTAAACTAAATTTAAGGTTACAACAGTTATTTGCACTATGTGAATGATCATATAGTCTTCGCAACGGTCTCGGATTAATCTAAAAATAGATTAATAGCCTACGTAGGCTATTAAGGAGATACCCTGCTTTTTTCTGATAAGCGACCTCAGATTTTTGCAAAATTACTTTTCGGCATACTGTAGTCAAATAGTATATGAGAGGAAATAGAAATAATCAAAATCTGTGACATGTGAAAAACATTGATACCTACCTTTAATCCATTACCACAATAAAGAAAATAGATTAGTCCAAATTCAAAGAAGATGCAATCAACAATTTAAACTTTATGAAATTTTAGATTCTTTTGACTTATCTTGGTAGAAAACATTGTGAAAATTAGAAAATCCTTGTTGCAAGCTTCTTCATTTTCAACAATACTGTACTTTCTAAAACTCGTTTCTTGAGGGGCGTCAAAAGGGGTCATTGTATTGGAATGGGTTTAACTATATCAGTTAGCAAAAAGTTTGGTCAGGAACTATGAACAACAAAATGTGTTTGTGAAACATTGTGCCCCTTTAACAGACTTTTTTCAGAATTGTTACCTTAACAAGTAACCTTGACCTTCATGGATGACCATGATTTTACAACCAAAAGTTAATGATGTCTATCAATGCAAAGAACCTATATCCAAATTATGAGCCATGTATCTTCAATGCTGTTTGAATGAGAGCAAAGTCTTCAAGGTTTTATACATTTATATAGCTCAGAATCTATTGAACATATTTTTCTGCACTTTACAATAGTGTTAAAACAGTTTTCATCTCTTATAATTTTTAGGTATAGTGTTTGTTGAATAAAAATGTTTGATTTGACCTTTGGTTTCATCCAATAAAAATACCTACACACGATTCTCGAACACGATAACAACACATAGAAAAAGACACTTTTGTAATATTCTCTATTTACCATTAATATCAGAACAATGACCTTGTATTCATTTCAAGCGCAAATTGGTAGCCAATGCAGGGATTTTAGCAAATCTAGCTGGTAGGATTTGTGCATCTATAACAACTCTTGCTGCATTGTTCTGGACAATTTAGAAGTTTTTTAATGAGAAAGTTGGGTAGGTTTGGGAAAAGGCCATTACAAAAATAAAGATGTTTAAATACTAGTCCATTTACTTAAACTACAATGTTTACTACTTAGAAAGTTGATAAAATCTGAAAACTGCATAAACTTCAACTTGTCCCCTGTAACTCTTCAGTTCAGTCTAAAATTTTGTCTTCTGGTAAAGGGTTGACCAATTCCCAGACGTGAACATTTTAGACTGGTTCAAGTTCAAAGACTTGCATACAATTTTTTTTGGGGGGGGGGGGATGAAATTTTGAAACTACAGTAAAACCCCTCCTTACAACCACCCTGGAAATACGGGCACCCTGCTATTACGACCGATTGTTTACAGAATGGATTTTTTTTTCTTTATTTCAATGGTCTCGAACCCCTCTTAAACATGCACCCCGCTGTTCCGAATTACGACCACTAAATTCAGTACCAACTATAGCTGATATACTATTTTGAACCTCACCAAAACGACCAGTAACTTCACAGATTCAGACCGACCACCCAAATTTCACACTTGATAAGAGCGACACTAATTGGGTACGAATGCACTGTAAAATTATTATTGGATTTTTGATTAGGTGATATCGAACCCTTATTATAATAGGTGTTATGATTAAAGTGGCCGATCACTTTTAGAAATTTTAGCTTGTATCATTTTTAATTGTTATTTGAATGTGTCAGTGACACTGTCACAGGTTTTGACTCAAGCTATAAATTTGAAAGTAAAAAAAAAAGTACCTGATGTTACGATTAGTTTGTTTACAGCGTTCCGAACAGTTAATTTGCAATTAAATTTTGATTTCAACATGATTAATGCTTGGTATTTGCATTATACCGGACCTCTGAATCAGATCAAAATTGAGAATAGAGAATGTAGAACTTATCAAAGATCGTAAATTTAAAAATGACATAAGATTCCGCTGTAATACATGTTCTTATAGTCTTATAGTTTCATTTTTGTATGTTTTAATATATTCAAATAAAGAAAATAAAATAAACATGAATTACTTGACAACAAACGACCCAACCTTAGTAATACAACTACCCCGCTATTACGACCACTTTCAGAAAGTACCGCAAGTGGTCGTATTAGAGTGGTTTACTGTATTTGTCTTTTTGGGTAGAAAGCATTGTAGATCATGAAGAAATTTCTTGAAACAAGCAATTTCTTCATTTTTTACATTGTCTCACAAAGCTTTTTTCTTCAGGGCATAAAAAGCAGGATTGTGATGGAACAAGCCAAGATAAATGCTTGAGCCAAATTTAGCTATCAAAGCTCTACTTAGTGTCAAGTTATCATCTGGACACAGTTTTGTCATTGGACCAACAGACAGACAGACTTACTAACATGAGCCAAGCATTTATACTCTCACTTCTTGAAAGAGGACACAATGATTAGGAAAATCTCTCGATGTCTTCATTCAAACATTGAATAAGGAGCATTAATGTTGTTACTTTGGAGGCAACATTTTAAGCCATTACCAGACAGTAAAAATTTAGACTACTCCAAATTGAAAGGAGTTGCAGACAAAAATTTAAAAGCTTATGATAATCAGATTATTTCAACTTTCTGGGTAGGAAACATTGTGTAAAATGAAGAAATTGTTTGTTGCAAGTAATTTCTTCATTGTACACAATGTTTTCCTAATTGATTTATTTAAGGGGCATCAAACGCATCATTGTGTGAGAATTCAGCTTGGATTATGATAAATATGTTACCCCATTACTAAACGCACCAATGTTTTCACAAGTCCAAATTCAAAGATGTTTCAGACAAAACTCAATTGATGAAATAATATATGTGTCGCGCTCCAGGAAAACCGGCAACTTTGACATCGCGAGAAATTATTGGAAAAACCCATTCAAATTTGACGTTAGGCCTATGTAAAATGTGAGATTTAAAAGCGTGTCTCGTTCAAAATACACACACAAAAAAAAATGTTATCAGCATTCAATACCAGAGAAATATATTTTCGTAAAAAGATTTTGAAAAATCAAAATTCATAAGAACATTTTTTAAACAAATTTTAATAAAATTATATGCTTTTATTGGCTTTAATCAGTTCCATCAACTTTTGAGTTTTTCTGGCGGACTTTTTCAAAAATGAAATTGAGGAAGATTTCTTTGGTGTGATTGAATGAATATATTGCTTGTAATAAATGTTCATATTTCAAAATCGACTGAAGACGATATGAATAAATGAAAACTTGTTGAAGATTTCCTTTATCGTCGTAAAATTAGGATTTTGCATAAAAGAAGCCCTCCGACGTGGCCGCCCGTTGACAAAGCTTTAAAAATGAATGGTTTTTTTAATATTCTCAGAAATTAGATCCGAAAAAGTCTTAGAATTTACAATGAACGCATAAATGAGTTATTTTTCATTATTTCCCTTACGAAGATCAAAAAAATTGCCTTTCAATGTTGTCTAGCTTTTACGGTAAGAAAAATCTGTCTATAAATAACTCCACGTTTCTATGTAAAACTATTTAAATATTTGAATCTTCTAATGTTAAAAATGTGTACTTAGTCGAGTGGATACGGCAGCCGTTGCTTTTTCAGTTTTGATTTATGGATACTGGTTCGATTCTCCAAATAGACGCGTTTTTTTTTTTTTTTTTTTTTTTTCGTTTTTTTTTTTTTACTGTAACAGAAAACACTTCTTGGTCGGCGTTAATGTATCGTATTTTTATTTTTTGACATTTACATTTCTTGCACATTACACATTTTATCTAACACCGATCGCATAAAGTTGTAGCTACGATATTTTGGTAAACCACCAATATTGTCGCGTAAAATTTGAGAAGAAAACACAAATGGGGAAGAAAAAGAAAGGAACAAGAAGATACAGGTATGATGCAATTTAAAATGAAATTCTAATATTTTCTAGAAACCTTAATTTAAAAAAAGGGCATACGGAACTAATGATTTGGTTCGAATAGGGTTTAATGCCACAATTAACAGTATTTCGGTCATATAGCGAACGGTTGAACACCATACCATGGATTCCTCTATCTTTTACTATCAGCAAGCCCAGCAAATGTATGAAATCAAAATAGAACCAGTTCATTGTATACTTAACCACTTCAAATAATCTTTAAATTTCTTGTGTCCACATGTAGCTTAAACTGGTATAAACACGGTATCGTGAGGAATTTACTGCCGGTCGACGGAATACAGAGAAATATCAAACAAATCCACTAAACTTATTGTTTGTATTTTGAAGAGGGCTGATTACAGCAGGTTTTACGGATATTAATTCTACCCAAGTCCACAGAACAACGTATTTAGGTGAACCATAACTGGTTCATAAGCATTTGTTTCTAGATCTTGGTAATTTAAGCAAGAAAAACGCGCATGCATATAATACTGTACTGTACTGTAACTATGAAACAGGCGCCTGTGCTGATCAGGAAAAAAAGGCAAAGGTCTATCAAAGAAGGACAAGATTAGACGACCATAAAAATGCTAAAATGCTGTTTGATCTCGTATAAACTGCTATAGAATTACCTTGTTACTTAGGTTCAGATTTAACCATTTACAAGAACAGAAGTGATCTTTTACATGTACATGTGAAACTCAAATCTGATCTGTCCAAGCCCGTTTTATTTCACGTATTCATATTTTATTTTTCTCGACTGCCCTTATGAGCAATAACTCTAGCAGACACTCATTCATTTCGTTAATAAGGAACATGGAATACTACACGGAAAGATTTAGGTAAATCAAGCATTTAGTTTTTATCCTTTATTTAAGCTTGAGATCATTGATATGAAATCTCAAATTAAAATTTCTTACGGCAGTCAAAATTAGTAACAATAATTTAATAAGGTTATTAGTTGATTTATCAGAGGCAGTGCAAGATTGCGGACCAAGAGAATATTAAAGATAATCGAGTCAGTTGTTCCATATCAAAACTACATTGAAATAAGTTCAATCGAATCAAATCAAAACTAGTCTTTCTCAATTACAACAGAAAATAGTCAATTTTATTTTCCTTAATCCATTCCAACGTAGAGAAATTTTAGACCTGTCCAAATTGAAAGAAGTTGCAGACGACAATTTCAAGTTGATGGAATTTTCAATTGTTTGTCTTTTTGGAAAGAAAACATTGTGGATAGTGAAGAAATTGCTTGATACAAGCAATTTCTTCATTTTCCACAATGTTTTCCCAAGCTTTTCTCTTTGGAAGCGTCAAAAGGAGGGATCGTGTGGGAATGGGTTAACAATAGAGAAACTTAATTCGGGAGATAATGCGCTTTTTTTAATGAAAGGACTGGAACGTGAATTTAAGGCTTGAAATCGTTCAAAATAATAAACACTTGGGATTTAACTCGTACTTCCAGATTTCAATGTCAGTTACATGCCTTCAAATTGAGGGTACACTCATTGAGTGTAAATGATGTTAGACGGCAGTTGTAAAAACCTTTCAGTCAATGTAGATGCCAATATGCCTAATCATTGGTTCCTACTACTGTTCTCAAGAGTACAATTATAATGTTAAATCCGAGGCACCATTTGCTCATTAACATATCGTGCATTATTAGTAGATCATTTACCAAAAAGTATCTGAAAGATTTTTTCAATGAAGTTAGAGTCCGCGACCAGAAGATTGTCAGTGCAGTGTGTTACAGACGGATTAGCGCCTATAAAGTTTAAAATTCTATACTGCACAACCTATTGGTTTAGGAATTGCTGTATATCAAAACTGTTTATTGGTGGTAATAAACAACAGAGACAACAAAACAGAATAATAAGTTTGATACATCATGTACATATAATGCATTCTTAGAGCATAACTAGGACTACTATGGAAGTATCACCGATACCACATATCGATGGCTTAGAGCAAAAACATAGTATGGCTCTGTACATTGTATAGAGCCATACTATGTTTTTGCTCTAAGCCCTCGATATAAATATGAAAGTTACCTTTAAATTAAAACTTAACGTAATCTGAACACTAAGTCATGCACCTAAACAAAAGTCCACCTTCAACAAAGCGTGTACAATAACTCGCGGCTTAAGATAATGAACTAGATCTTTTATCTACATTAATTTGACACAAAGCTATCGAAGACAATGGCTGGAACACAAATTCTACGCCAGTTCGAGTCATACGTCACCGAATGAAAATTAAGTTACGCCAATGTACTTCCTTTTGTTCTAACAATGAGAGACACAGAGAAATTAAATGAATTTGAGGATTTCTTTTGAAATACATGTGTATTACTGTTTTTATTTTTACTTGGTTAGTGGGTTATATAATTTCATTAAGGCAACTGTTGCCGACGTAAATTTCACACCTGAGAATAAAGTTCAGAATGTATAAACTTTGAACATTTAAGTAGAGCAACAACTTTTAAACAAAACATAAAATAACAACAAAAAAAAATGAATATTCTTTTTACTTTTCTGTATGTAGAATTATTTTTTTTTTCCTCTCTATAATTGTGTGTTCTTTTCTATGTTCATTCGCCTCGGGTCCTTTTGAAGGGCAATGTACATAGGTACTATTCATTAGAACATTTGACTGAATTACTTAATGGTAATTCAGATAGTATTATCATGGGCTCTTAAAGGTAGAATTCTGTCTTCAGACTTCGTTTCAGCTGCATTTCCGTTCTAGTGGCCTCTTTGATATTGCCGGGGTAAAATGTACGATAATAAAACTAAGATACTCACAGCTTGAGTGTCGTAAACCCTTTACAAAATAATAAATTTGATATTAAAATGAATGATTTTAGTAAGATTATAGAACTACACTTCGTTTGTACTAATTCATTCTGATCATTGTACAATGTAATCATGCTTTAATAATGTAGTCATTTACACTTAGCTTGCGTAGCTAACTTTACGGCTCCACGACGTCAAGCGGCAACGTCAACTTGCAATGCCGATTATAACGGAACACCTGATAACTTTAAATGTGTCTAGAACTGCGAATAATCGCGATAGAAATAAAGGGTTTTCAGTTTCATGCTAGGGAGGTCTTGAAATTTATGAAACCAGAAAAAAACGTTTTTTGAAAATTTTGTCAAAGTGGCCGGTTTTTCTGGAGCGCGACACATATATCTTTGTTCTTTGTGGTAGAAAACATTGTGGATAATGAAAAAAATGCTTTTGAAAAGTCATTGTTTAGGATAGAAAATATTGTGGATAATAAAGAAATCGCTGTAAATAATCTATTTGTTCATTTTAGACACTGTTTTCAAGGGTTTTTTTTTCTTTTAGGATTCTAAAACAGAAGGCTAGTGTAGGAAAGACTTAACCCATTACAAAACTACAAAATTTTAGACTGGTCAAAATGGAAAGGAGTTGCACAAGAAAAATTGAAGAGTATGAAATTTTAGATTTTTTCCAACTTTCTTTGTGGAAAATATTGTGGAAAATGAAGAAATTGCTTGTTACAAGCAATTTCTTCATTTTACACAATGTTTTCCCAATTGTTCTTCTGGAGGTTGTCCAAAAGCATAATTGAGTGGGGATGGGTTAAAAGAGATTAAATTTGAAGTTTTTCCAAGATGCACTACGATTGCTGCAAAGTTTCTCATAAAAACACAAATTTCAAATGAATTTGATTGAACTTTTCAATTCATGCATTAAGTCTTAAAAATGTGAAACTGGCCACCCCAACTTAAATCTGACATGGAGTTTCATTATTTTAAACGGCCAGTAATATAAAACTTAAGAGTAAAATAGTTGGCTGGCGACCAAAGTGTCATAACCGCAGCTTATCCCTTTCCTGTTTTAGATATTTTTAGACCTGTCCAAATTCGAAGGTTTTGCAGACAAAAATTTAGAGTGGTTTTAATTTGAAAAATAACCATTCAATGGAGAAGAAAATATTGTGGAAAAAGAAGAAATTGCTTGTCACAAGCAATTTCTTCTTTTCACACAATGTTTTCTCAAGTATAAAATCACAAGGACGTAAAAACCAATGATTGTACAAGAAAGGGTAAAATAAGGTGTAAGTACATTGTTTAAGTCCAAATCAACAAAAATGCTACACATAAATATCAGCTAATGTCCGAGTTCTAAGTTCACTTCATTCTAAATGTATGGTTTAATTCTTTGACTGTCAGCCTAGACCTGTCAATTGATAGAAAAAAGCTTTCCTAGTTTGCTCTCATTCAGCAAAGTTTTGCTCTGTTTTATAGCTGTGCAAAGTAAATGTGCAGAACACAAAACCTGAAATTGTCATTAACCAATCCTACCTTTTTTGGCCCTCAAGAAAGAATCGTTGATTATGAAGAAAATGCTTGTAACAAGCCATTATTTTTATTTTTCATTCCCGTAAAATTTTCTTCAACCAAAAACTAAGATTTTGAAAAATTCAATTGACTGAAATTTTTTGCCCTTCAATTCAGACTGGTCTGACAATTTTTTTCAGGTAAATGGTTTAAGAAGAGTATGTGATTCTTTATACAGTTTTGTTTCAAAGTAAACTATCTACTATCTATAGACTTAACCCTTGTCATGCTGAACCCGGTATATTCCTGTTTGGGCAGGAGATATAGACAAAGACCAACCTGCACATATGTGCAAGCTAATCTTTTTCTACATATTCTGTTTGTCCAGTTCAATCCAGAATTGTTTATGAGATCATATTGTAACAGAAATGCTGACCAACATCTAGTGCTTTCAACCCTTTAAATGTGATTCAGAATAAGAACTTAATTCAGCATGACAAGAGTAAATAGACTTTTAAGTTTACAAACAAATATTGTTTAGGATTTTCTTACACATTTTTTGGCATTTAGCAATGGAAAGAATATTTTCAAGAATAAGAAATTATTCCCTCTTGTAATATGAGATGGTGCAAAATTGATTCTTAAAGGAATTTCTTTAGAGTGGACAGAAAGACAGATAGACGGACAACTGTAAAACAATTTATCCTCAATCTATCAATGTAGGTCATAAACTTGCAGCCAAACTTATTACTTGAATCTTGATGGACAAAACTATAGTCAAATTATGGGGGAATGACATAGTTTTAAGTTAAGACAAAAGTAAAGGTTAAATATAAAATCTTACTTAACCCTTTCCCGTTTTTCAAAATTTTAGACCAGTCCAATTTGAAAGGAGTTGCAGACAACAATCAAAAGTGGGTGCAATTTGATATGTAACAAACCTAAAGGTTAGAAAATATTGTGGGAAAAGAAGAAATTGCTTGTGACAAGCAATTTCTTCTTTTCCCACAATATTTTCTCAAGTATAAATTCACGGGGACGTGAAAACAAGGGATTGTACAGGAAAGGGTTAAGCCATTCCTATACAATGACATTTTTTTATGTCCCTCAAGAAAAACAGTTTAGAAAACATTGCGTATAATGAAGAAATTACTTGAAATAATCAATTTCATCATTTTCTGCAAAGGTTTCCAACCAGAAAGTTGAAAAATCTAAAATTTCATAAACTTTAAATTATCAGCTGCAACTCCTTTCCATTAAGTTTTGCCGTCTGGTAATCGGTTAAGTCACAAAACTTACTCATATTACAATCAGCAGTCGTGTCATTCAGATAGAATCCAGTTGGACATTGACATATCTTTGGACTTCCTAAACATTCTACATTTGAACCAAGACAGTCTGTGGAATTAAAGCAGGATTCTCCAACACACTTCTCTGAAAAAGAATGTGAAGACACACATAATGATTGCACTTAATCAAAAAAAACAAGAAAACAATCATTGACCATTGAATAGAATAATCTATCAATACTTGTGAATTTAAGTCACTTCCTTAACTTACTTCTTTCACATGTTCCATTGTTGTTGAAGAAGTCTGATGGACATTGACAGGTACCCGAACAAACACCAACTGGATCTGCACAGGAATCTGGTTGTGTACATGCTACTCCCAGGGCAAACTCTACAATAATACAAATAATTGAACATACATGTTGTTAATGCTTGGAATTTTCATATTCTTTATATTTCTAATTTTGTTAGGTTAAAGCTTATTTGAAAAACAAAACAAGAAAGATTTCATTTCCTGTAAAGTCATTTTTTTGACAAAATACCAAAAGAAAATTAGAATAACAGATGCTTAAACTTTATAGAATTAACCCAGTGGTCATGTCATAACTCATTCCCTCACAATCCCTCAAGAAAATAACTTGTACAAGCAATTTCTTCATTGTCAACCTTGTTTTCTACCCAAAAAGACCAAGATACTCAAAACTATCCCAACTTGAAATTATCATGCACAACTTCTGTGAATTTGGAGCAGTCTAAAATTTTGCTGAGTGGAAACAGGTTAAAGGTAACATGAATACAGCATATTGTCTATTGCATGACATTAACCATTCCAACACAATAAAGTTTTTGACTGGTCCAATTCACAGGATGCTGCAGACAACAATATTATTTTTTTTTTAAAACTTGAAAATAAATTTCTCTTCCGGGGTAGAAAACATTGTGGATAATGAAGAAATTGCTTCTAACAAACAATTTCTTCATTTTCCACAATGTTTTCTAAAGCCATTTTGTTGAAGGGCATAAAAAGGAGGGAATGAGTGGGAAGGGGTTACTTCTTCATTTCTTTACAACGTTTTCCACCCAGAAATTTGAGAAAATTCAGAATTTCATAAACTTTGGATTGTCGTCTGTAACTCCATTGAAATAGAACCAGTCTAAAATTTTTTCGTCTGGGTTAATGGGTTAAACTAATAAACTCAACACATACTAGCTGTACAGTTTCCTCCAGGTGTAGAAGCCCCATCCGTATCAAAGAACCCCTCCTGGCATTCACATAAATTTGAAGTTGAACTGCACACTGAATTGGCAGGAGCACATTCTCCGTCTTCACAAGTTCTACTAAGATCTTTCTCTGTAAATACAACATGGATATAAAAAGCGTTCTGCTTCATTGGATCAAATAATTTTTCATAATTTTTTCAATTCAACCTGTTAGTTTGATTTGCTGTTTCAGATAAAATTTTGAAATTAAGTTGTAAAATCTCATTTATAGTTCAAAACCTTTCCAACAATATTGCAACAGTTAATGGTTATTTTTCAAAATAATTTCTTCCAATTGCAACAGGAATAAAGCAAACTTCTTGTCTTCATAAACTTATCAAGTATATAAACAAATAAATTCATAAAAAAAACATCTAATTTATTTCATCTTTTTTTACCTACAGTAATAATTGCAGTGATTCATTCTTTGGTAAACTCAACCAAAGAAAACAGTTGAGAAAAGTCAATGTAATTTAACTTACTTCTATCACAATCAGCAGTCGTGTCATTTAGATAGAATCCAGTTGGACATTGACATATCTTTGGACTTCCCAAACATTCTACATTTGTACCAAGACAGTCAGTGGTGTTGAAGCAGGATTCTCCAACACACTTCTCTGAAAAGGAATGCAAATATGCACATCATAATTATTTTCCCTCAATATCTGAAATGAAATAGCTACATAATACATCACTGACTAGTGAAGAGAATAACAATTAAAGAATCATTATCTATCAAAACTTTTGAATCTAAGTCAGCTCCTTAACTCACTTCTTTCACAAGTTCCATTATTGTTGAAGAAATCAGATGGACATTGACAGGTACCCGAACAAATGCCAACTGGATCTGCACAGGAATCTGGCTGTGTACATGCAACACCAAGGGCAAGTTCTAAAATAAAACAAATGAAAATCCAAAACAGAAGGCACACACATAGATATTATCATCATTGATTGCCCCCCTAATCTGCCCCCCCCCCAAAATAACCCATAACCAAACAACAAAATTTCAGAAACTGAAACAAATTGCAGACGACAATATCAAGCTTGTGAAATTCAATATAATTATCATAGTCTTTTAGACAAGCAATTTCTTCATTCTCCATAATGTTTTCAAAAACTTTTTTTCTTAAGGGACGTAAAAAAGTGGAATTGTGTACGAATGGGTTAACTTATTGCCATTGTTAACTAAATATAGATAAACCAATGCAATCATCCATTTAGAAATTTCAACCCTGAAATCGATCAGCATTTATATGAAACATAAACGACAAAATTTTAGACTGGTTCAAATTAAAAGAAGTTGCAGATGACAATTCAAAGCTTAAGAACTATTTTGTATACATTTCAAGTAGACAACATTGTTGATAATGAAGAAATTGCTTGAAACAAGCAATTTCTTCATTTACACAATGCTTTCCAAAGCTTTTTTTCTTAGGGGTGTCTAAGATGGTCCTTGACAGGGAATGGGTTAAACATTGTATCTACAGCATATTCAAGCTGCAGTTATGACCTTTAGATCACCAAGAAGCAATAACTTTTTTTTATAAATGTGTATATGTTACTGGCCATAAATTTTGCAAAATAATGCAGTTTTATATCCAAAACAAGGGTTAACCTTTGTTATGCTATATAGATTACTTTTTTAGAAATGGGTTAAAACCAAAGGGCTGGCAGTACTGGTGTCACTGGTTGTTTGTTAATATTTCTGTTGAAGAATGATTCTATGAACTACTCTAACATCAAAAGGTTAAACAGGTGGTGTAGATTAAGATCAGACTGCACATATTTGCGGGCTGATCTTTGTCTATACCTCCTGCCAAAACAGGAATATTCAGGGTTCAGCTTTACAAGGGTTAACATTTGTAAAATGCAAAAATTTGATCCTAGTCAATATGTGCAGTCCTAGCAAAATTACTTAGAAATATGTACAAAGAGGAAAAATGTCTTAGTTCATGGGGATAAAGTTCTTCAACAAGGGGGAGTTGATGCTTCCAATTTAAGTCTTGCAATATGATCTATTTGATCAATGTATTCTGACATTTGGACTTTCTGACACCCCCAAGGAAATTGTTGGGAAAACATTGTGTAAAACGAAGACATTGCTTGAAACAAGCAATTTCTTCATTTCTCTACATAATGTTTTCTACCTAGAAAGCTGAAAAATTTAAAATCTCATAAACTTTAAATTGTTAGCTGCAACTGCTTTCAATTTCGACGAGTCTAAAATTGACTCATTACCACACAATAAAATTTTGGACTGACCAAGATTAAAAAATTTGAAGCCGACAACTTCAGATTGATAGATCTAATAAATCTTGCAATTTAGAGTCTTTTCTTGCAGTACAGAAAAAAGTGGGAAGGGGTTAAAGTGTTCATGCTAATGGACATTGAATAGCTCTAACCCTTTGGTTGCTTTAAAAATACCCTGTAGCCCAATCCATTATAAATGGCATTGCATAACCCTTTCCTGGTTAATCCCTGGACTCTAGGTCCCGGAGATTTTATACTTGAGAAAATATTGTGGGTTAAGAAGAAATTGCTTGTAACAAGCAATTTCTTCTTATCCCACAATATTTTCTACCCTATAGGTTGGTTACTTTTCAAATTGCACTCGATTTTAATTGTCGTCTGCTACTTCTTTTAAATTGGACAAGTCTAGTTTTTGAAAAACAGGAAAGGGTTAATTGGGTTTTTTACATAGGGTTGAGCTATTCACCTGGCTAATAACTAATTCTTTTATTTCCACAAGAGAATATTTAACTAGACTATAGTAAACATTTGGAATACTCTGCAGAAATAAAGCCTGAATTTTAACTCAATCTAAATGCTATAATTTTCTGAAATGCTGCTCAAATGAAATTCACTCATAAACGAAGCACATACTAGCTGTACAGTTTCCTCCAGGTGTAGAAGCCCCATCTGTATCAAAGAACCCCTCCTGGCATTCACATACATTTGTAGTTGAACTACACACTGAATTGGCAGGACCACATTGGCCAATTTCACAACTGGAGGCTAAATCTTTTTCTGAAATATAGTAAAAATAGAAATATTATTAACCCTTGTCATGCTGTATAAATTACCTTACTGAATTGCTGTAAAATCAAAGGGCAGAAAGCAGTGATAGAACATGTTGTTCAAAAATCAATATTTCATTTAGAAATCAATTTCATAAACAACTCTAGCAGGAAAAGTACAAGCAGGAGGTGTAGACCAAGATCAGACTGCACATACGTGCAGACTGATCTTGATCTATACATCCTGCCTAAAACCAGAATATTCTAGGTTTAGCATGACAAGGGTTAATGTCTCTTTTCGTCTAGATATTATAATAATGATACATACAAATGTTTTTCTTTATATAACAAGCAGATGATTTTTGTATTTAGTGCTTCCCTGAGTCAAAGCTTTGAAATATTAAACATGGAGCAATCATGTAAACCCTAGTTCTGCTGAATATATATCCTTTCTTCCAAAAATTTTGATTAATTTATCAAATATAGATCTACTTTGTGTTCAAGATATTTGCTCAACACTAAAAGAACAAGCAGGTAGTAAAGACTAAGATCAGACTGCAATTTGTAAAAGCTGATCTTAGTCCATTCACCTGCCACAGCTAATGTCAATACAGGAACATTCTGGATTCAGCTGCTCTAAGCTTTCATATAATGCATGAGCTATAAACTGGTGACTCTTAACCCTTGTCATGCTGAACCCAGAATGTTCCGGTTTTTGGCAGGTGCAATTTGATCTTGGTCTACACCTCCTGCTTGTATTTTTCCGGCCAGAGTTGTTTATGAAGTTGATTTCTTAAAGAAATATTGATTTTTAATAACAAGTTCTATCAGTGCTTTCAGCTCTTTGATATTGCAGCCATTCAGTAAGGTTATTTATGCAGCATGACAAGAGTTAACTCTTGACATAATAACAAGGGCTAGGAGTCACCAGTTGATAGCCCATGCATTATATGAATCCTTTAATCTTGGTGATTTGTCATGAGAAGATTTGAATACGATTTTCATTTTTGTTTTATTTAATTCAGAGTCCAAAATAAAATCCTTGTTGGAATCATATGAAAAATTTTTAAAGAGATTTTGGCTCCTCATTTGAACATATTATTTGAACATAGAAAAAACTTGAAAATCTGTAAAATTCTTCTACTCTGCAATCAGAAAGCCTTAAGTATTGATATTTGGTATTAACATCTTCTAAAAATCTTCTTTCATATTGTACATATTATGCCCTTGAAGATATGTATTTGGACTGCCCTAGGGTGAACCCTATTTTAAGCATAGAAATAAAGAAGAAAAATCATCCTCTTTGAAATCAGCCAGGATTGAGCTTATATATTTGGTATATTGCATTATTTTGTAGATTTCTTCTGAGTTTGTTTAAAGCTAAGCTAAAAACCAAATATTAATTCACCAGGCTTTCATGGTTACCAACCTAAGCTTTTTCCTGGTGGGGAGTTAAAAAAAGCGGTTAAAGAGTAAAATAACATAGGTGAATCTGAACTGGCTCATTTGCAATTGTAATATGACTGTAAAACATTAAGTTGATTGTACTACTACCATTACAGAAAGGGCATATCAGAATAATGTGAAGAATTTTGAGTTTTCACTCTGATGTTTATTTATTCCCAGGAAAAAAATAAGATGTGTAGATGAAACACAAAAGCACCTTGTCAGATGACCTTGAGATTTGCAACAGCAAATGCATATTAAATGAGAGCTACTATTATGCAAAATATGAGCATTGTTTCTTGAATAGGTTCGCAGCAAACTGATGAAATGAGTTTTAAATGTAATCATTGATGGGGTAAAAAGACATCATTCTGATAAATGCAAATTCAATGGACTGTTAACCCTTGTCACGCTGAACCCGGAATATTACGGTTTGGCAAGAGGTGTAGACTAAGATCAGACTGCACTGCTTGTTAATGAAGTTGATTTCTAAAAGAAATAATGATTTTTTAACAACAAGTTCTATCAGTGCTTTCAGCCCTTTGATTTGCCAGCAATTCAGTAAGGTAATTTATACAGCACGACAAGGGTTAACAATCAAATATGCATATCTCTGCCTGATACTCAATCTATCTGAGAAGTTTGAATCAATTCCATCCAGAAGTTGCTAAGAAAAGGAGTGGACAAAATTTTTCATTAACCTATTCCCACTCAGTGACACTTTTAAACACCCCCAAGGAAAAAATAACTTTAGAAAACATTGTTGAAAATGAAGAAATTGCTTGTTACAAGCAATTTCTTCATTTTCAACAATGTTTTCTACCCAAAAAGACAAAAAGCATTAAAATTCCATCTGCTTGAAATTGTCGTCTGCAGCTTCTTTAAATTTAGACCAGTCTAAAATTTTGTTGTGTGGGAATGGGTTAAAGAGCTGTAACGTCACAAGCAATGTCTTTGCTTTCCACAATATTTTCCAGATCACTTTTCATAGGGGTATAAAAAAGCGGGAATGTTCAGGAATAGTTTAAAATCAGATCTAAATATTGTTTCAGATCAAAACTAATTAAAAGATTACTCACTTATATCACATTCCCCAGTGGTAAGATTAAGGAAGCGGTCTGCCGGACATCTACATGTTGAGGGCCACCCTGAACACTCCGTAAAATTCCCGGCACATTCACTAGAGGCATTACATTCTTCTCCAACACAGCGTACTGAAATCATTCAAGGACTTACTATTCATTCTTGTTCTATTTTTCTGTTTTTCGCATTAACCTAAACTTGTATCTAGCAAAATTCATACAGAAGGTACAAGTAAATAAAATTACACTTGTCATAACAAAATCTTACCGTAACAAATACAGTTCCATATTTTGAAGTTTGAGACATTATAATTTTTCTTAAACCCATTACCAAATAATAATTTTTTTTCATTCATCCTGATTCAGGAAAGTTGCAGATGTCAATTCCAAGCTAATAGAATTTCAAGTATCTCTCTCTTTCTGGGTAGAAAATAATCGGAAAATGAAGAAATTGCTTGTAACTAGAAATATTTTCATTTTCCACATTCTCTGAACTTTTCTTAATAAAAAGGCTGTGTTGAAAACTATTTCTTCTTTTTCCACAATATTTTCTACCCTACTGAATGATTATTTCAAAAAAAAGTTCAACTTAAAATTATTGTCTGCAAAACCTTTCCATTTAGACCAGTTCAAATATAAAATAAAAACGGAAAGGGTTAAACTGTTGCACTTCTCTGGTCTCGATTTACACTTCCTTACATAGTAACAGATTTCAAGCATATCTAGCCTTTAATCCACTCTAACACAGTGACCCTTTTGGATGCCCCTAAATAAAAAAACAATCGGGAAATCATTGTGTAAAATGAAGAAATTGCTTGTAACAAGCAATTTCTTCATTTTACAGAATGTTTTCTACCCAGAAATTTGAAAAAAAGCTAAAATTTCATAAACTATAAATTGTTGTGTGCAAGTCTTCGATTTAGACCAGTCTAAAATTGTGTTGCTTAGTAATGGGTTAACCCTTTCTCGTTTTTGGAAATTTTAGACTAGTCCAAATTGAAAGAGTTTGCAGACGACAATGACAATTAGATGCTATTTAAAATGAACCAATCCTATGTGGTAGAAAATATTGTGGAAAAAAGGAGAAATTGCTTGTTACAAGCAATTTCTTCTTTTTCCACAATGTTTTCTGAAGTATAAAATCACAGGAACGTAAAATCTCGTATTTGAACGGGAAAGGGTTAAAGGGCAATAGTCTTAGTGAAAAAGAGCTCCCTGTAACTCATTACCAGATCACAAACTTATAGTTTAGTCAAAATTTAAAGAAGTTGCAGATGATTATTCAAGTATGCTGAAATAAAAGAGTATTGCCTAGAAGAGTATTGCCTTTTTTTAAAGAAACAATGCTGAGAAAGAAGAAATTGCTTGTCGCAAGTAATCTCTTGTTTCCTCATCCTGTTTTCAAATATCATCATCCCAAGGACATTAAAAAATACGGAATTGTAAGATATAGGGTTACTAGATTATCCTTGACCTAATCAGCTTATTACCACATGGCAAAATCTTAGACTGGTCCAAATTCAAAGAAGTTGCAGACGACAATTTCAAAATGAGAGAATTTGGAGTATCTCAGTCTAGTTGGATAGAACGAGCAACAAGCAATTTCTTCATTTTCAACCTTGTTTCCCTCAAGTGTTTCTTGAGTTATGTAAAAAAAACTGAATTGTGTGGAAATGGAATAAGATACTTACATATGCTACAAAATCCATTGTTAGCATAAAAGGCTGGAGTGCAAGTACAAAACCCATTAGTGCATAAAGCATTTGGATCCAAGCAAGCTTCATCTTTTGTGCAATTTTCACCGACAAGGACCTCTGAAGAATGAAAAACAAGAGTCAATGACTACACAAATTCAAAGCAGCCTAAATTACTCATACTTCTTTTTATCTAAAGTTATCAAATTTTGAAACTTGTTCAAAATATCATGCAAAAATTCTGGCCAAAAATCAAGACTAAAAGGTTTCATAAACACTGATGCCCCCCCTCATAATTGCTTGACCTTCAATTTTGTCCTTGGTAGCATTCACAGACTTTATACATGACACTGGTACTGTTAAAGAAAAACAACTGTGCCAAATTATTTTGAAATCTATCAATAAATGTGCAAGATATATGCTTGGATTAAGAATTTGACACATGCTCTAATACATAAACGCACTCACTTACACATTGACAGATGTTACTCTATCTGCTCATAGCCATTACATGGAGGGGGCATCAAAAGTGACATTTAGAGTAAAAACCCTCCTTACAACCACCCTGGAAATATAGGCATCCTGCTATTTAGATTAAATTTTGACAGACCAGATTTTTTGTTCTTTATTTTAATTGTCGCAAACCCCTCTAAAACGGGTACCTATATTCAGAATAACGACCACTAAAATCAGTACCAACCCTATATGATACATTGTTTAGACTCCCACTGTAAAACAACCAGTTATTTCACACCTTGTGATTGACCATCAAAATATTCACACTTAATGAGAGGGACACACTAATTGAGTATGAATGCATCAACAATACAGTGACAGATTTTTGATTTACAAAATAGCAAAAATTTGTGTGAAATAAAGAAATTGCTTGTTGCAAGCAATTTCTTTATTTCACACAATTATTTCCCAATTATTTTCTTTGAGGGGGCATCAAAATTTAAGCATCATTGTGCAGGAATTGGGTTAGTAGAAATCAAAATTTGATGTCAACTCAATTGGTGTTTGCATTAACAAAGATAGATCATTAATTTGATACTATGAACTGTACTTATTTATAAATAGTCTTGGGTCATACTTCCGAATCAGATCAAAATGGAGAAACAATAGAGGAAAGAGCTAAAGAGAAAGTAGAACTTATCAAAGAAAGCAGTAGAAAATTTGTGGTAAATGGTAAATTTGAAAATGACATTAGATTTTCTTTAACACATTTTTATAAATTGTTTTACCATTTGTATGTATAGTATAAATGTCAATAACAAAGATAAATAAACATCCATACTTCTTTCTGAAATAACCAAATGACAACTAATTTTACAACCAAACGTATAAGACCACCCCGCTATTAACACCAGTTTCAAAAAGGGTCTTTTTAGAGGGGTTTCACTGTATAATTTCTTCAAAGATTTGACCCGGTGTCCTGGTTTTTCATTCCCAGTGAATCAAATCCTTCAAAGTTTTCATAAAGCCAAAATTCAGAGACAATAAAGCCAAAATATGGCTTCTGAGGTAGGAAAAATGTATTTCTAGACTCTTACCTTTACTAACCTTTGCTTTTGACCTGGATTGATCCAAATTCAAACTTGTTCAAGATGTCATGCAGATAAACATTCTGATCATATTTTCAGACAAATGAGCTAAAACTGTACCCCAAAGAGTCCAAACAAAGTACATTTTTCTAAGATTTGACCTAAATGACCTAGATTTAGGATCTACGTAACCAAAATTCAAACTTGTACATTATAATTATTATGCAAATAAACATTCTAACTAAATATCAATATATTGAGCCAAATTGTGGCCTCTGGAGATCGAACACAGTACAGTATTTCTAAGACTTGACCCAGTTTTGACCTAAATTTCTCCTTTTCCCAACTTCATTCAGACAAAACATTTTCACCAAATCTAAAGACACAAGAGCAATAAATATATGCCTTTTGAGTGCAAAAAGTATACATAACACACAATGGGCAATAGAAGTCGAACACAGCGTGACAAGAAAAGCTCATTTTGAGCATTTAGTGCTCAGATGAGTTAAAAAGCAATTGAGTCAGTGAATAATATGTTCTGAATAATTTTGTAGCATGCATGGTAATATGAAACAACAATTTTGTCTGAACAAATTGTCAGAAATGTTAAGCACAGGCTTAGTAATCTACGTTTTATCTATTAACAAACAATGCCGATGTTTTGATGCATTGATTGAATACTTTGTGGGAAAAGGAGGAATTGCTTGTACCAAGCAATTTCGCCATTTCTCATAAAACTTTCTACCATATTTTCCAGTTTCATTGCATTTTGAAATATGGTCTCCAACCTTATTTGATTTGAACCATTCTAAAATTTTATTTTCTGGCAATTGGTTAAGGCAGGAAGGTTTATACGGGCTCAAACTTTTAGATGTTACAGGTGTAGAAAGCTGACATTAATCAGACAATCCCTAAGTCCTGCTAGGAGCAAATGGCAAGAAACCTCTAAACTTTGAAACCTATATGTAGGAAATTCACTGAATACTTTGAAGGTACCACCAGTAAAAAGTAAACATCATATATATTCAAACAAGACGTTTTTATGAAACATGATGCTGCATCATGCACCTTTATCAGCCCCCCCCCCCCCTAGGAACCTGAGGGGTAATGATTATAGCCATTTTAATAGAGGTCAATATATACTGATATTTCATGCAAAATATCAAGGCTCTATGACTTCAGAGTCAGGAAAGATTATTATAGAATTTCATTTTGACTGCCATGGCAACCAGAATTTTCAACAGATTCAAATCTTTTAGCAATCTTTATATAGCGCCACCTAAGGAACGTTTTTGCCAAATTTGGTTCAAATTGGCTAAATCATGCAAAATATCAAGGCCCTACCCCTTCTGGGTCAGGAGGAGAAGTTTTTTTAAATATCATTTCAATTCACTTTTTTTACCATGGCAACCAGAGTTCTTAATGCATTGAAATTCTTTTAGCTTTTTTAAAGGGGACCATGTAAAGAACATTTCTGCCAAATTTGGTTAGAAGTTGACTAATCGCATCTGTCACTCAAGGAATAAACCTACCAATCAAATAATTCATTCAGCCCAGACCTGAGCTTATCAACTCCGACACTGGCCTCCATATTGGTTACCTTTATTGTTGGTTTGGTGACTTAAACTTTGTAACTACAGCTTATTCAAGCTGTAGTTACAACATTTAGGTCACCAACCAACCATTTTGCTTTTTTATTACATATCACTGGATATAATGCTATTAAAAATCGAAGTGGGACTTTCTGTTTGAGTTAATGGGCGCGGCCTCGGTATTTGGTGGGCAGTGCCAGTAATTGGTCAATTGGCCCAGTTGTTGATTAAAGTAATTGTTGATGGAGGATGGACTACAAACTACGCACAGACCCTGGAAAAGAGGAGATCACTTCAGCTCACTTGAGAATTTCCTGCTTAGGTGAGCCAAAAAGCATTGATGACAAGATTAAACGTTTACTTACGTGCCAAACAAGGTCCTGTACTATTTCCTTCAGCATTATAAAAACCAGCTGCACACTCACATGTGTTGTTGATATAATTACAGAATGAGTTATTCAAGGAGCACTCTATATGGCTTGAACAATTACCAAACAGCCCTTGTCCTAAAATTTAAAGGTAAACTAATTGTGATTTAACTGCCACAAAGAGATGACTGACTTCGAAAATTAGCTATAAACCACAAATGTGGCAATTTTTGAATCAACATTTGAAGTCATAAATCAAGGTTCTGTAAGCACTGTAATTAGTTGTCACTGAAAAATTTGACAAACAGTTGCATTTTGATTTTAAAGTTAGGTTAAAAACAAAATATGCAGAATAGTAGCCCTGAAAAAAATTAATGGTAGGGTAAAAAAACAAGAAATATAAAGAGCTACAGACGGATTTGAATCAGTTCCTCTGACAAGTTAAGCGAGTGATTTTACCACTGCACCAAGCAGATACATGTTATGGAGATAATAAAGATAAGACTTTTTGTAATACATTAAGAGAACTCTTTCTTTACACAACCCATTTTTTTACATTACTCTAGACTTGCTTACCTATCCCAACTGAGCTGACCCTCAATATATCGATAGATTAGGACAGGCTGGCATATATGTTAATAATCTTTTACCAAACTATGGTATTTTCAACTTATGACTGGAAAATAATTATGTGGCAGTATCACCTATTCACTACTTGTTTCTTTACACTATCTTATTCATTCAGCAAATTGGTTGGAAGCGTGACTTGTCAATGCGCACAACACAAGTGGAAAAGTTTGATTGGTTCCTTGTAGCCTGTTTAAATCATGTAACAGTCTTTTTTTCCTTTACCCCCTTTTGATATTTCTTAACTTGTAAAATATAATTATATTCTGCTGTTTACCCTTCAGCATCGACTATTCAACCCTTGATCAAACACAATGAAGGTGAAACTTTGACTAAATCTTGAGAGAAATAGTAGCAATAATCGAAACATTTTGTTTACAAATTCGTTTTTATTGTATGCATGCAGTTGGGCCTATGGCAGTTTTGGAAATTAAAACGAAGTAAATTTCCAGAATCTAGTTACACTTATAAATTATTGGTCTTTCGACTAGTTAAAAACTCAACTTTGAACAATTTTAGTCTGAGTTATCTCTTGTAATTCTGAGCCAGGGATATTCCTGTAGACTAAGTTCAGCCTTCACATTAAGTGCAGTTCGATCTTAGTCTACACTACCTGTTTGACTTATTTAAGTCAGAGCTGCTTTAACCCATTCAAACTCAATCCCTCCTTTTTACGCCCCTCGAGAAAAAAGTTTGGAAAACATTGTGGATAATCCACAATGTTTTCTATCCACAAAGACGAAAAAATTCAAAATTCCATCAACTTGAAATTGTCGTCTGCAGCTTCTTTCAATTTTGACCAGTCTAAAATTTTGCTGTGTTGGAATGGGTTAAAAACTATTTATCAAAACAATTAATAGACCCGATGTAGGGCCTTTCAGTGCTGTCAGCCTTTTGATTTTAATTCATTTCTAAACAAAAAATTTATTCATTTTGAATGAAATCTATCAAATTCAAATAGCTTTTTTGGTTGTAGATAAAAATATGACATAATGACCTTAAGATAGTTTATGTGAGGTTTGTGGTGTTTTCTTATCTTAACCCTTGTCATGCTGTATAAATCACCTTACTGGATTGCTGTATAATCAAAGGGCTGAGAGCACTGATAGAACTTGTTGTTCAAAAATCAATATTTCTTTTAGAAATCAACTTCATAAACAACTATGGAAGTAGAATACAAGCAGGAGGTATAGACTCAGATCAGCCTGCACATAAGTGCAGTCTGATCTTAGTCTACACCTCCTGCCAAAACCGGAATATTCCGGGTTCAGCATGACAATGGTTAAGGGTCACCTGCTAAAGTAACAACAGCTGACTTATACCGACGTTCAGATTGGTATGGTAGTACAATGACTTATTAATGCCAAATGCCTGGAATTTGGTCTATGTCTTTCTGGTCCTTCTCTGCCATTTAAAGTCCAAAAATTTAAATTATCTTTTTGACAAATCACAATTTCAATGTTTATGCCAGTTTGACTGTATCAATGCTGGTAAGTCAGCACTGAAAATAATACATGCTAACAAAGTATCGTATATTGTACTTTTTGGCGAAGCAAACAATGGATTGAAGGCATTTTATCAATAGAAGAAATTGCAAGCATTTTCTGTCTTTTCTAGCAATGTTTTCCTTAAAAGGTAGAAAAGAACAGAAGTCATGCATATTGGTTGTTGATGAAGAAAGGTAACTTACTTATCTGGCAGACACTTGTTAAGCAAAACTGAAGATAGAAATGAGTATGAAAATAAGAGCACATCAAATATGCAGAATTGAATGATTGCAACTATCAATAAAACAATAGATTGACCAATCAAATCATTCATTCAGATCAGAAGTAAACTTTGAAATCTGCCAATGGCCTACATTGAGGAGTCTAAAAGCATCATTGAGTGGGAATGGGTTAAAAAAAACAACAACAACATTACAGTTCAATTTCTAAATGTTCACAAAAATTTACACTTGAGCAAATGTAAATGGTTTCAGACAACAATTAACCGATTTCAAGACAGAAAAAATTAAGAAAGGTCCTTATTCTAAGGAATTACAGACATTGCAGACGAATATTTCAAATCATTAGCATATCAAATATCCTTCTCTTTCTGGGTAGAAAACAATGAGGAAAATGGAAATGAAAAAATCTGCTGTTCACTAGCTATTCCTTCACTTTTCACATTAACCCTTGTCATGCTGAACCCGGAATATTCTGGTTTTGGCAGAAGGTGTAGACTAAGATCAGCCTGCACATAAGTGCAGTCTGATTTTAGTCTACACCTCCTGCATGTACTTTTCCTGCAAGACTTGTTTATGATGTTATTTCTAAGAGAAATATTGATTTTTGATCAATAAGTTATTTCAGTGCTTTCAGCCCTTTGATTTTACAGCAATTCAGTAAGGTAATTTATACAGTATGACAAGGGTTTATCATTATTTTCCCTAACTCGTTTCTTCTGGGTTGTAAAATAGGGAAAATGTGTGTGGGGGTCAAAGTCAGAAATTCATAAAATAAGAGGCTAATGGCAATTTAACTTTAAAATCTATGGACCTGAAAGAAATATATATGTGATTGAATCTATCTCACTTGGTATAACCCATTACCACACAATCCAACCTTTTAGGCGCCATAGAAATATAGCTTTGAAAACCTTTATAAGAAAAAGAAGAAATTGCTTGTAAAAAGCAATTTCTTCTTTTCTCCTTAAATTTTCTATCTAATCTGACCCTCATTTTTTCAATTTAAACCAACTTTGATTTGTGGACTGCATCCTCTTTCAATTTGGACCAGTCTAAAATTTTGTCATGCAAGAATTTCTGGGTATATAAAAGTCATTGAGTGAACAAGAAATGGATTTCATTGTTCAAGAATTGAAAAATGTATCAATCTTTCAAGAAAAGCAAACAATTATTCTATTCATTTAACAAATACCACTCCAGAACATTTTATACAGGTTCAAATTGAAAGAAGTTGCAGACGATAATTTCAGGTTGATGAAATTTTAATTTTTTCAATCTTTTTAGAATACATTGTGGATAAGAAGAAAATGCTACATGGTTGTTTGATACAAGCAATTTCGGGATTGTCCACTATGTTTTCAAAAGTCTTTTTCCGCAGAGGCATCAAAAAGCATCATTGTGTGGTAAGGGGTTAATGCCATAAAGAGACACATAAACATGGATTCCTGGAATTCCTCACACCAGTACTACCACTACATATTTTCCGAGCCTCCAGCTGCTAATCCAACTAAGGTTTACTATTGGTGGGAGACAAATGTCTGAAAGGATATTTGCAGCGACTAGGAATCAAAACCCTGAAAATCCTCAAAACCCTGGACCTGATGCTCTATCAACTGCACTAGGGCCACAACCATTATCATAGGTTTGTTGATGTAATCATCAAGAACTAAACCACCAGAAAGCATTAACCCATTTCCACACAATCCCTCCTTTTTACGCCCCTCAAGAAAAAAGCTCTGGAAAACTTGGTGAAAAATGAAGAAATTGCTTGTATCAAGCAATTTCTTCATTTTATCACCATGTCTTCTATCCCAAAAGATGAAAAAATTTAAATTCCACCTACTTTATATTGTCGTCTGCTGTTTCTTTCGATTTGGACTAGTCTAAAACTTTGTTGTGTTGGAATGGGTTAAAGCACATATTAGCAGTCTGATCTTAGACTAACGTATACCACCTATTTGTCCCCTTTCAACCATCTATACAAAAATTTTAGAGAGGTCCTAATTTACAGAAGTGGCAGACAACAATAATTAGATGATGAACTTTAGAGTTCTTTACTTTTTGGCATAGCTTGTAACAAGCAGTTTCTTCATTTTCCTCAATGTTTTCTACAGCTTTTTTCTTGAAAAGTGTAAAAAAAACAATTACACATAACCCTTGTGATCAAAACCCTGGATGTGATTGGCACCAAACCTATTATTCCTGGCAAAATCAACACCAGTACTATGACAAAATCCTTCCCAAGTACTCATCCTTCTTGGGTTTAGTTTCATCAATCCAATTCCACACAGTGACACTTTTGGACACCCCTCCAAGAAAAACAATTAGGAAAACATTGTGTAAAATGAAGAAATTGCTTGTAACAAGCAATTTCTTCATTTTACACAATGTTTTCTATAAAGATAGTTGAAAAAATCTAAAATTTCATAAAGTCTAAATTGTGTTCTGCAAGTCCTTTCAATTTGGACCAGTCTAAAATTTTCTGGTGTGGTAATTGGTTAACCCATTGGTCGGATACAAATGTCAGAAAGGATATGTGTCTAGGTCAGGTATCGATTCAAAGACTCTTTGATTAGAAATCCTATGCGATACTTGAACTGGCTATGGCTGCATAATAGCTGATTTTGTTACCAAAAAAGAGAGAAAAATTGCTTGTTTCTACTAATCACAATAAACTTCATACCTTTTTGACTTGTGTGCCAGGTAATGTAACAATCCTCCAATATGAACAAAAACGAAGTATTCCACAAGGGGTAAGTGTGAAAATCCCAGACATCTTGGGGACATACATTTGCATTTTCATTAACTGATATTTGTTCCTTTACACCATCCATTAAATTACAGAATTTAACTCTAAAGCCATAATTGTTTTAAACTGTTAGAAATAAAAAATGCTCTGAGGTTTTTGTTTTCTTTTTCGAATAAATCATTTACCTATTGTGCTAATCAACACTAGGGCATTGGATCAAACGCTGGATTAATCAAATAATGTTTGGTCCCTCACAATTGACCAATCGCTGCCGTCAATCAAGAAATCAACCGACCAATCAAATAATTTATTCAGCCTGGACCTGAGCTTATCAACTCCGGCATTTGTCGCCATTTTGTTTATCTTTAAGTTGGTTTGGCGACTTAAATGTTGTAACTACAGCTTATTCAAGCTGTAGTTACGACGTTTAGGTCACCAACCAACCATTTTACTTTTTTGTTACATGCTACTGGCCATAAATTTTACAAAATAACACCGTTAAAAATCGAAGCGGAACTTCCTGTCAGAGTAAATGGGCGGGGATTACAAAGTAAGTGGGCAGGACCAGAGATTGATCAATTTTTCCTTTGTCCTTTTTACCTTTTCAGGATATATTTATCAACAGCACGCTTACAAGGTTGGATTGGACAATATGATTTTATAAAATATTGAAATCTGATATGTGAACCTATTACCAGTAAGCAAAAATTTTGGACTGGCCCAAACTGAAATGATTTTCAGATGACAACAGTGTTTGACATTTTAGATTTTTTTAACTTTCAGAGAAGAAAACATTGAGGAAAATTATGAAATTGCTCCTTGCAAGCAATTTCATCATTTTATACATTATTTTCCTAATTGTTTTTCTTCAGGGGCGCCAAAAAATGTCATTGTGAGGGAATGGGTTAAAGAGATTCACCTGGATAAGAGATACTAAAATGCTTGTAATTTCAGTTTGAACAGACCATGATTTGTTCTTTGTGATAAGATACTTACAGAACCGAAATCCCCACAGGGTGTCCCATCATACGGTCGAACCTGTCCTGAACAGCTTCCATCACCAAATTCTGTGACTGTACAAAACATACCATTGCTGCATTGGTCATCTAAAAATGTCTGAAATAGAGGAAACAAGAAGAATTTGTTTAACCTTTCACTGTTTTTCAAAATTTTAGACTTGTCAAAATTCAGTAAAAAATGGCTTTGAAATTCTTAACTAAAGAAATTACCTTCATCTTTGTACCACTAGAAATGGCTTGAATCATCTATACAATATTTCAAAAAACATTTTTTTATTTCTATATAAGTAAAGGGGTGCTCTGGATGAGTCCAACAATAAGATTTTTAACATTTTTCTCTTAATTTCTGTGTAAACAGGAAGGATCCACAGGTTGAATTCAAATATGACCAAAGGGGCATCACATGAAGAAATTTACTAACTCTTTCTACTATGATTTTAAGTTAAAATAAGATGCACCCATGTGGAGCCCAAATATGACCCAAGAGTCATAAAATTAACAATATTTTAGAGGACTGCTAGAAGGTTCAACATACCTAGGGCATCTTTTGAACAAACATTGTAAATATTCACTGCGAGATTCTGCATACTTAATATAAATGCTCTAGGATTTCTGTTTCAGAGAAGATGTTTTATATTTCCTTCTTAGAATCTATGTTAATCTATGTCTCATTTAAGAGAAAAAGATTTTTAAAGTTTTTCTTCCTTATATAGATGTTAAAAGCCAATTCCTAAGCCAAGAATTGAGTTTTACAGAAAAACTATTTCATATTCAGGTCCAAAAATCTGGAATCAAATACCTTTGTACATAAGAAATGCTGACAATGTAAAGAAGTTCAAATATGATTTTATAAGGTGGTGGAAGTCTGGTGGGAAAATATCCTTTAATTGATTCAAGTACTATCTCTTGAATTTGTATTTGAATACACTTATGACCTGTAGTTTATATATTTGCACCAATTCTAATCACTCATGCACATGGATAGAGATGTTAACTTTAGTCTGTGTTTGAATAAACGAGGAAGAAAAGATGTTGTTTTAAAAAGGAAAAGAAGCTTATTCAAAGTTTTTTTCTTTCCCCGCAAAATCTTGTTTTCCTTTCTCCATGTCCCCATGTTTAGAATACTACCACTTTTTTTTCTGTTTGATAATAAACACTGTTAACAATTATAAAAATTATGATGAATTGTGAATAAGGTACATTATTAACCCTTTTCGGTTTTTTATAAATTTTAGACTGATCCAAATTAAACGGTTTTGCAGACGACAATTTAAAGTCAAGCTCATTGGACAATAATCATATAGTAGGGTAGAAAAGTTTGTGGAAAAGAAGAAAATGCTTGTGACAAGCAATTTCTTCTTTTTCCACAATGTTTTCCCAAGTATAGAAACACAGGGAGGTAAAATCAGAATTTAAACAGGAAAGGGTAGATATTTTCAACTTACTTTTCCATTCTTTAATTGATTTCTAAAATACCTTGTTTTTTGTAGATTATAAACATGCATTGACTTTGTAAATATCTGTGGAGGCCCACAGGGAAGACTGGGTTATCCCAACTGTGTTGCCTCGTTAAATAAAGACTTTATTATTATTATTATTATTATAAAATAGGGGGTGCTTTTTACACTGAGAGTTTACATACCATATCAATACTCTAGGTTTCTGGTTTTAGAGAAGAAGACTGTTTTAAATTTTCCTTCTTATCTACGTTAAAATACAGTGCGCCTTGACAGAGCCAAAAATACTATCCAAGGAGGATCATTTGAACAAACTGGATAAAGGTCTCCTATTAGATGCTGTATACAAAATGCATGTATAATTGCTCTAGGTTGTCTGGTTTAAGAGAAGAAGATTTCTAAAGTTTTAATTCTTTATTTCAATGTAAAATGGGGTGTACTGGCGGGGCTCTAATACAACCCAAGGGGAATCATTTGAACAACTTTGATAGATGTCCCCTAGGAGGTGCTGCTGCATACAAAATAGCAAAGGTCTCAATCTTCTGGTTTCAAAGAAGAAGATATTTTAAGATTTCATTTATTTTGTTGTCATAGCAACCAGAGTTTAGGTTTGATTTCAATTATTCAAACAATTTTGGAAGAGGTTCACCATAGGAACTTTCCTATCAAGTTTCATCAAGTTAGGCACATTGGTTTCAGGAGGAGAAGATGTTTAAAGACAATGACACTGGACACCATACATTTGGTGATCACAATTGCTTATTTTGAGCATTTCATGATCAGTTGAGCTAAAAATAATGGATCTTATGCTTATCTTTCTAAAATAATTGCAAAATATATTGTTTTTTATGTGACCTTGGAAAATGACCATAGCAGATGACCTTCATAATGATACTAACATGTGGGTCTTTCCACATAGAACATACATGAAATATTACAGTTCCAATACTTACCAGTACCAATCCAAGTTATAGCCAATGTTTAGCCCATTACCAGATGGCAAAATTTTAGACTAATTCAAATTCAAAGGAGTTGCAGATGACATTTTAAGGTGTATGAAATTTTAATTTTTTTCAAATTTCTGGAAAGAAAACATTGTGTAAAATGAAGGAATTGCTTGTTACAAGCAATTTCTTCATTTTACACAATATATTCCCAAATATTATTCTGAGGGGCATCCAAAAGCGTCACTGTATGGGAATGGGTTCAATTTCAAATTTGCCTTTAAAACAAGTCCATAACCTAAACTGATGACTTTGGTACAAACAAAAAGGTAAGGTCACATGGATCATTCACATGAAATATGAAAGCTAATTACTGAACTATAAACAAGAGCATGCCATGCAGCTGACAAAGCCTGGCTGAACTTTTTCTATGACCTTTCTTGCAGGAAAGCCAGCAATGAGATAGTTCATTTGCTCATATCAAGGTATATAATTTTGTAAAATAATAGAATCAGACCATTGCATTAATTCATTCCCACACAATGACACTTTTTGGACGCGCCTTAAGATAAACAATTGGGAAAATATTGTGATAAAAATGAAGAATTGCTTGTTACAAGCAATTTCTTCAATATCCACAATGTTTTCTCCCCAAAAAAGACAAACATTTTTAGAATTCATTTAACCTAAATTTGTTGTCTCCAGTTTCATTGAGTTTCAGGCCAAGTCTTAAAATTTGTCATCTGAGAAGTGGTGAAATGGCAAAGAAATAACAAGTTGAATGTACTGATTTGTCTTTTACCAATCAAAAGCAAGTTAGTTTATACTTTAAGATCTATTGTTCTCAAGCACTATTGAAGGATCCTGATGGAATTTATTTTGGTACTCTCTTGCTCTCAGTTCAATTCCATTCACCTCTGAAATGGGTTCAGTAAATAGTCCACCCTTTTCGTCATTATTTAATCACATGAAGTCATACACCACAACTGATTTCAATTTTAAAACTGTCACATGAATATGACAGGTTGTTCTGTTAACTTTTTAAATAGTTTTGATACAAAAATAGTTTGTTGGTTTAACCCTTTCCCATATTTTGAAATTTTAGACTAGTCAAAATTGAAAGAGGTTGCAGATTACAATGAAAATTGGATGCAATTTCAAATTTAACCAGCCTATGTTTTAGAAAATATTGAGCGAAAAGAAGAAATTGCTTGTTACAAGCAATTTCTTCTTTTTTCACAATGATTTCTTGGTATAACAGCACAATGACATTAAATCCCGGGTTTAAACAGGAAAGGGTTAAAGGTAAATTATAAAGTTTTAATGAACATATAATGTAATTTGAATCATATTTATCATGTACAAACCTTTTTGTTTCTTGTGAATCAAAAGAAAAATAATATATTTTCCATTACAACAAGACGAAGGAAGTGACATTGGAAGGGCCAACAGATTACGTGGGCTAGGCAAGCAATTGGTCAATTACTTCTGGAGAAGAGATTTTCTTGTAATTGCGTACAGATTAGCCCAATTGCACATGACAATAATTTTGGACTGGTTCAAATCAAAAGGAGTTGCAGGCGACAATTTTAAACCTGATGAAATGTTGGATTTCTTTACTTTTGGAGTAGAAATCATTCATTGATAATGAAGACATTGCTTGTAACAAGCATTTTCTTCATTTTCAACAATGTTTCTGAAGCCTTTTTTACTGAGGGGCATCAAAATGCATCATTGAGTTGGAATGGGTTAACAGACGGCCAACATTGATGGATCAACGTATCTATGATAATCCACGCAGTTCATGCTTAGGTTTACTGATAACCAAAGAACAAGCATTGAAAACAGCCAGAGGAAACTCATATTATTAAACCATTCCCACACAATGACGCTTTTTAACGCCCCTAAAGAAAAGATATTGGGAAAACATTGTGTAAAATGAAGAAATTGCCTATTTGTGTAAAATGAAGAAATTGCTTGAAATAGGCAATTTCTTCATTTTTTTACAATGTTTTCAACCCAGAAAGTTGAAAAAATCTAAAATACCATAAACTTGAAAATGTCACCTGCAACTCCTTTCAATTTCGATCAGTCTAAAATTTTGCCGTTGGTAATGGGTTATGAAAAATACCAAACCTGATGGATGGACAGTAAGACAGACAGACAGATAGCACAAAAACTATATCCCCCTAACAATAAAATACCCACCCTGTTCCGACCAGTTGGATCACAAGGAACAGATCCATTTCCAAAGCTGTTTTCACATTGTTCTTCTCTATTAAATGTCAAACCTGGTAGGGGAAGATCATCAAACACGTCAAACTCTGCTTCCGAAAAACTGTTTGCCTCCAAACAAGCAGGAAATCTGAAATGGATAAAAGTATTTACCTCATGCTATCATTCAGTCCTCTCTTTGGTCTGGTGAGAAACTAGAGTATCACTGAATGTGAGTAATACACCCAAACACACACACACACAGCCTAAACAGCTCCACATCACAGACATATTATTTTGTCACTGGAATAGAGCCTTTTTGAATAAAGGGCATTAACTCAAAGAAAAGTCCCAGATTTGTAGCCAAAATTGAACATGCACATATTTGCTTGAAACAGGGTTAACCTGAAAATCCATGAGATATATGTAATGCATGGGCAGGACTTTCATTAGAGGGCAATAACTCTGTACACATTAAATTGACCACAACAATATCATAATATGCACATCTCTGCTTGATATCATGTCTATCTTGAAAAGCTTGAATCTACCAACCAAGCTGAACCAAGGGGCCATGGTCAGAGGTCTAGATGAGAGAAGGTTACGCCATTCTAATTCTCTAATTTCTCATAGAAAGCATAATTTGCTGGGTCAACACAAAACAGTTGTAACTGACCATAATATTTATAGGCAGTTACAACTGTTTCATACTGACCCACCAATATGTTACAAGCAATTCCTTCATTTTGCATAATGTTTTCGAAATTGATTTTCTTCAGGGGCATCAAAAAGTGTCAATGTGTGGGAATGGGTTAAAGGGTTATCCAAGAACCATTTCTATGAAATTTGACAGTAATCAGAGGAGAGACTTTCAAAGTTTTAACAACATACATAATATACTCCTCACAAAAAGTTAATCAACAAGAAATAGTTTGACAACTGCATCTGAATATTTCATATTTAACAAAATACAAACAAATATTCTTTAACACTAAATAATGTTCCTGCAACAATAACAGGTAATCAAGTGGCATCGTCAATTAAAATGAAGTAGAGGAACGCCAAAGCAGCACATACTGAATATGGCCATGCAACAGATCCCTTAAGTCCTACTATCGCTATATGGTTTAAACAAAACTAACCATTCCAACAGCCACCCCAATAACACCACTCCATGATTTGTACTGCAAGACTAAACACTAGCGCATGAAATGTGCATGCATTGTTACTTTATTGTGCATTGCTTTGCACATGCAGCATGGTCTTTCGTGTGCACTTTCTAACACATTGCCAACTCATTTGACAAGCAACATGGTCCGTAGACGTTTGTCCTCTCATGAAGTTGCAAGGGCTGTTGGTATGGTTTAGGGTGGAATGACACAGTCAGCTGTAGCTAATCAGCTAGGTGTACATCGTAGTGTAATTTCAAGGGCAATAAGCCGTCATGGACAGACGGGGCAATTCACTGAAAGGTAATGTTCAGGACGACCACGTGTAATTTCAGTTAGGCAGGACCGGTACTTGGTGACTACAGCTCGAAGGAACAGGTTTGCCAATGCCACATCACTCCAGAATGATTTTCAGAGGGCACATGCAAACAGAATCTCTACTCAGACAATTCACAATAGATTACATGCTTCAGGGCTTAGATCCAGGAGACCTCTGCAGCGAATACCTCTATCTGTGCAGCACCGTCTGGCTAGACTGAAATGGGCCAACCGACATGGAGAGCCAACTGTTGGCGCAATACCTTATTCACTGATGAGTCGCGTTTTGCAGTTTGACTTGATTTCAATTATGGGCGGGCTCATGTATGGAGGGCTGTCAATAAACGTTATGCTGATTATACCACCGCTGAACATGACCGTTTTGGGGTGGCAGTTTGATGATCTGGGCGGGAGTTGGAGTTGGACGCCAAACTGACATTATTGTCATTAGAGGTTCTATGACTGGCCAACGATACCATGACTTGATTGTTAGGCCTATTATCATTCCACTGGCACGACAGGTTGGTCCAAACTTTGTGCTTATGGATGACAATGCACGCCCACATCATGCTAGGGTTGTTGTAGATGGCATTCAGACAAACAATATCAATCGTTTGGACTTGCCAGCAAGGTAAACTGACCTCAATCCCATTGAACACGCTTGGGACATCTTGGGAAGACGTGTGTATGGACAGAATGTTCGCCCCCAGAGCCTCGATCAACTGGAAACATTCTTAAGGCGTGAATGGCAGGCAATTCCACAGCGACAACTTGATCAGCTGATTTGGTCTATGCCACGTCGTGTACAGGCCTGTGTTCAGTCACATGGAGGTCAAACAGAGTATTGACACTGAGAATCATTACTGGTAAATGACTTTTGCACTGCCATTTTCAGTATGTGCTGCTTTGGCGTCCCGCTACTTCATTATTATTGACATCACCACTTGATTACTTGCTGATGTTGCAGGAACAGTATATGATGTTAAAGAACATTTGTTTGTATTTTTTTAAATATAAAATATTCAGATGCAGTTGTCAAACTATTTCTTGTTGCTTAACTTTTTGTGAGGAGTATAAATTTACATTGAAATTAGCCCTGCCTATAAAAGCCATGTTCTTTATTCGATGAAACATCTTTTAAGGAATCTGTTAAAGGGTCACCAAAAGATCATTTCTGTGAAATTTCATTTGATTTCAGGCAATGGTTATGTAAGCAAACTTTCTTTCTCTTAGAAGGGTTATGCTAGCTGTTATACCGTTTAAATGAACAATCGCTGGCCCCCGCCAACTTACTCCTTTTGCCCCACACATTGACTCTAAGAATAAGTTCTGCTTTGATTTTTAACAGCAATGTTTTAGTTGATGGCTAGAAGCATATTACAAATAAGTAGAATGGTTGGTTGGCAACCTAAACGTCTTAAATACAGCTTATTAAAGCTGTAGTTTTGATGTTTAAGACACCAAACTAACAAAAATCATATCTTATCTTTAATTTCTGACTCATTATCCAAGCAGTTAGAGCACTCAAATGTTGTAGTTGTAAGTCCCAATATAGGTGGGTTGTGAATCTAGGCTTGATGCTTTACAAACTGAGCCCAGGTAATGGTAAAAATGGGCAGCAATGGTTTCAGTCCAAACTCACTAGTACTTAAGAGATGAAGAGAATATTTTTTGTTTTCATGGAGGTATGAACCAAAAAAAACTAATCACACTGTATGAATATGCGAAGCGGATTCATACATTGTGTGATTAGGTTTTTCGGTTCATACCTCCATGAAAACAAAAATATTCTCTTCATTTCTTATAATTTGATAGAATCGAGAGAAAAAAACAAAAGCTTTACAAATTTTGATACCTTTTTGTATGGGACTATTTTGTGCGGAAGCATACAAAATCACTGCGTGATCAAAATTTTGTTCATGGAGTTATGAATAATATTTTTCAACCAATCAGAACGCTCGTTTTTGATAGACGAAACTAAAGATTAAATTATTACACTTTGTGTGAATTAGGACAGTGATAAAGTTTGTTTCTTCATGATTTTATCCTTGGAAATATGAGAATCCTATTCCCTTAACCCCAGTCTCCTTAACCCATTACCATATGACAAAAATTTAGATTGGTCCAAAATCAAATTGCAGCCGACAAAAAGTTGATGTAATTTTGATTTTTTTGTCTTTTTTGGGGTAGAAAAAATTGTAGATAATAAAGAAATTGCTTGTGATAAGCAATTTCTTCATTTTCCACAATTTTTTAGAAAGTTTTTTTTTTCTGAGGGTTGGAGAAAAGCATCATTGTGTGATAAGGGTTAAAAGACAATGTCAGAGTGAAGTCTATTGATTAATAATAAATAATGTTGTATACCATAACAATTTGTGCTTCAAGAAAAGAAACGTAAATGGATCATGGAAACAAATATAGAAATGACACCCGTTATCTCAATTTCAGGAATCTCAAATTTCTGTATAAGTCGAGGTCATATTCTAGTTTCAAACTTTACTTCTACTTTATTTCATATAAAACTGAATGTTTATCTCTAACCAGTGAAAGCAGCAATTCCTGTTATGTCATTTTTTTTACTTTTCAGATTACACTGATTGTTTGCAACATTTTATCCAAACATAACTTCTGGTAAAAACTTCCAGTTGTGACAGTTAATTCTTTACCACAAACTTCAGCTATCTCAAGCTTTTTACAATAGCCTGAAAAATTGAAACAAAGAGTGTCAACTGTAGAAGAAAAAACACTTAACTATTTTCTGTACAAACCCAAGATTTTACGTAACCGTGATTTTATACGTGAGAAAATATTGTGGAAAAAGAAGAAATTTCTTATAGCAAGCAATTTCTCCTTTTCCCAAAATATTTTCTACCACATAGGATGGTTTCATGTCAAATTGCATCCAATTTTGATTGTTGTCTGCAACTTTTTTCTATATGGAGTAGTCTAAAACTTCAAAAAATGGGAAAGGGTTGAACACTTACTTTGATAAATGAGTGAAAAACTGATTCACTGAGCATGTTGAGAAATAAAATACGTTTTGTAATTTAAGAACGTCCTCATTAATAACAATTTGATCCGCCATTATATATCCATCATCATCTGAGCATCCAGCATCACCATCATTCTGAGCACCAAGACTGAAAACATACAAAATCAAATTATTTGAGTTTGCAAAAAGAAAGAAATTGCTTCTCACAATGTTTTTCTATACTTTTTTCTTGGGGGGGGGGAATAAAATAGCAGGATTTTGTGGGAATGGTTTAATAACCTGAGAATCCTGCATTTTTATGTGCAAAAGAAAAATGCTTTAGAAAATAACAAGTAACAAAGCTATTTCTTGAGGGTCACACAAAATAGGGTTGTACAGGAAAGGGTTTAACCTTTGTATTTCAGATCAATTTTCAGTTTCAGACTATCTACTTCCTGGAGATAGCACAAGTTCTAGCACCAAGTGTGAGGGCTGACAAAAGACTTCATCGGGCTGAGAGTTAAGGGATCACTGGCCACGCCCACTCAGCCCTGACAGGATGTTCCACCCATTCCTGCGCAGGTCCCCTTTATAAGCCCTCAAGAAGAAAGTTCAGGAAAATTAATGAGGAAAATGTAGATATTACCTGTAACAAGCAATTTCTACATTTTCTATTTTGTTTTCTACCCCAAAAAATACAGGTATTTGAAATTTTATCAATTGAAATTTTTGTTGTAAGAGACTAGACTGCCTCGATGGTCGAGTGGTATGGGTGCTTGACTCGTGATCTGAAGGTCACGGGTTCTAGCCCCAACGTCACCGGGGTGTGTTCACGGGTAAGATACTTAAAAGCCAGCCCCAGTCTACCCAGCTGTAAAAGTGGGTAGCAGTGGGATTCAGACTCTGCCTCTCATTCAGGGACGTGAAAACATCTGGATTGTGAGTATATCACCTGCCAGGAATACCCAAAAGGGGAGTTAGGCAGTATACATAGATAGATATTTTGATTTGGGTATGTTTATTAATTTTCTGTCTTCTAAGAATGGGTTAAACAGTGTTATTTTGAAACAATTATGGTTGGGTACATGTAACAAAAAAGTGAAATGGTTGGTCGTCATCAAGTCGCAAAACTAACTAATTGCTTCACATAAATGACAGTCAATGTCAAAGATAAAATTTTACTTCCGGTCTAAAAATGATTAAATTGGTCAATCTTTTTATGACTGACAGCACCCATCAATTTCACTCACCAATTAGTCTCTGAGGATTCTTGATAAATGAAGAAAAGCATAGTACACACATCTCCTTCTTACCCCATAACCATACCATAAAAATTTTAGACTGGTTCAAATTGAAAGGATGTACAGACAACAGTTTATTGTTCTTGAATTTTTAGATTTTTCAACTTTCTGGGTAGAAAACATTGTTTAAAATGAAGAAATTGCTTCTCGCAAGCAATTTCTTCATTTTACACACTGTTTTCCCAGTTGTTTTTCTTGGGGGGCTTCAAAAAGCGTCATTGCGTGGGAATAATTCTTCATAATGATAGTACACCATTGAATGGAAATGATAGAATCTGTACTAGATTAAACTTTTAACTCACTTCTTAGAATTTTTTCAAAGTTAAACACCAATAACATGTAATAACATAGTAAAGTTGTTGGTTGGTGACCTAAAAATAGCTACAGCTTAAAATGAGCTGTAGTTAGAACATGTAAGTTGACAACCAATTGAAATGTTAAATATAAATATCAGCCAATGTCAGAGTCCAGAGTTCACTTCCGGTCTAAATGAATAATTTGACCAAGCCATTGATTCATTCATCGACAGCCGTGATCTGTCATTTGACCAATTGCTCGGCCCACCAACTTACTTTGGTGGTGCCGCACACTGACTCTGACAGGAAGTTCAACCTAACTCTTGTCATGCTAAATAAGCATTAAAATCAAAGGACTGCAAGCACTGGAAGCACTAGATATGGGGTCAATATTTCTTTTGAAATTTATTAAATACACAATTCTGGTCTGAAATGGACAAACAGGGGGTGTAGATAAAGATCAGTCTGCACATATAGATCTTTGTCTATACCTCCTGCCAAAGCAGGAATATTCCGGGTTAAGCATGACAAGGGTTAAGTTAGTCTTCAGTGTTAAAGCTTATTATTTTGAAAAATATATATTCAGTAACAAGTAACAAACAAGAGGACCATGAGGGTCCTATACCGCTCACCTTAATATGAGAGTTCATTTTTTTTTTCAATTTCTCTGTGACATATATGGGAACCAATGTATAAAGAAGATTGGGCAAAAATTGTGGCCACTAGAGTGCTTACAAACAAGAGGCCCATGAGGGCCTGAGACGTTCTACTGGCTATCAAGTTTTCTGTTAAAAATTATCTGATATTAAAGGAAGTTAATTGCTAAAAGAAGAATGCATAAAATTAAATTAAACAAATTGGACTTTATCCTCTTTATTTTTTTGAGCATCAATCCTAAAGGTCCTTTTCCATGTTTCATGACTGATTGTCTCCATTTCCAAAAGGTAGTTTCCTTATGACCATACAATCATCCTGTGAAATTTTCAACAGAATCTGACAATATTTGGGGACTTAATCACATAAACAGCATTGTTTTGAGTGAAAACCCAAAAGTCCCCTTTTCCTGTGTTTTCTGATGGATGCACTTTCTTTCCCAAACAAACTTTCCTTGTGACCCTACAATAGTCCTGTGAAAGTTAAAAGACAATCTGATAATAATTGTGAACTTCATCACATAAACGAGAATTTTTTTAATTAAAATCTATAAGGCCCCTCTTCCTGTGTTTCTAATTCTACAAATATTCCATGCATCTTTAAAGAGAATCAGAACTGTGGACTTTATTGTGTTGAGGAGGATATTTCAATCAAGTTCTCATAAGGCCCCTTTTCCCATGATACTTTTTTGACCTTACCCATTTTAAGAAGAATCAATTCTTAGGATTATACAATCATTCTGTGAAAGTTTTAAGAGAATTTAATGAAATCTTTGAATTTAATTTTGTAATAGAATTTCCATAAGGTCCCTTTTCCCATGGTTCTTGACTGATCAGAACCATCCTAATGATGGCTTAATCATTCTGTAAAGCTTAGAGTGATGAAACATGTGGACTTCATTATGTTTAATAATTAAATTGTCATTAAGATCCCTTTTCCCATGCTTTCCAATTGAACATTCCCATTTGCAATAAGATTCATCCGTCTGACCTGCGAATCATTCTGAAAAAGTTTTAAAAAGATTGGGCCAAAATTGTGGTCCTTACAGTGCTAACAAGGAAATTGTTTAATATGTGCTCAGACAAACATTCTGACCAAATTTCATTAAGATTAGACTAAAATTGTGGTCTGAGGAGTGCTTTCAAGGAGATTGTCATTAAAGCCCCTTTTCATGTGTTTTTTAATGGAATGTTCCAATTTTCAATAGGGTTCATTCTTGTGAACAGACAAACTTTCTGACCATTTTTTATGAAGATTGGGCCAAAAATTGTGGCCCCTAGAGTGCTAACAAGGAAACTGTTGACAACTCATGATGGACAACAGACATTCAATGATCACAAAGGCTCACCTTGAACACGATGTGCTCGGGTGAGCTAAAAAGGGAAATGGTTAGTTGGTGACTTATTTTACCTATAAATAAAACATATCATTTGCGAATTCTTTTTTTACTCTTTCCCACACAATGCTGTTTTTAGACACCCCAAAGAAAAATAGATTTGAAAATCATTGTAGAAAATGAAAAAAATGCTTGCAACAAGGGATTTTTCATTTCACACAACGTTTTCTACCAAAAAATTTTTAAAAAAAAATAAAATTTCATAAACTTTACATTTATTGTCTGCAACTCCTCTCAAGTTTGACCAGTCTAGAATTTTACCCTTTTGGCATAGGGTTTATCTGATCTAGATCAAATAAGTTTTTAATCTTCCCGAGACTTAGAAACAAGTTTTTCTTTTTCAAGTCATGTTAGCACACCTAGGCAAATCTATTGGCCTTGCTGCAAGTGGGATCACATAAAAAGTATTCAATATTGCAAATAGAGATTTGCTTTACATACAATGTATTTCCACATAGATTATACATGTATATTTAGGGATCTACAAAAGAAATATATTTACCCGTGGCCAATCTCATGGGCAACAAGTAGTTCAATGGAATCACCAAATGCTTCAATAATACCAGAGTTATAAATTGAAAATGCTGAGTTGCAAGCTGTTTCTCGAAATCCTAAACCTAAAAATAAAAAAGCAATTTCTTAAACCACTGAAAGAACTTGTGGTTCAAAAATCAATATTCCTTTTAGAAATCGATTTCATAAACAACTCTGGCAGGCTGATCTTGGTGTACAACTCCGACCAAAACCGGAATATTCCAGATTCATCCTGATATTGGAAGGGAACTTTGACTCTCTAGTTACAACATCTAGGTCACCAACCAACAATTCTACATTTTTATTACATCTAGCTGACCATAATTTTTTTAAAGCAACGCTGTTAAACCTTTCCTGTTCAAACACGGGATTTTACGTTCCTATGATGTTATACTTGAGAAAACATTGTGGAAAAAGAAGAAATTGCTTGTAACAAGCAATTTCTCCATTTTCCACAATGTTTTCTACCACATAGGATGGTTTCATTTCAAATGGGGTCCAGTTTTCATTGTAGTCTGCAACCCTTCTCAATTTGGACCAGTCTAAAATAACCAAAAACAGGAAAGGGTTAAATATCCCTTTCCTGTTTTTCAAATTTTTAGACATGTCCTAATTCATAGGTTTGGCACACACAAATTTTAAGTGAATTTGATTTGACAAATAAACATTCAGTATGGTAAAAAATATTGTAGAAAAGGGAGAAATTGCTTGTCAAAAGCAAGTTCTTCTTTTCTAACAATGTTTTCTTAATTACAAAAACACGGGGATATAAATCAAGGGATTGAACAGGGATCGGACAGGGAAGGGATATCTAAGTTAAAATTCATTTGGGAGCTCAGTGGACGTGGCCAGCAAAAAGTCAATTGAACATTCGCTGGCCCCACCCACTTACTTCTTTGGCCATGCCCATGGACTCAGACAGGAAGTCCTGCTTTGATTTTTAACATCTTTATTTTGAAACAATTATGGCCAGCAGCATGTAACAAAAAAGTAGAATAGTTGGTTGCCAACCTTAACGTTGTAACCACAGCTTTAATAAGCTGTAGTTACAATGTCTAAGTCTCCAAACCAACAAAAAAGGTAAAAAATGGTGGCCAATGTCGGAGTTAAAAGCTCAGGTCTGGGCTGAATGAATGATTTGATTGGTCACTTAATTCCTTGATTTACAGCTGTGATTGGTTAATTTGCTAATAGGCAACAGTTCCAAGTGTCACCAATGGCACTTTCACTGTCAGTCAAGGCAAATAACTGTAATTTACCTGAACAATAATTGTATGTTACTCAGGTATATTTCATGGAATAATTGATGTGATTGAATGAGGAAACAGATCAGTTTTACTAATCACCAGACAAAACAAGAGCTGGTCACAGTCATGTGACAAATGCCCCCAAAGGACAAGGTCAAGCATGTGGCACTTTGATTTGTTTTGTAAACACAACCACATGCATTTGTGATCTGTACGTCTGGGTTTTTAATAAATGAAATTTTAATACATATGATTATTTCTATAAATACAGAATGAAATCAAGAAATGCATTATGGACAGATTTTTCTGAGGTCAAAACAAGGTCAAATATCAAGGTCACTAGGTCAAGGTAAAGGTCATGTAAAGTGGTCCACCCAATTAAGCATCTGTCCAAATATGGAAGCATTCCATTTAAGAATAAGAGAGTAAATACAATTTAACCATTCGGGACACAATTTAACCGTTCTGGACGCCCCTTTGACCCCAGATAGTGACCTTGACCTTTGAGATACGAACCAGGGTCTCTTTTTGCGACATGTCACCTGCAGGTGGTGAACATTTGTATGAAAGAAATTTGCAGCTGCATGCATGATTATAGTAGTTACAGAGCGGACACGGCAAAAAGTGCCTATTTTTACCTTTGACCCCAGATTGTGACCTTGACCTTTGAGATAGGAACCTGGGTCTTTTTCCCGACACGTCGTCTGCAGGTGGTTAACATTTGTATGAAAGAAATTTGTACCTGCGTGTATGATTATAGAAGTTACAGAGTGGACACGGCAAAATGTCCCCTTTTTTATCTTTGACCCCAGATTGTGACCTTGATCTTTGAGATAGGAACCTGGGTCTTTTTTGCGACACGTCGTCTTATAGCCATGAACATTGGTGCAAAGTTATATTGAAATCCTCTTTTGCATGTAGAAGCTACAGAGCCGACACGAAAGAGGGAAGGACGGACGGACAGACTACTGGAAAACAGAATTCAAACTTTCCATAATTAAAAGAGGTTTTAGAATGCATATTAAACTGTATTTGAACTCATAAATAAGTTGGTAGAAAAAATTCTGAGGAAATTGCTTGTTAGAAAAATCAAATCATCTTATAGAACTTAGCAATCCAATGCATTTGCATGTATAGGAGAACATTGCTCAATGATTTAACAGTTCTGAATAATTAATAAGAAATCAATCAATTTCACCAAATTCTGAATAGTTAAATCAACAATTATCATTCCATTCCCACTAATCTTGTTTCTTCACTTCCCTCGATAAAAAACCTTTTCCCACACAATCATAAATCTTAAGTACCTTAGGAAAAAAGGTTTAAGAATTTTGTGACATGAGAAATTACTCGTGAAAAGCAACTTCTCCTTTTCTCACAATGTTTCCAAACCTATATGGCTTTAATTTGTAGATGCAACCCCCTTTGAATCGTCCTCTGTATTTTTTTTTCAATATGGGCTAGTCTAAAAATTGTAATCTAGTAATGGGTAAAGGATACTAGGTTAACATTCACCTTAGCAGAAGTTTAACCCATTCCCACACAGTGAAAGTTTAGACCAGTCCAAATTGAAAGAAGTTGCAGAAGACATTTCAAAATTGTTGAAATTTTTAAAATCTTTGTCTTTTGGGGTAGAAAACATTGTGGCTAATGAAGAAATTGCTTGTAACAAGCAATTTCTTCATTGTCCACAATGTTTTCCAAAGCTTTTATATTGAGGGGCTTTTAAAAGTGTCATTGTGTGGGAATGGGTTAATGGTATATAATTAACAAAGAAAAACAAGAGGGCCATTGGCCTTTGAGAGCTAACACCAGATAAAGGCGCTTTTTCTTTCAGAAGTCAAATTTAATGTCAAAACCAGAATTATGATACAACTGGGCACAACCATATTTTAGACAAATATTGGTTTTGTATCTGGGGATCAAAAGTAAAAACTTTAGCAATGTTCTTCAGCTATTGTTAAAAAGGACCACGTAGGGAACATTTCTACCAGATTTGGTTCAAATTGGCCAAATGATTCGGAAGGAAATATCGCTCTAATTCCCTTTTGTTTTCTATATAGGCCATACCTCCCTGGGACCTGACAGTTATGATGTTAAATTAAGGAAGTGATCAATATACTGATGTTTCATGTAAAATATCAAGGCTCTTTGCCTTCTGATTCAGGAGGAGAAGATAATTTTAGATTTTTTAAAATTTCACAAGATCTTTTTAAATTTTGTCACTATAGCAACGAGAGTTTTCAACAGATTTCTACTCTTTTAGTTGTTGTAAAAGAGGACCACCTTTTGAACATTACTGCCATATTTGGTTCAAATTAGCCCAATGGTTTGGGAGATGTCGTTTTAAAAATCATTTTTATTACTATATAGAAACACACACACACAGGGACCCAAGAGTAATGATTTTAGCTGGAAGAGGTCAATATGCTGATGTTTCAGGCAAAATATCAAGTCTATAGGCCTTTTGGGTCAGAAGGAGAAGACTTTTAAAGATATTTTTAAAATTTCACCTTTGTTTCTATGGCAATTAGAGTTTTCATCAGACTTCAATTCTTTAAGATCCTTCCTTGTGTATATATAAACAACACAACCCTGGGTCCACCCCTGGTGACCCGAGTATAATGATTTTTCAGCTATTTTGAAAGACATCAATATAACATTACATGCAAAATATCAAGACTCTATGCCTTCTTGGTAAGGAGGAAAGATTTTTGATGATTTCTTTTAAATTTCACCTTCGTTGCCATGGCAACCAGAGTATGAAACAGATTTCAATTGTTTTGGCTATTTTTGAAGGGGCAACCTTAGAAACTTTTCTACCAAATTTGGTCGAATTTTGCCAAGTGGTTTGGGATGAGATGTTGTTTAAAGAAACTGTTGACAAACGCCAGACAGACACCAGGCAAAGGGTGATCACAATAACTTACATGAACACTTTGTGCTCAGGTGCTCTATTAATTCCAAGGGTATCAAGTAATAATGTTTAAGTCATCAGGTACATTAAAATAAAACTTACTTCTGTGAAAGCTAAAGTATCTTGGTTGTCCACTATTTTCATTCCAAACTATGTCCTTCCTACAAAAGTTCAGAAAAATCTATTGATTCATTGATTGAATTGGGTTAAATGCCACTTTTAACAGTATTTCAATTATATCACGGCGGCTGGAGCACCTAACAATGGATTCCTGGTATTTCTCACACCAGTACTACCACTACATCCTTTCTTAGCCTCCAGCTGCTATCCCACTTAAGTTTATGATTATCCACCCATTGGTGAGAGACAAATGTCGGAAAGGATTTGTTCTGCCATTTGGGATCTAACCCCTGACATTCCATTATTCCAAGATGAGGAGTCTCATGCGCTACCGACTGTGCTATGACGGCAGCATAGAAAAATCTATTTATTTTCCTACATAGGCATAAATGTAATTATTATATGATATAAATACATATATACATATATATTTTGTATAAAGCAACCACTCATGGGACGACCATAAGTGTTCGCTTAAAGATTGGTCACTTAAAACACATTTTTGTAAAATATATGAAGGATCAATTCGATTGCATACATAATTCATCACAGGAATCTTGCTAAATTTCATGTTGTTGGGACTCTCTAGAATTGACTCATTCAGACATTTCTAAAAAACTCTAGCAGAATTAGATTTAGAAATGATATGTTGTAAGAAAATTCGGCCACTTCTATATAACAGCTTTCCAGTTTGAAAAGAAAATTTCAATAGCAGCCGCTTAATGGAAGTGGTTACTCAACCATTTCCCGTTTTTTTAATTTAAACTGGTCTAAATTGAAAAAAGGTGCAGACAAAAAAAGGAAATTGGATGCAATTTAAAATAAACCATCCTATTACAAGCAATTTCTTCTTTTTCCACAATGTTTCTTCAAGTATAAAATCTTGGGTTTGTACAGGAAAGGGTTAATAGAGGTGGTTGCTCCAGCAAGATTACCTGTATAATATTTTCATATGATAGAAAAGATATTATAATCATAATCCTTAACAAATCTACCACAATAAAACTGACAAGATTTGTGTGAAGTGAAATAATGTGAGATTGTGTGGTAAAGGGTTAACCCTTTCCTGTTCAAACCATGGTTTTAACATCCTCGTTATTTTATACTTGAGAAAACATTGTGGAAAAAGAAGAAACTGCTTGTCACAAGCAATTTCTTCTTTTCCACAATATTTTCTACCCTACTGAATGAACATTTTTCAAATAAAATAGTCTTAAAATTGTCGTCTGCAAAACCTTTTATTTTGGACAAGTCTAAAATTTTGCAAAACAGAAAAGAGTTAGTAAATACCAAAAACTTTTGGTTTAACCCTTTCCCGTTCAAATACGGGATTTTACGTCCCTGTGATTTTATACTCAAGAAAACATTGTGGAAAAAGAAGAAATTGCTTGTAACAAGCAATTTCTCCTTTTTCCACAATATTTTCTACCACATAGGATGGTTTCTTTTCAAATGGCATCCAGTTTTCATTGTCGTCTGCAACCTCTTTCAATTTGGACTAGTCTAAAATTTCCAAAAAACGGGAAAGGGTTAATCGAAATGTGCTGAGCTGAGTAGGCTTAGTGAGAAATGCACTGAGTTCTGTGCTAACATTACTAGACAACGAAATTATTGACTGGTCCATTTAACCCTTTCCTGTTTTTTTTTTTAATTTTAGATTTTGTCCAAATTTAAAGAAGCTGTAGATGTCCATAAAATTTGGATGAGACTCAAAATGAAATCATCCTATGTGGTAGAAAATATTGTGGAAAAAGGAAAAATTGCTTGTAACAAGCAATTCGTTCTTTTCAACATTGCTTTTTCATGTATAAAATCTCTGTGACATAAAAAAAGAAAGGAAAGGGTAAAAGATGTTGTAGTCAGCAAATTGTATTTGTCTGCCTTTTGGAGTAGAAAACAGCAAATTCTTGATTTCTACATTGTTTCTGGAATCTCTTTTCATTAAGGGTCTTAAAAAGGTAATTTCTTCTTTTTGTTGCCCCTCATTTTTGTTAAGTGCCTTTTTCCTCAACCCATTCCTATACAATCCCATTTTTACAATCCCACATTTTTACCCCGTCAAGAAAACAGCAAATGACAAATTATCGAAAATGAAGAAATTACTTGTTTCAAGACACTTTTTTTCATTTCACAAGGTTTGCGTGAATTTCACTAACTACAATTGTTGTCTACATTTTTTCTAAATTGTTTGTTTTTGCATCAAAACGGATTAACCCATTCCCACACAATGACGCTTTTAGATATCCCTCAAGTAAAAGGATTAGGAAAACATTGTGAAAAATGAATAAATCGCATGCAACAAGCAATTTCTTCATTTTCCTCATTATATTGATTTTATACAATTCCAACAAGAATTGGCTGCCAATACCCCCACATAGCACTTTGTTATACCTATATAAGTACAAGTAATATGATTCTAAAGGAACTCAAAAATAATTTGACATACTCTTTACCAGTTTTTAACCCTTGTCATGCTGAATGAAAATTCTCTTTAGAATTGCATTAAAATCAAAGGACTGAAAAGACTGGAAGTACTAATTTTATGTTGATATCTGTTTTTAAACTTTATCTTTTAAACAAATCTTGCTCTAAATGGACAGGCAGGTAGTGTAGACTAAGATCAGACTGCACAAACTCCTGCAAAAACCGGAAAATTTCGGGTTCAGCATGTCAAGGGTTAAGTTGGATCAGGGGCAATAACTATTTTATTCTTCATAGAAGCTATGTCTTGTTCTTCTACACACTTCTGCCATATCTGACGTGAATCAGACAGAAAATATAGGAGTAGTTGTACAGACACGCATTTTTTATTCAAAATAGAGGCTTTAGCCCATTACCACACAGCAAAATTTTAGACTGGTCCAAATTGAAAGAAGTTGCAGACAACAATTTAAATTTTATGAATTTTTTTTATTTTTTCAACTTTCTGGGTAGAAAACCTTGTGGAAATGAAGAAATTGCTTGTAACAATCAATTCCTTCATTTTCAACAATGTTTTCTAAAGTTTTTTTCCTTAGGGGCGTTTAAAGGCGTCACTGAGTGAGAATGGGATAACTCAGTAACTCTTGATGGAATTTTCACAAAATTTGTGTTTTCGCACATCTGATCTGACACTTACCTTGTAAAACACTGGAACAGATCTATAGACATGCTTTGAGTTCTCAGTGAATTTCCTTGTAAGCCACATGTTAATAAACCTTGAACCGCCTCAACATAAGCTATCCGTCCTCCATCAATATTCAACTCAGCTGGCACTGACCACGACTGACTTCTAGTCTATAAATAGCAACATTGTTTTACCCTTTCCCGTACAATCACTGGTTTTTAAGTCCCTGTGATTTTATACTTGAGAAAACATTGTGGGAAAAGAAGAAATTGCTAGTCACAAGCAATTTCTTCTTTTCTCACAATATTTTCTCTCCTATTGATAGGTTATTTTTCAAATAAAATAGACTTTAAATAATCGTCTGCAAAACCTTTGAATTTGGACAGGTCTAAAATTTTGTAAAACAGGAAAGGGTTAACCCATTACTAGACAACAAAATTTAGAGAATTGAAAGAAATTGAAAGAAGTTGCAGACAACAACATAAAGTTGATGAAATCTCATATTTTGTTGTCTTTTGGAGTCAAAAAGATTGTGGGAAATGAAGTTATTGATTGTTACAAGGATTTTTTTTCATTTTCAAATTTTTCATCTAAGTCTCTTTTCTTGAGGACGTAAAAAGGTGGGGTTGTGTTGGAATGGGTTGAAACAATTAAATAACAGTTGTGTTGGAATGGGTTGAAACAAATAAGTAACGTTAAATTCAATGAAACTATTCTTAAGTTTGTAAGAGCCAATACAGAAAATAATTTTTGATGTTCTAGATTAACCTATTATCAGATGACAGGTCTAAATTCAAAGAGGTGTAGATGTTTCAAAATGGCTGTAATTTAAAACTAGAACAGTTGCAAAGCCAACTCATGATAACCACCAGAACTTTGTCACTTAACTAGCATAGTGGGTGTTTCTTTGACTTTCGTTACCCAAAAACAATGGAGCACTTCTTTTGGCCATGAATAACATGTGTTTTAAGTTTTGAGGTCCTATGTCAATTGATTTATGCGCAATAGCACGGAAACAATTCACACGCAAAGTTCATTTGTGACTTTTGACCTAAATGACCCGAAAAAAACATAAGGTCCCACACTAACATACTTTAGACTGGTCCAAATTGAAAGAAGCTGCACATGACAATTTAAAGTTAATAGAATCTTAAGAACATTTTTCATAGCTACAGCTTTTACAGCTATTTAGGTTGCCTATGAACATTTTACTTTGGGTCATGTGTTACTTATCATAAATTTTGCAAGATAACACGATTTAATATCGAAATAGAACTTCCTGACAGACTTCAGTGGGTGTGGCCAGCGGAGTAAGTTGTTTGGGCCGGGGGAGCTAGTGGGAGGGCTAGGGATCTATCAATTCCCTTCAGAAAGAACGAATTTTAACAAGAGGCTATGATTGTCCTAAATTCTCACCTGAATAACAGTCACAAATAGTGACCCACAGGGCTGCATGAAAATAGCAAAACTATAATAGAACCTTAAGAACATAAGTAAAACAGCATGTATAATGTAAACATGAGGGCCCTGGGGCCCTGGGCCCTGGTGCGCTCACCTAAGATAAGGCTCTTTTCCTTTCAATAGTCTAATTCAGTGAAAAGGTTAGAATAATGATACAAGTGGGTCTGACCATACTCTATACATCTATAGGGTCTGTTCCTGGGGATCATATAGTCTCAATGACAAATTTCTAGACAATATGGAAAACACTTTTTCTCCCAACTGGATCCATAGGTAAGAATTTTAGAAATAAGAAACAAGTCAATTAACTGATGCTTCATGCTTCCTTCTTTATTTCTATTTTACCCCACCCTCCCTGAGCCCTGCCCCCCCGGGATCCCAGGGTCATGATTTTACCTATTTCTGAAATGGTCAATAAGCTGATGATTCATACAAAATTTCAAGGCTTTACACCTTCTTGGTCAGGAGGAAAAGATTTTTAAAGATTATTTTAAGATTTCACTTTTGTTGCCATGGCAACAAGAGCTATAAACAGATTTCAATTCTTTTAGCTATTTTCATACAGGGCCACTTAAGGAACATTACCGCCAAATTTGGTTCAATTTGGTCTAATGGTTTTGGAAGAGATATTGTTTAAAATCATTCTTTATTTCTATAGAAACCCCACCGGCCTAGACTAAGGTCTCCCCCTTGGGAACCCCAGGATCATGATTTTAGACACATTGAAAGAGGTTGATATACTGATGCTTCATGTAAAATATCCAGGCTCTATACCTTCTTGGTAAGGAGGAGAACATTTTAAAGATTATTTCTAAAGTTTCATTTGTTGCCATGGCAACCAGAGTTTTTCAATGAATTTCAATTCTTTTAGCTATTTTGATACAGGGAAATCTAAGAAACATTTCTGCAAAATTTGATTCAATTTGGCCTAATGGTTTGGGAGGAGATGCTGTTTAAAAATCATTCTTTATTTTAACATAAACCCCAGGTCACGGGAACTCTATTCATGGGGACCCCAGGATCAAGATTTTAGCTATTTGAAAGTGGTCAACTTACTGATGTTTCATGCAAAATATTAAGGCTCTACACCTCCAGGGTCAGTAGGAGAAGTTTTTTTAAAGATCTGAATGAATTTCAATTCTTTTAGCTATATTTATACAGGGCAACCTCAGGAACATTTTTGCCAAAATTGGTTCAACTGTTTGGAAGGAGATGTCATTATAAAATTGCACTTTATCTCTATATAAACCCCCAACCCCCTGGAGCTCTGCCCCTGGGGACCCCAGGGTCATGATTTTAGCTATTTTGAAAGAGGTCAATATACTGATGCTTCATGTAATATTAAGGCTCTATGCCTTCTGGGTCAAAAGGAGACGATTTTTAAAGATTATTTTAAAACTTCACCTTTGTTGCCATGGTCACCAGAATTCTCAAAAGAATTCAATTCTTTTATCTTCTTTTAAAGGGGACCATCTATAGAACATTTTTGCCAAATTTGGTTCAAATTGGCCAAGTGGTTTAGGAGGAGATCTTGTTTAAAGAAATTATTGATGGAGGATGCATGATGCATGATGGATGGACACTGGACAAAAAGTGATCACAATAGCTGACTTGAGCACTCCGTGCTCAGGTGAGCTGAAAATAACTTTCAGCTTAATGATTTCTATTAAAAGATTTTAAGAGCTCCTTCATCAAGACAAACATTCTAACCAAAATGCAAGGTGATCAATCACAAAGTGTCCTCAATGTTTTTCTATGAATTGACCATTGTGACCTAATTATTTTTTACCTAAAGTGACCCAAATCCAAACTTATAAAAGATTTCGTCAAAAAAAAACATAAGGACAATTTTCAGGATATTTGAGCAAAAATTGTGGCCATGAATTTTCTAAGAATGCACCTGTGACCTATTTTTTTTACCCAAAGTGCCCTTATTTTGAACATGTCCAAGATTTCATCACCACAAATATTCTGACCAATTTGAGCTTGATTAAGCACAAATTGTGGCCTTCAGAGTGTCTACAAGAAGTTTCTTAGAATTTACCCTGTCACCTAGTTTTTTACCACTTGTGACCCAGTTTGAAACTTGTCAAAAACTTCATGAAGAAAGACTTTTTGAGTTGACTGAACAAAATCTGTGGCCACTGGAGTGTCTAGGTTTTTCTAAGAATTGACCTCATGACCTAAGTTTTGACCCCAATAGACCCAATTTCCAACTTGTGCAAGATTTCATCAAGACCGCTGATTGAACCAAAATTGTTGCCTCTAAAGTGTCTACAAGGTTTTTCTAAACATTGACCTTGTGACATTCTTTTTGACTCCAAGTGATCCAATTTCAAACATGTTCAAGGTTTCATCAAGACATACATTATGACCAATTTTCAGGTTAGTTGGGCAAAATAAAAATTGCACAACAAAGGCTCTGATTCAATAAGACATATGCATTAGCCAAATAGCGCAACTATAAAATAAGAAGACAAAACTTTGGTTTTGACTAATATTCAGTAGTAAAATTTGCTCATCTTGACCATTGGAATTTCTTGAAATCAGCATTTTTCTAAGCAACTCATAGCCCTGCAATGTCTGACATTCTTACCTCAATGTGATTTGAACCCACATGCATATGGCAATGTCGCCTATACCTGCATTGTCCGACATCTTAATATGACAGAATGATGTTGCAAAGCTAGGTAACATTGATGTATCCAATTGGGTTCCTATCCATCAAGATCTTTAAAAAAACTCCCCCTATATCATTAACCTATTCCCACACAATAGAATTTGGGACCAACCCAAATTCAAAGAAGTTGCAGACAACAATTTTAAGTTTACAAAATCTTCAAAATCTTTGTCTTTTAGGGTTGAAAAATGTGGATAATGAAGAAATTGCTTGTAACAAGCAATTTCTTCATTCTCCACAATGTTTTCTAAAGCTTTCATATTGAGGGGCGTTTAAAAGTGCCATTGTGTGGGAATGGGTTAAGAATATTACTATCCATTAATCAAGCCTCTTCTATGATCTTTACTTACACTATGTATCTAAAACCATGGCAAACTGACTAGAATTTTTAGATGGTAATTGTATGGCTGTGCCCCCATTCAGGCAATAAACATGCCATCTGTATTATGGTTATACCATAATTTTGATTGATAATGCGCTGTTGTAAATCAAAGAATCAACTGTCCAATGAAAAAATTCACTTAGACCAGAAGTGAACTTTGAACTCTAACAATTGCTAATTTACATTTCTGTGAAGCATTTTTGTTGGTTTGGTGACTTAAATGTCATAATTACAGCTTTTTCAAGCTGTAATTACACTGTTTAAGTCAACAACCAACACTTCACTTTTTTTGTTACAAGTAACTGGCCATAAATTTTGCAAAATAATGCTGATAAATATTGAAGTAGAACATCAGTAGACCTGCCTGGCAGAGTCAGTGGGAAGAGTCAGCAATCAAGCTATTGTATTGTTGCCCAAATGATATGACCTCTAGATCTATTATACCTTTTGGCTTGTCATAGTATTACCAGATGTAATGCTAAATTAATCAAGCCCCTAGAATATGGTCTTGTCATACCTATCGCAAATTTTTAAACAAACACAATTTTTGTCATCATACAGAATCACTGCTATCAATCAAAAAATCAATTGACCAATAAAATCATCCAATTAGACTAGAACTGATCTTTAAGTTCTGACATACATTTTAAGAATTTTTGTTGGTTGGTAACTTCCATGTTGTATCTACAGCTTGAAACAGCTCTAGTAACTGGTACACTGTTTAGGTCACCAACCAACCGCTCTACTTCATTTGCTTCATGCTACTGACACTAAATCTTGGAAAATATTGCCATTTAATACATTCCAAAACAATGACACTTTTTTTAAATTCCTTTAGAAATAGGGCTTTTGAAATCATTGCGTAAATGATGCTATGGGTTAATATTGAACTTCCTGTTTGAGGCAGTCCGCAAGGCCAGTAATCTGCTTAGTGGGCTCATACATTGATGGTTCAGCGCGAAACAGTTGTAACTGCCAATAAACATATATGCATTTACAACTGTTTCACGTTGAACCATCGAATTATGACCTTTACGCAACTTTTGGCTTGCCATACCAGACATAAGAATTTTTTGCCAAGCCTTAAATAATAAAGTCTCAACATACCTATCGCAAACTTTCAATCAGACAGAATTTTATTACTTAGCCCATACTTCTACATACCTTTTGTATAGTCACACCAGCCAAATAAATCCTGATACAAGTATCATTCCTTCTTATACTGACTTTATCATAGTGCATATCGACCTGAAGAGAAAATATGATTATCCCTTTACTGTTTATCAAAATTTTGGACTCTTCAAAATTCAAAGGGGTAGCAGATGACATTCAAAAAGTAGCCATTCTATTATGAAAGAAAACTTTGTCGTTAAAGAGGAAATTGTTTGCAACAGTCAATTTCTTCTTCTTCGACAATGTTTTCTTAAGTATAATTTCACAGGGATGTAAAAACCAGGAATTGTATGGGAAGGAGTTATCAGAGTTTATACTTAATTGTTTTGTATTAATTGACAGTTTACCATTGTAATTGGCAAAAATTTAGACTGGTCCAAATTGAAAAGAGATGCAGATGACAATTCAAAAGGGATGAAATTTAATTTTTTTTAACTTTCCAGTAGAAAACATTGTGCAAAATGAAGAAATTGCTTGGTTCAAGCAATTTCTTAATTTTTCACAAGGTTTTCCGATTGTTTTTCTTGAGGTGCGTCTAAAAGTGTCATTATGCGAGAATGGGCTAAGAAATAAAGTGGTGACCTCAGACATTAGTGTAATAAATTTTCCCTTGCGGGTTAACCAGGTCTGACATAGTGACACTTTTTGAAGTCCCTCAAGAAAAATGATTGGGAAAACATTGTGTGAATGAAGAAATTGCTTTATTTTATACAATATTTTCTAGTCAGAAAGTTAAAAAAGTTTAGATTGTCGTCTGCAGTTCCTTTCAATTTAGACCAGTCTGAAATTTGCCGTCTAGCAATGGGTTGCTAAAAGTAATTATAATAGCAGTTACAACATTAAGGTCGCCCATCAATGATTTTCACCTTTTTTTTACAGCCATAGCTTAACACTTGGACTTTGCTTAAAAGATTGCAAACTTATGTTGTAATGCATCCTGGCTTATCAGAATTGTTTTGGAGTTACAGGAAATTTTCAGCTAAGTTTTGGACAGGCAGAGGGACAGACTAACAAACGTTAGTATAGAATGATATCCGAATCTTATCAATTTGATTGAAAATATACTTCAAGTTACAGCAAGTTACTATTGCGGAATACTGATGACGCAATAAAATTGTCATTTATTTGGCTATTCTTGTCAACTGACCCAAAACCTGAAACTCGGTATTTGTTTACTTAACACAGTTTTTGCTATGAACTCTTCTCATTTGAGTTAATGCAGTTTAAGGATGTTGCCTTAACCCGTTCCCACACAATGACGCCAAAATTTCATAGCTTTACCACTGCCGTCTGCAACTCCTTTCAATTTGGACCAGTATAAAATTTTGTCATCGGGTAAGAGGTAAAAATTTTGACTTGTGCCAGAGGTGAACTGGAACATATGTTGTTGCCATATATTCATAAATTAATTATGGGTACTGATCTGGTAACGGGTTAATTTCACTACATACAATTCATTCCCACACCGTTTTCAATATCATGAATCGAAAAGTATTATTTTACTAAGATTGGAAATTATGCTTCGCCCATTCCCACACAATGACGCTTCCTGAGGCCCCTTAAGAAAACAATTTGAAAAACATTGTGGAAAATGAAGAAATTGCTATCAACAAGCAATTTCTTTGTGTTCCACAATGTTTTCTACCCAGACAGTTGAAAAAGTCTAAATTTCATAAACTTTAAATCGTTGTCTGCAACTCCTTTCAATTTGGACCAGTCTAAAATTTTGAACTCTGGTAATGAGTTAAAATTTGACAAGTGACAGAGATGAACTGAACAAATGTTGTTGCCACATATTCATAAATTAATCATGGATGATTACCGGATGATAAAATTTGAGGCTTGTCCAAATTAATAGAAGTTGCAGATGACAATTTTAAGGTAGTTAAAACAATTTCAGAAATGGAAAAGGTGCCTGTTACCAGCAATTTCATCATTTCCATTATAATTACATGGAATTTTGTAGACGGGTGTATAAAGGAGGAATCATCTGGTAATGGTTTAAACTAAAAGGTAAGTGTTTTTCTTACACTGTTTTAACCCATTCCCACTCGATCCCTCCTTTTTACGCCCCTGATCGAAAAAGCTTTGGAAAACATTGTGGAAAATGAAGAAATTGCTTGGATCAAGCAATTTCTTCATTATCCACAATGTTTTCTATCCGAAAAGACGAAAAAAATTAAAATTCCATCAACTTGAAATTGTCGTCTGCAGCTCCTTTCAATTTGGACCGGTCTAAAATTCCACTGTGTTGGAATGGGTTGAATAGGCAAAATATATGGATGTAAATTAGTTGAACTCTATATAATGTGTCTTGATGTTTTCTATGGAAATGTTGATTAAATGCATGGTCAAATATTTCCATGAGCAAATGATAATTAACCCTTGTTATGCTGAATTATAAATCCACAAGAAAATTGCATTGAAATGAAAGGTCTGAAAGCACTGAAAGCACCAAATTACAGGTCAATATTTATATTGAAAATTTATTTTATAACCAATTCTGGCTTAAAAGAGACAAGCAGGTGGTATAGACTTAAGATCTGACTGCACATAAGTGCAGGCTGATCTTTGTCTATACCTCTTACCAAAGCAGGAATATTCTGGGCTCAGCATGACAAGGGTTAAAGCCTCAGTTAGGAATTTATGGTAATAAATAAAATATCCATATTGAATGTCCAGTGTTTTGTCTATTTTACCCCTGTGAATGCCAAATATCATTATTACCATACTTCTGGGATAACCAACCATCCTTGGCAAACTTCAATATGTATGTCTGCAAAGGGATTTATTTCACACTGTTTCCTCATAAATTGGTTAACTTTACCAGGTCATTTCAGATTATGATAAAGAATTAACCTATTCCCACACGATAAGATTTAGATCTGTCCAAATTCAAAGTAGTTGCAGACAACAAAGTTGATGAAATCTTTAGAATCTTTGTCTTTTGGGGTAGAAAACATTGTGGATAATGTAGAAATTTCTTGTAACAAGCAATTTCTTCATTTTCCATAAATGTTTTCCAAAGCTTTCATATTGAGGGGCGTTTAAAAGCATCATCTTGTGGGGATGGGTGAAAGATTTTTTATGCAGTATTACATGTTTATGGTAATAAATTTATAACTTACAACATAATTTATATACAATGACAACAACAATAAAAGTGTTGAATCAAATTTTTAAAAGAAAACATTGTGTTACATGCAATTTTCTTATTCCCATTAAGGTTTCATACTATTGTAGAATTGTGAGAAAGATCCCACATTGATGAAAATGGAACATTTATCCTAGTTTTCAGTAGGGATGGGTATCGCCTCCAGAAAGCGTATCATGATATATGGTGATATTCATGTCCATATCACAATACCTATCATGATATTAAGTACCATTAACGGGTGCCCCTATCTTGATTTTGAGACTAGGCAACAAAGAGAATTCTGGAACTTTTTAAATAAAACAAATTGTTTGGAGAAAATTAACTATTGTCGCATAAAATTTGTATTTTATTTAATGATCCAATCATCAATACACAAGAAAAAAAATGAACAATAATTTTTTGTGCCTTTTAACATAGAGTTATGGACATTTACGGCAACTACTGGTATTTTGAAATCTTACCAAGATACATAACGTCAACAAAGGATATCAAGATTTACCAATCAATCAATAGAACCATGCACCACTAGTTTTCAGTGTACGGATGGAGCTCTTGTTATCCCATTCCAACAAATTAAAATTTTAGACTGGTCCAAAATTGAAAGAAGTTGCAGACAACAATTTCAAGTCATTGGAATTTTATTTTTTGCGGGATTTTATTATAGAAAAAATTGTGAATAATGAAAAAATTGCTTTTTCTTGAGGGGCTTAAAAAGGAGGATTGAGTGGGAATAGGCTATAAGAAATACAGTACCTCTGAATACAGTGCAAGGTAGTAGGCTCCTATTTCTTCTTCAGCAGCTGTTGTGTTGCCTGCACTTTCATTCAGGAAACTGTTAAATTAGAGCAATTCAAAGCACTGAGAGAGCTGTAAGCTATCAAAGCATATTTTTTTTTCTTAAGTACATGTAATCTTCTTTGTCAAAGGTTATCATGATGAATAAACAAGGTTAAAGTGACTGAGGAGTTAAATGCATGCTTTGGAAGGAGTTCTCAATTTGAATACAGTTCATTCATGTGGCCATACAACGCATCAAAATTGAGCCATATTTGTCCCATTTGTTTCACACAATGTTCTCTTGATTGATTTCTTTAGAGGCGTCAAAAAGTGTAGGAATGGGTCAATCAGAATGGACATTTCAAGATTAAAAAAAGCCCCGTAATTTTTCATCCCACATTTTTAATAGAGATGATGAAGATAATGATGGGTTAAAGTTTCTCTCTATATAAAACCAGAGAAACAAAAATGTAGGGCTGACACTTTCCCTAGAACTGTAAATCAAAGAATTTTTGGTAGTGTTTCATAGGAGAAAGCTTCATGTAAAATTTGTAAACTAAGGCCTTGTTGTTCAAAAGGAGGCTTAAAAGTTTTCTTAATCTGTGGCCACAACATTCAAAGTTTTTCAAGATTTTTCAATTTGTTTTAGTATTTAGAAAGAGGAACACCTACTGACTTTTTCTGTGAATTTTGGTTGAAATCTGATGCCCTCTTCAGAGTAATTGAAGAGGAGAGACTTTCTTTACAAGTGTCCACAGATAGATGGACAACAAGAAAGCAGATGGTAACTAAAAATTGTTTTTAACAAAAACATGTCTCCTCACTATGGAGTAAAATGGCAGTCATTTTGAAACTGTTGACAATCTTGAAATGTAGGAAAGTCTCTTGCAGAATGAGAGGTGATACCCAATTCCTTCACACAAGATAATGTCAATTTAGAGAGTAAAATCACAGCCTTTTTGGAACTGCCTGCAATTTTGACAAAATAAGGTGACTAGAGGTGATACTGAACACGTGTGAAATTTAATCAAAATTACAATGGTCCAATTGGTTACTGAGCATTCATCCTGACAAAATAATGTCAATTTACAGAGAAAAAAATTTGCCTAGCACAACTTCAGGTGGTACTCAAGGAGTTTGTGAAGGTTAATGGAATCAATCCAATGGTTACTATGCAATTGTCTACATGAGATAATGTCAATTGAGGAAGAAAATTGCAGCCATTTTGAAACTGGTTACCACGCATTTGTACCGAAAGGAAAATGTCGATTCAAGGAATGGTGGAAGTAAATCACTTTTGCACCATCTGTCAGCATTTTATCTATGGAAAGTTCTGGCATGTAAACAAAGATCAAGGTTGATTCTGATTGGTCACAAATATTGAAGGTGAAAACAAATGTTTGTTTTCTGGAAATGTTTTATCTGTCTTCCATTAACAGTCGGAAATTTGAGATTGTCTCCATATTTACCTGCCCAGAGCCATGTTTGAACATTGGCTAATTCTCCGAGAAACACAATACCGGTAATTATAGATACAAAATGAGGGTCATATGAAAATGGGGTCAAAGGTCATTGATAAAAGGGATCATTATATGTAAATTATAAATAATTTGAGTGTGCGAATGATTTCTCTTTATTTTGATATGAGCCTTGATTTCGTTCCAAAATCATGGACCGTTTAAAAAGGAAAGTGTGAACTCCAGGTGATACTGAAAAACTGTGTGTAGTTTCATAAGAATGACTCCAATTGTTTTGAGGCATTCATTGTCAAGAAAATGTCTATGAAAGTAGTAAAATGGCAGCCATTTTGAAAATAATAGGAAATGAAAGTTGTTGCTAGAGCAAGATTGACTGTAGTATTCAATTAACCCTTTCCTGTTCAATCCCTGGTTTTTTATGTCCCCCTGTTTTAATACTTAAAAAGCTATGATGAAAAAGAAGAACTTGCTTGTAACAAGCAATTTCCTCTTTTTCCATAATTTTTTCTACCCTACAGAAGTACTATTTTTTTTTTAAATAAAAATCAACTTTGAATTGTTTTCTGAAAAACCTATGAATTCTGACAGGTCTCAAATGGTGAAACACTCAAGTAATATCCTTTATTTATGGTCCTCTTGATCAAGTGACATCTAATCTCCCTAGAGAATAGAATATTACCAGTATGTCAAGTTGCCTAAATGATTATGGTTTATTATGACTTGTTAAAGTATAAAACATAAAGTATACAGCTTCTTGAAAAAAATTATTGCTATCAAATTAAGTCCTTCTCTCTATAGTAATGCTTTTTGGCTCTACATGTTGCTAGGCACTTACAAGAGTTTACACTAGCCCTTCATTTTGTGTGTTTGATCAGTTAATTATTCAACCCACACACAAATTTAGACTGGTAGAAATTGAGAGAATTTGCAGATGACAATTTTAAGTCTGTGAAATTTAAAAATATTTGTCTTATGTGGGTAGATTGACTGATTGATTGAATGGGGTTTAACACCACTTTTAACAGCATTTCAGTCATATCTTGGCGGCTGGAGCACCTAACAATGGATTCCTGGTATTTCTCACACCAGTACTATCCCTAAATCCTTTCCTAGCCGCCAGCTGCTATCCTACGAAGTTACGATTATCCATCCATTTGTGAGAGACAAATGTCAGAAAGGATATGTGCCCCTGCCGGGGATCAAACCCATGACATCCCATCATTGAAGATTAGGAGTCTGATGCACTACCGATTGCGCTATGGCTGCAGCTTTTGGGGGTAGAAATCATTGTGAAAAATGAAGAAAATACTTGTTACAATCAATTTCTCTATTTTCAAAAATGCTTTTCAACTTTTGGACTTGTGGGGCATTAAAAAGGGGGCTCATGTAAATATAGGGTTAAAAAGGCAAACAAAACTACACATGTATAATCTTACAATTCCCACACTGTTTCATCAACAATAGCCATGGATTCCACTATTTCACAGTCTGGAATGTCTCTCTTCTTTCTGATATTGTGTCTTGGGATAAGATTATTTTGCATCAGGTTGCCTGAAATAATTGAATACAATGCTTTATCAATGACAAAAGCAATCCATCATTTTGTGTAATATATGGGATTACTTCAAAGTTTTATCAGAAGTGAGTCCTGAGTACAACTTAAAAGCTCCCTTGAAGTCTCAAGTAGAATCATCTTCCATATTTGTATGTAATATGTAATTTGTGAGCCAAAATCTATGAAGGAATCTGAAAAAGAGTCAAGAATGATTCTTGTGAAACTTGTTTGAAATCTATTGACTGGTTTCTGATTTCCAAAGTATTCATTATTGTATGTAAATAAGCAACCCCCCCCCCACAGCCATGTTTACCATCCATCCAATTTTTTTGAAATCTAATAAATGATTATCAAAAGATCATTCCAGAAAAATTTGGTCGAAATCCATTCCCTGGTTTCTGAGAAAAAAGATTTTCAAAGTTTTCACTTCATACCATACATGGACATTAGCCCAGTTCATAAAAGACATGTATTTGATCGGATCAATTTTTTATAAAATATCTATTAAAGGGTCACCAAAGGATCATTCCTCTAAAATTTGATTGCAATCCATCAACTGCTTTTTAGCTCACCTGAGCACAAAGTGCGAGGTGAGCTATTGTGATCGGTCGTTGTCCGTCGTCCGTCCGTCCGTCTGTCCGTCTGTCCGTCTGTCCGTCTGTCCGTCCGTCAACAATTTCTCTAAAAATCTTCTCCTCCCAAACCAGAAGGCCAATCAAGCTGAAACTTTGCAGGGATGTTCCTTGGGTGAAGTTCTACAAAAGTTGTTAAAAGAATTTAATTCCGTCAAAAACTCTGGCTGCCGCGGCATGTGAAAATGGGAATCTTTAGTAAATCTGTAAAAATCTTTAAAAATCTTCTCCTCCTAAACCAGTTGGCCAATCAAGCTGAAACTTTGCAGGGATGTTCCTTGGGTGAAGTTCTACAAAAGTTGTTAAAAGAATTTAATTCCGTCAAAAACTCTGGTTGCCGCGGCATGTGAAAATGGGAATCTTTAGTAAATCTGTAAAATCTTTCAAAAATCTTCACCTCCTAAACCAGTAGGCCAATCAAGCTGAAACTTTGCAGGCATGTTCCTTAGGTGAAGTTCTACAAAAGTTGTTAAAAGAATTTAATTCCGTCAAAAACTCTGGCTGCCGCGGCATGTGAAAATGGGAATCTTAAGTAAATCTGTTAAAATCTTTAAAAATCTTCTCCTCCTAAACCAGTAGGCCAATCAAGCTGAAAATTTGCAGGGATGTTCCTTGGGTGAAGTTCTACAAAAGTTGTTAAAAGAATTTAATTTCGTCAAAAAATCTGGTTGCCGCGGCATATGAAAATGGGAATCTTTAGTAAATCTGTTAAAATCTTTAAAAATCTTCTTCTCCTGAAACAGTAGGCCAATCAAGCTGAAACTTTGCAGGGATGTTCATTAAGTGAAGTTCTTCAAAAGTTGTTAAAAGAATTTAATTCCGTCAAAAACTCTGGTTGCCGCGGCATTTGAAAATGGGAATCTTTAGTTATTCTTTAAATATCTTTAAAAAATCTTCTCCTCCTAAACCAGTAGGCCAATCAAACTGAAACTTTGCAGGGATGTTAATTGGGTGCAAGTTGTTAAAAGAATTTAATTCTGTAAAAAACTCTTGTAACCGTGGCATATGAAAATGGGAAATTTTAGAAAATCTATGTTGTCTTTTTTCTCACAGACTACAAGGCCAAAGGCATTTATATTTATATAGAGCTTAATCATATGGTTCTCTACCAAGTTTTTAAATATTTAATCTCTGGGGTCTAAAATGGCCCCGCCCTAGAGGTCCGATGTTTGGAAAAATGCTTACTTAGAGCAATTTCAAAAGACTTCTCCTCTTAAACTATAAGGTCTAGGATATTCATATTTGGTATTGAGCATAACTAGATGGTTTTGTACTAAATCACAAAAAGTTGTCTTTCTCAGGTCAAAAACGGCCCTGCACTAGGGGTCAAAAATTGGGAAAAACGCAAAATTTCAGTATGTTAAAAAAAGTCTTCATTTTAAGGAGGAGGGCATTTATATTTTGTGTGTAGCATAGCCTGGCTGTTATCTATCAGTTTTGATCAAATTATGCCTGTAGGTTAATAAACACCCTTTCCCTGGGTGTCCAAAGTTTGTAAAAAAGCTCCATTAGACCATGTTCAATAGTCTTCTCCTCACAATCTACAAAGTCTAAGGCATTCATATTTTGTATATAGCATAACCAGATGGTTCTCTACCATGTTAGCTAAAATGTTAGCCCTGGGATAAAACATGACACTGCCCCAGAGGTAAATTTTTTTTGAAAACACCCAATTAGAGCAACATAAAAAGTCTTCTCCTTCTGAAATATAAGATGAAGGGCATTCATATTTGGCATGTAGCATGACTAAATAATTTTGTACTATGTAACAGGAAAATATGCTCTTAGGATAAAAATGTCTCTGCTCCTTGGATTGAAAATTGCATAATCGCATTGAAAGGATTCTTCTTAACCCTTTCCTGTACAAACACGGGATTTTACGGTGTTGTGATTTTATACTTGAGAAAACATTGTGAAAAAAGAAGAAATTGCTTGTAACAAGCAATTTCTTCTTTTTCCACAATATTTTCTACCACATAGAATGAATTCATTTCAAATTGCATCCGATTTTCATTGTCGTCTGCATCCTCTTTCAATTTGGAACAGTCTAAAATTTAATAAAACAGGAAAGGGTTAAATAGAAATGGAGAAATTGCTTGCTTTCTCGCAATGCTTTTTTAAACCTTTTTCCATGAGGGTGACATATTCTGGGATAGTTTGGTAATCAATTAAACTATGAAGCCAAAGGCATTCATTTTCATTTTAAAGCATTACTGGATTGTTTTGTACAAAGCCAAAATCTTATATTTGTTTTATTCATTTTGCTCAAGTTGTGTCTTTTTTATACAAAAAAGTACTGTAATTTGCAGATGCCTCAGGTGAGCGATTTAGGACCATCATGGTCCTCTTGTTTGGAAGAAGTTTTTCAAAGTTTTCACCATATATGGAAATTAGCCCTGCCCTTAAAGGCCATTTTACATTCTTTGAAGGAATCTGAAAAAGGGTCACCTATGGATCAATCCTATAAAATTTGGTTAAATTCTTTTCAGTACTTTATGAGGAGAAGATTTTCAAAGTAAAAGTCAATGGATTCATGCATGGACCTACATACAATGTACACAATGCTTTGACAATAGCTAGCTGGCTTTCAGCCACTGGAGTTGAAATGACAGAAATTCAAACCTATTCAAGATAATGATAAGAGGAACCAATGTGTAAATTTTGAAACAAAAAACAACTAAAAAACATTATGAAACTAGAATGGCATTATATACCTAAGTCTTGAACTAATCAAACAGCAGCCATTTTCAGCCATCTTGGATATGGCTTGCTATAGAAAGCCTATAATCAATCTGATTCAACATATTGATGACTGATATACATGTATATAATTTGAATGTAATCCATTCACAAATATGAAAGTTATCACTTATCAATGACCAAATGGACAGACATATGAACAGACAGGGCAAAAACTATAATAAAAAACTATCCACTAAATCTGGTTGGCAAGGTCTTAAAAAATTTGAAAACCTATGATCACATGGACAGTTCAGGAAATGTATGGATAGGCAAAGAAGTGAAGTTGGTATAACTAGAGGTACTTGAGCGCCTGATTCACTCTACCAGCTAAAGTTTTCTATGAGACAGTTGATCTAGTTTTCTTAAATATAGGAGGCAACTTATTCAATAAATGATTATGTTTTTTTTTAATTTCAACTTTCTTATTTCAAACAATTGTTCTCAATTAACCCATTCCAACACAGTGGAATTTTAGACCAGTCCAAATTGAAAGGAGCTGCAGACGACAATTTCAAGTTGATGGAATTTTAATTTTTTTCATCTTTTTGGATAGAAAACATTGTGGATAATGAAGAAATTGCTTGATACAAGCAATTTCTTCATTTTCCACAATGTTTTCAAAAGCTTTTTTCTTGGGGGGCGTAAAAAGGAGGGATTGAGTTGTAATGGGTTAAGCAGTAGTATTTATTTCCCTGCACCACTATGTTATCTCTACATGAATTTCAGCCTATCCTCCAAAGCCATATAATTTAATCTTGAAATTTCTTAACAAAATTTGATAAAGGATCACCTAAAGATAATTTTAGTAAAATTTGGTTAAAATCCATCCTCTGAGAAGATTTTCAAATTTATCACCACATAGCATAATTATTCAGAAATTATATCCCATCCATAAGAGCCCTGTTTTTGAACTGAAAAAATTCTTTGAAGAAATTTGATAAAGGACAACCAAAGGATCATTCCTGTGAAATTAAGTTGAAATCAATCAGCTGGTTTCTGAAATGAAGATTGTCAAAGTTTTAAGTGTACACCATATATATATTTAGCCTGCCCTCACCAAATTACCCCATGTCTTTTATCCAATCAATTTTGACCTGAACATGATAAAGAGTCATCTGAGGAAAAGTCCTGTAAAATTCTATTGAAATCAAACCACTAGTTTCTGAAAGGAAAACTTTTGAATTGTTCACTATATACCATATATGACTACTACCTGCACATAGAAGCTATGTTTCTTTTTTTTTTTAGAATGTGACAAAAGGTCATCTGTAAATTATTCCTCTAGAATTAGGATGAAATCCATTAAATGGTTTATCTATTTTCTTTACAACACCAGGATTTTAAGTCGGTGTGATTTTATGCTTGATAAACCATTGTGGAAAAGATGAAATTGCTTGTAACAAGCAATTTCTCCCTTTTCCACAATACTTTCTACCACATAGGATAGTTTCATATCAAGCTGCATCCGATTTTATTAACCCCGTAATCTCTTCCAATTCTGACAACTCTAGTATTCAAAAAACAGAAAGGGTTATGGGAAGAAGATTTCAAAGTTTTCACTATAGACCATAATTTAGAATATACCCTAAGCATTAACCCATTCCAACTCAATCCCGCTGCCGCCATAGCGCAGTCGGTAGCGCGCGAGACTCCTAATCTTCAATCATGGGTGTCATGGGTTCGATCCCCGGCGGCGGCAAATATTCTTTCCGACAATTGTCTCTCACCAATGGGTGGATAATCGTAAACCTAAGTGGGATAGCAGCTGGAGGCTAGGAAAGGATGTAGTGGTAGTACTGGTGTGAGAAATACCAGGAATCCATTGTTAGGTGCTCCAGCCGCCGCGATATGACTGAAATACTGTTAAAAGCGGCGTTAAACCCCATTCAATCAAAATCCAACTCAATCCCTCCTTTTTACGCCCCTCAAGAAAAAAGCTTTGCTACAAGCTTTCTGCCAGTGGAGATTACAATTACCTTGTTGATTTACGTCATGCTCTTGGATAGGGATAGGGGGACTGTCATCACCAAACCTAATCACTCTGCCTGTAGGGGTTTGCACAGCTTTGTGTAGCTGTGGAGTTTCCTTCTCTGGTGAGATATTCCATTTACTTCCATCAATTATCATAGAGCCACGCTGTAAAATATATAGAGCATCAATACTTACTGTATTTCTCATTAACCCATTACCACACAGCAAAATTATAGACTGGCCCAAATTCAAAGGTTATGAAATTTTAGACTTTTTCAACTTTCTGGGTAGAAAACATTGTGGCAAATGAAGAAATTGCATGTTACAAGCAATTTCTTCATTTCCCACAATATTTTCCCAATTGTTTTCCTTGAGGGGGGGGGGAGGGGGGGGAGGGGGGGGGCGTCTGTAAGCGTAATTGTGTGGGAATGGGTTAAACCTTGTCATGCTAATTATAAGAGGACCATGATGGTCCTATCTCAAACACATGGGTGTAAAAGCTTCAGGCTTCACAAAGTATGAGAAGGTTTCCATCTTTATTACTTTATACAAAAACAAATTTAACAACAATTCCAGTTCTGAACTGACAGTGATATTTTATATGTATAGACATTAGACATTACTGCAAGCAAAAATATTTTTGAAAGCACTAGGCCAAATATTTTGGTAAAAGAAGAGCAGCAGATTTTTTCAAGATTTTCTCCTTATAACTCTTTTTAAAATCTAGAATCCCTCAACTACAATGATTACAAGACAGACAAATTTTAGATTGGTCCAAGTCAAAAGGAGTTGCAAAGTTAACCCTTGTCATGCTGAATAAATTACCTTACTGAAATACTGTCAAATCAAAGGGCTGAAAGCACTGATAGAACTTGTTCAAAAATCAATACTTCTTTTAGAAATCAACTTCATAAACAACTCTGGCAGGAAAAGTACAAGCTGGAGGTGTAGACTAAGATCAGCCTGCACATAAGTGCAGTCTGATCTTAGTCTACACCTCCTGCCAAAACCGGAATATTCCGGGTTCAGCATGACAAGGGTTAATGAAATATAAGATATTTTCATATATCTATGTAAAAAATATTGTGGACAAGAGCTTTGCAGAACAGAGCATATACACATGAAGGGGATTGCCGGTGGAATATTATATTATACCATAAGTTTCTATGATAAAAATGACCTTGAAAACTGACCTAGACAGATAAGATTAAACTTGATATCAACAAAATGGCATTACCCCAAAGATTACAATTGTGGCTTGTCTTACATGATTGATATGATCTCAGCATCAAAGAAACTATGCACTATATAAACACTAAGATTTGTCACAGTGAAACACTGTACTAACCGCTCTAAGGGTCACATTGCACACAAAAAACATGTTAATATTCCCTAAACAAAGGGAAGACAATTCATTAATCACTGGAAAGACAAAAGTTAAAGATTTCAAACACGAGTACACATCATGGAGTATCATTGTAGTAAATTTCAATCAACACTAGGCATGAGTTATAACCATTTGACAAATTGCTTACACTAGAAATTAGGCAATTTTTCATTTCAAGTGCAGATAATTGATGAAGAAATGGAGTTATCTTAATTCTACAGTTTTAATGCACCACCAGAGACTATGCAGATTCATTATGCAAAGTTACATCTTCTTTTCATTTACACAGTAGGAGGACTTGGGCTGTCACATGAAATATTTCAATTCAAGGGCAGACAATTCAAGGACTGGAGTGATTCAAATTCCAAAGGGCTTATGTACACATCATAGAGATACATTGTAGTAGGTTCAGATTGTTCCCATTGATACTGTAGGAGAAGTTGCTCTCAGATGAAATATAGTGATTTTTTTTTTAATTCAAGGGCAGATCATTCAAGGTTATCGTAGGAGGAGATGTGCAAACAAAAAAATTGCCAAAGGACAGACAGATGGACAGACGGGGCCGAAACATAATACAGCCCTTTGGGCATATAAAAAGGCTCCAACACTTCTTGAAAGATGGGTAGATACTTGATATTTTGACTATACCTAGACTATAAAAGAAGCATATCATGTTTTTTTCATGCAAGGTCTTTTTTATATTCTAAATAATAAGCAATGTATCAAAACTATCCAAACAACTTTCTTATTCAGTTTGAAATATATAAATAAATTCACAAAAGAACATGAAAAATACAAAGTGTCAAAGTTTTGAGAAGAAATAGATAAAATCTAATCGAATCAATCTATTTTTGAAAACAAGAGGCAAAATTTGCCCTAAATCACTCACCTGAGAAAAATGTCATAATGTCTCTAAGACTGATAAGCCAAGCCCTGCAACACTCACATTTTTTTACAAATAAAAATTTCATTAACAAGTTTTGAAAATGGTTGCCCAAGGAACATTTGTGTTAAGTTTGGTCCAAATTTACCAAGCAATTTAAGAGGAGAAATGTTTAGTCTAACAAGCCCCACCCTGCAACTCCCATTTTTGTAAATCAATATATCACAAACAAGTTTGGGAGAGGGGCACCCAAGTAAAATTCCTGCAAATTTTGGTCCAATTGGCCAGGCAGTTTAGAAGAAGATTTTTATAGAATAATTTCATGATTTCTATAAGTCTGATAAGCCCCATCCTACCACATCCTCATTTTTTATGTATAAGAACTTCAGAAACAAGTTTTAAAAGGGTCATCGAAGGAACATTCTTGCTAAGTTTGGTCAAAATCTGCCAAGTGGTTTCAGAGTAGAAGATGTTCATTGTTTATAAAAATTCTGAAAAGCCAGGCCCTACCATGCCCTTATTTTTTCACAAATCAAAATTTTATGCACAAGATTTGAAAAGGGTCACCCAAGGAACTTTATTGCCAAGTTTAGTTCAAATTGGCAAAGTGGATACAGAAGAGAAGACTTTTAAACTAGATGGTTGTCCCAGGACAACTGCTGTTAATCCGGCAATGTTTTGTAGGCATCATGCTCCGGACAAGCACAATTTTAGTGTTTGACCTTGAGCTTTGACCTTGAAGTTGAAGCTATCAAAAAAATTCTTTCAAATGGTGTATCTACTCATGATGGAGAATAATTGTGCTAATTTATTTTGAAATCCATTCATAACTGTAGGAGAAATGCTCCGGACAAGCATTATTATAGTGTTTGACTTTGAGCTGTGACCTTGTCATTAGAACTATCCCGAAAAATCTTTCAAATTGCACATCTACTCATGACAGAGAATAATTGTGCCAAGTTATTTTGAAATCCATCCATAAATGCATGAGTAATTGTCCAGACAAATTCAAACGGACGGACAGACTAACACTCTAACGCGCATACACCTTCTTGTCATAGTGACAACTATGTCTCCCTCACCACAAGCGGGCTCGACAAAATTATTTCATAGTCTCTCCAAGTCTGATAAGCTAGGCCCTGCCATGCCCCAATTTTTTCGTAAGATTAGCCAATGAACATTCCTGCCAAGCTTGGTTAAATATATGGTTATAGAGTAGAGATTTGTTGATGACTTCCGACGCACAATAGATGAAGCAGAATGGACACAGGCTGATCACAAAAGCTCATATTGAGCATGTTGTGCTCTGCTGAGCTAAAAAAAAAAGAAAAATAATTCTTTTTAGACTTTATAAAGGTCAACCTTGAAGATTTACTTACCAAAGAACAATGTTCTGTATCATCCTCGCACTGCACTACAAAGGATGCATGATTTTTAAGGTCCTTGTATAGTCCTGTTTTTCTCTGTTAAAACATATGAAATTCAGAAATTTATAACAATTATTTTTCTTTTCAAGAAAAGGAACATCATATTGATGGCATGTATTAAACCTATTTCTAGCCCAACCCACCTTTTTACGCACCTCAAGAAAAAAGCTTTGGAAATTATTGAGGAAAATGAAGAAATTGCTTGCTACATGATGTGATTCAACCACACCTTTTGTCCTTATACAGTTGCACTAGAAAAGAAAAGATACAGCATACTTTTTTAATAATTTATTATTGTCTATGTAGCAAGTGATAATAAAATTGATTAAAAAAAGAACTGAAGGTTCTGAAAATTTCCAGAAAGACGAGATGTGAAAAAGAGACTAATTGTAAGTAGAGCCAAATTCTATTATTTAAGACTTCAACCCATTACCCCAACCCATTATCAGAAGGCAAAATTTCAGACAAGTCCAAATTGAAAGAAGATGAAGTAGAAAACATTTTGGGTAAAGACGAAAAAATTGCTTGCTTCAACATTTTCCTTCTCTCAAAGTTTTCCATCAGAATATTTATTCAATGCATCAAAAAGCAGGACTGTGTTGTAAAAGGTAGAAGAGCATCAAATAATATTTGTAGACTTGACCCATTTCCACACAATAAAATTTTAGACCAGTCCAAATTGAAAGACGTTGCAGACGACAATTAAAAGTTGATGAAATCTTTAAAATCTTTTTCTATTGGGGTAGAAAAACATTGTGACAATGAAGAAATTGCTTGTAACAAGCAATTTCTTCAATTTCCGCACTGTTTTCTATAGCTTTCCTATTGAGTGGCGTTTAAATGTGTCACTGTGTGGGAATGGGTTAATTTCATACTTCATTGGGGCCTCTTTACCTGTTTTTTATAATCAACTTTTAAAGTTTCAACAGAATATTTGCCCTTACACAAGAAAGGCATGGATTTTCCATTTTGTAAAAGAAAGTTGTGTTTTATTTGGAAACAAGGATTTCATTTATGATCAAAATAAGTTTATCAATGTATCAAAATAAGGCCATCAATATCCCTTAAAATAACTATCATTTCAATCCAGACCTGTATCATTCTTCTGATTTTAACCCTTGTCATGCTGAGCCCGGAATATTCCGTTTTTGGCAGGAGGTGTAGACTAAGATCAGACTGCACTTATGTGCAGGCTGATCTTAGTCTATACCTCCTGCTTGTACTTTTCCGGCCAGAGTTGCTTATAAAGTTGATTTCTTAAAAAAAATATTGAATTTTGAACAATAAGTTCTATCAGTGCTTTCAGCAATTCAGTAAGGTAATTTATACAGCATGACAAGGGTTTAGTACTTTCAGTGAAACAAATAGAAATTCTAACCCTTTTCCTGCTGAATAAAATCCTACCACAGAATTGAGCTGAAATTACTGGAAACACTAATTGTAGGTAAATATTTATAAAAATTTACTTAACTCATTGATGCTTTTAGACGCTCCCAAGAAAGAAAATCTTCAGAAGACATTGTGGAAAATGAAGAAATTGTTTGTATCAAGCAATTTCTTCATTATCCACATTGTTTTCTACCCTAACATTAAAAAAAATCAAAATTTTCATAACATTTGAATAGTCGTCTGCATCTGCTTTGAATTTGGACAGGTCTAAAATTTTGTCATCTGGTAATGGGTTAATAAACAATTCTGGACAAGCAAGTGGTGTGGAATAAGATCAGACTGCAGTCTGGTCTTTGTATTTCCAGCTCAATAAGAATATTCCAGGTTAAGCATAACAAGAGTTAAGAATTGAAAAACAAAATTATGCCCAAAATCTGATTTAGGGCACCTTCATGAAAGTTAGTTAACCCTCTCCTTTTAAAACCCTTGTATTTACGTCTGTGTGAATTTATAATTGAGAAAACATTGTAGAAAACAGGAAATTTCACAAAAAATGTAACAAGCAACTCTCTTCTTTTTCTACAATATTTTCTGCCCTCCTGAATGGTTATTTTTCAAATTAAATCCACTTTTAATTCTCGTGCAAAACCTTTGAATTTGGACAGGTCTAAAACTTTGTAAAACTGGAAAGTTTTAATCCAGCATCACACAGCAAAATTTGAGACTGGTCCAAATTCAAAAAAGACGACAATTTCTAAGTTATGACATTTTGAAAATCTCACTCTTTTGGGTAGACAACTTTGTGGATGTCAAAGAAATTGTTTGTATCAAGCAATTTCTTACTTTTCCAAAGTGTTTTTCAATTGCTTCATCAAAAAGCGTCATTGAGTGGGAATGAGTTAAAGTATTTCCATAAAGACTCACCTTCAGGTCATGTTGAATAGCACCATCTTCATCTAATATTTGGATATTCGAACTCATGTATTCATGCCTTTTAAGTCGTAAGTTGATCTGGCGATCTCTGAACTCAAGGTCAAACCCCATGATTTGAGGGAAAACGACATGATCCACAGCATCTCTTTTTCGTCGAGTAATCTGTGTTCTCTGATGGACAGTGAAATATTCAATTCTGCCGTCTGTAAACAAGAAATGAGCAAGGACATGGCTTTTTCAACCGTTTCTTAGAAATAAAGAGAATATCTCTTTTTTCCATCTAGGCATGAACCTAGAAAATACAGTAATGTATGACTACGCAAAATAACAGTACTTAGCCGAACAAGAGATCCAAGACCGCATGTGTCGCTCCACGGCTGAAAATTGATAATTTTTCCACCGATGGGGGGGGGGGACACAAAAAGCCAAAGACACGCACAAATCTTGAAGCGCAAACGAAACAACGAAAACGGAAGACGTTTTCAAAGTAATCAGCTTAGCTAGGGCAATCAGCCTTGCCACCAAAACTATAACTGTATGAGTTTGATTTATGGTAAATTTTGTAGAATATTGATTTGCTTGTTTCAGTCCAGACAGTTTTTACTGAGTACCTAATATTCTCAGCAGTTCCTAGCCTCGACAATATCATTCCACTACCCACCCTGGTCTTCTTCACGAGAAATAATGACTATACCCATTCATGATATTTCGCAGGTCTTTATTTTCAGGAAATAAGCACACTTTGAAATGTCGTCTGCAACATCGTTCAATTTGGACCAGTCTACCGGGCCTACTTGAAATTGATCCGTCTGTATATTCTGATAGGGTTAAATATATTCATTAGATTTGACTCTGAAAATGGCTATTTTGATCGACGGGGCATATCGTTCACGGTTTTGCCAAAAACCAACCCTGTTGATCTCAGAATTGATAAATAGCCACTTGTCATCAAAATCATTACCTTGATGACAACAATTTAGCCTGGTCAAAATTGAAAGAAGTTGCAGCTACATTTCAATTTGCGATGAACTTGAAAAATACGTACAGAAAACGTTGTATAAAAAGGAGAAATTGATTGTTAATGACTAACAGTTTTTCATTTGTCCACAAAGTTTTCCATGACCACATTTCTTCAGGGTGTCGAAAAGTGTCATCGTAAGGTAACGGATTAAAAGATCGATTAACCAATCAAATTACTTCTTGTGACTATCTGTATCAGTGTCCGACACTACTAAGTCTATTTTATGGTGGAAGACCAAAACGTTGTAACTGCAGTTTATTTATCAAATACCAGACGACAAAGTTTTTAGACAGGTCCAATTGAAGTAAGAAGCAGAATTCAAAGCAGATGCGGATGGAGACTACAATTGCAAGTTGAAATCTTAATATCGTTGTTGGTGGTGGTTGGTTTTGTTGTTGTTAGGGTTGGGTTGGGTGGGGGTGGGGCGTCTTTTTTTCTGTCATTGTTCTTTTTTGTTGTTGGTGATAGTGATTTTATTTTTAGGGGGTGCATAGAAAACATTGTAACAAGCAATTTCTTCATTTCCAAAATGTGCTTATTTCTTGATAGGCCTAAAATATAGGAACTCCGTGGGAACGGTTAGGGGAGACCGGGACTAGTCCGACCACGGGGCATGTTCGGCATTCGATTGTATCTCGCAAGTCTGTTGAGACAGAAATCAGAGAATCCTATTGTGGCGTCACTCATGACGATCTTTTTAACGTAAGAAATATGACGATCGCTTAGAAGAAATATTGAAATGTAGTGAACAGAATTTCGTTTTCGAACTCGGTAAGTTAATTTTTCAATACTGGTTCAGTTTTTATTGGGTCCCAGATTGCTGATATTTCAATCTATGCATTTCAAGATTTATTAGTGTTTGACCTTGCCCTTTTCATTGATGCATAGTTTATGTCTTTAAATGCAAGACGTTAGAAGTTGTCACGTTGTATATTTGCACAGTGGGTCTGGGGCTAGTTCGGCCTATGGGGTCGAGGCATGTCTGGCCGGGGCCGAACATGCCCCACAAATTATCTTTTTGTTATTACTATTTGTTTAATTTGTATAAACAGGTCTTATAATAATCAGATACTGATCAGATCCTGTGCTTTTACGGGTTTGTTGTTAATTCCTTTTTCATATTTATTATCTACACGATTCCCTTGACAATATGATTCCAACACAGATCTGATACAACAGATTAATTTCTCGCTAAACTCTTTACGACAAAAAGAGAGAGAGAGAGAGAGAAAGAAAAACGTTTAAATTCATCTTTTTTTTGTTGTTGTTTTGTTTTGTTTTGTTTTTTACTCTTCTTAGTTTATTCGGCATTAAATACTTTTCCAGTCTATACATAAAATCATGTATCATGTAAACAGACAATTTAATTCTAACTTTTTTGTTTCGGTTTTTCAAAATTTTGATTTTCTTTAAATGTTGGCCTTTTACTTGATCTATATACACAGAAAAGTGCGAAACTAGATCAGAGGGTTCATATTGGATCCCTTTTATGTGGGTTTATATGTTTTCAAAGGACACCAAAATGCATCTCCAGGACTAAGCGGGTTAAAATCCCCACTGCCTGTTGAACTAGTCGACATATAATCTTGCAAAATAAGAAATTTATACGTTTTACTGTCTTTTGCCCAATGTTTCCAGCAGGTCGAAAAGAGACATGTAATTGTTCGACGTCTCGTTTTAGCTATAGCGCATGGTTCTTTTATTTGTGAAATGATCTAAAATAACTTCAGGATCTACTCAAGTTTTATAATTCTTTTTTTTTTTTCAGAATCACGTCATGGTGCGCACATATGAACGGAATACACACTAAATAACGTTATCAGACTTCTTATTAAAACATGGATAACTACAACAGCACACCTGATGGCTTAAAGGAAACATGCCAACTATTTAATATTGCACGCTCGACCCTTCAAGACTATGTAAATGATGAAACTTGACAGAAGCTTCTCGTGTAAGAATTAAAATATTATTGGATTCATGCAAATTCGTTGATTTTTAAATTTGTGTCTTCGCTGTAGCTATAATGTAGAAAATACGAAAGCAGCTCTGAATCTCGAACTTACCCCGGGAGTCGGCCGGACTTGCCCCACTGCGGTACAAGTTCGGCCTTTACGACCGACCTCTTTGACTGAACACTATCTCTTAACTTAAAGAGATACGGGGCTGGGTATACTTGGGCTAGTTCCGCTTCAAAATGCCCTACATAAAAATGTACATATCAGGTACGAATCTACAACTATCACTGAAATTTTGTACATTTTTAAAAAAAGGGGGGGTTGGACTAGTCCTGGTCTCCCCCTAATCGGCGGTCAGGTAGCTGTAGCCTTCTTCTTTTTGGCGGTTTTATCCTCGACGACAAAATAGGCTAACTTCGTCTTGTCACTGTATTTCAAGCAACTGTCCTATCAGACTGTTGGAACTAGTACTTCGTCAATGATCAGATCGCTTGCAACGCCAACTGAGCTCTGGCGTTATTTTGCAAAATCTATTGCTAGTAACGTGTTGGCCTAATAATAAATAGAAGGGTTAGTTTGCGACCTAAACGTCGTAACTTAGGCTTAAAGAAGCTGTTGATACAGCATTAAGGTCGCCAAACCAACACAAATGCCTCACATAAATGTCAGTCAGTTCATGAATTCAACGTCCACTTCCAGTATGAATTAAATGATTTGATTGGTCAAATGATTCTTTGTATGACAGCGGTTTCTGTCGACTGACTGATTGCCGATCAATCAAACCTATCCGTTCGACAAGGCAGTTCTCCTGTGATGCTAAAGATGTTAGTTTGTAAATTATATACGGTCAAACCGGCATAATCTAAAAGGCAAATGTTGTTTGGCGACCTAAACGGCGCATCTACAATTTAACGTGACCTACAAACAATATTGCTAAATAGCAATTTCGAAATTCAACATTTCACTTACGGTCGAACTCATGGATTTGATAGGCCAAGCGTTGTTCCGTTTGAAAGCGTTGAATCGCCAATTCACTAATCGCGGCTGTTAAATAAGAAATCATCCGACCAATCAAAAATTTATTCAGCCCGGGCCTGAGCTTTCGACTCCATTGGCCGCCATTTTGTTAATCCTTTTGTTGGTTTGGCGACTTAAGCGTCGTAACCCCAGCTTATTCAAGCTGTAGTTACGACGTTTAGGTCACCAGCCAATCATTTTACTTTTTGGTTACATGCCACTGGCCATAGATTTTTGTTAAAAATAAAGCCGTTAAAAATTTAAGCGGAACTATCGGTCGGAGTAAATCGGCGGAGCCGAGGGAGACAGTTGGCGGGACTAGCGATTGTTGACCCTTTGTCGAAACAGTTCAATAAATAGATTTTAATGAATAATCAGTGATACTCAATGAAGGGAAACAATGATGAAATACCTGGAACTGTAATTTCGTCTTCGTTTTCTGCATCTTCAATGTATGGCATTCGTTTACTGTGTACTATGTTCACGAAAATGAAAATGGAGGTTAGAACAAGGAAACCGACGATGTGTCTGCCCCATGCCATTGTGTACCTAAAACGAAAGGAAATGGTCAGTTCTTTTAACAGCCAGAAGGTCGTCCAGGAACAACGTGTAGAGCCTGTGAAATGTTTAACCTTGAGCTGTGACATTGACCTTGGTGTTATGTAAGATTTATTTCAATTGGCCCATCTTCTCATGTTGGAGAACACGTGTGCCAAGTTATTGAGAACTCCATCAAATGATTTTAAAAAGGCGATATGCTCTTGATAAATTCTGACACAAACACGCTGACACACTAACAATAATTGGACCGACTGTTTGGCTGCTGTGACGTATAAATGTACAGGTTATAGTGAGCAATCAAATGTCAATTTTGTCTATACAGGTATAGACAAAATTGACCTTTGATCACTCACTATAACTTGAACAATTATAGAGTGTATCTGTTGTTTTTCATTGGCACGCTTTGTACCAAAGTGCCCATTACAACAATGGCCTAGCTAGGAAAAGGGCAAATGTACCATTCATTTCCATAGTGGACCTAACGGAACGCTGTCTACGCCCACTGGCCTCCAACAGAAAGTTCGACTGAGATATGAGCCTGTGCGTGACATTTCCAACAATTTCGCAGGTGCGTTACTCGCACACATTGAGCACCCTGGACAGCCATTCGGGGCAAATAGAATATACGCTGAATGTTTAAAGAAGCTTTGGTCAGTATCTATCTATAGAGCGCAGAGTGAAGACTCTGATCAGACTGTTCGGGTGCACAGGCTGATCTGAGTCTTTACTTAGCGCATATGTGTAATGGTTGGAAATGTCGCGCACGCGCTCATATTAAGTCGTGTTATTTTGAAAACGTTATAGTAAAAAACAAGTAATGAAAAATAAAAACGGTCAGTTGGCGACCTAAACGGTACAGATACAGCTTGAGTAAACCGTAGTTACGTCGTTTACGGTACCAAAACAATAGAAATGCTTAACATAAATGTCGGAAAACAAAATTCACATTCGGTCCAGATTAACGATTTAATTGGTCAATCGACGTTTTGACTTTTTGATTAACAGCTGCGGTGCATCATTTACAGTACTGTTTGATAAAGGTTATTTACAAACGTGTCCTAAACGTATCGTATTGTTCTTTGAAGGAAATGTTATAGGGTCGTTTCAAATGAAATGACCAAAAAATGCGATAAATTCAGATGAAAGTATTGACAAGGAAATGTCAATTGACCTGTCGCTGGCGCCACCCACTTTCTCCTTTTGCCATGCCCACTGATTCTAACAGGAAGTCTCACTTCGATTTTAAAAGGCGTTAATTTGCGTTATTATGCAAACAAAGTAACAAAGTAATGATATGAGTTCAGATGATTAAAATTGAAAAAAGTCCTTTTCAAGATTTAAAAAAAAACACCCAAAATATTGTGCAAAAATAGCAAAATAAGTCGGGGCATTGTCTTAATTTACTAATTGTCTGATCAGTTAATTCAGGTCGACGGGGCGATACAGACCCTAAAGCGCCTCTTGCTAGTTGAAGTACTTTTCCCGAGAATTATGTACTCGCAGAGACAAAATTTCTAATCAAAAGGAATCCTTAAATATTTTAACGAAGATTTTAGGATTAATTTTTGATGAGAAACTTTGTTCCTGTGAGAGCCATGTAGAGCCCATAAGCTGGAAAAAATAATACCAGTAAACATCGTTTGAGCTAAGGATAACTGGATTCTTATAATAATTTGATTGGTCAGTTATTCATTGGCAACTGCAATTCCAATTGAACAATATTTGCTGTCAATCAAGGAACTCATCGACGAATTTGATCGTTCAATAAGACCGGAAATGAACTTTGAACTCGGTCACTTGTCGACGTTTTTGCGAAGCATTTTAATTGGTTTGTCGACTTAAACGCCGTTTTTACAGCTTATTCAAGCTTTAGTTGCGACGTCTAGGTCTCCAACCAAGTATTTTTGTTACATGGTACAGGATATAAAATTTTGCAACTAACGCCGTTTGATATCGGAATGGGACCGGTAGTTGTGACTAGCGGAGTCATTTGGCAAGACCAGCGATCATTCAATTGGCGGATTTTATTATATACCTTGCTGTGAAATCTTGGGCTTTCTCAGTGTAATAAATTTTGATATCGTCACTGGAGTGACGATAACACTTTTCAGTTTCACTCTCTGTAATAAATCTTTAATCATGTATTCATCCACACTTTTTTCAATAGACCTTCTATCTATCAAAAAGGTTGGTTTCAATAAAAAAATAAAATGATAAAGTATATAATAAATAGAATAATCAACTGGTTATTCAAGATATGAAAAAATATTTCACTCGAATGCGTTGTTAGGCGTTAAAAAAAACTCGTGCTGCGCACTCGTTTTTTCAACGCCTAACAACGCATCATCGTGAAATATTTTTTCATATCTTGAATAACCAGTTGATTATCCTTTATTATACCACCTACTGGTATCCTTCATGGCATTTAGACTAAGATAATAATCGACATTCTTTAACCCATTCCCACACAATGGCGCTTTTAAACGCCCCTCAATAATGAAAGTTTTGGAAAATATTGCGGTAAATATAGAAATTGCCTGTTACAATCTTTTCTATCTCAAAAGACAGTTTTTAAAGATTTCATCAACTTAAAAATGTCGTCTGCAACTTCTTTGAATTTGGACTGGTCTAATTTTTTATCGTGTGGTAATGGGTGAATGCTTTTCGGTATATTATCTAATCATCCTCTATTTATCTTGTAAAACTTGTGGCAAGGGAAATAAACTTAAAAAAAACCAAATCCTAGGTAGGAGACCTAAACGTCGTTACTACGGCTTGAACAAGCTGTAGTTACGACTTTTAAGTCTCCAAACCAACAAAAATGCCTCGCATAAATGTCGGCCAAAGTTTGAATTCAAATTTCACTTCCGATCTTAATGAATGATTTTTTTTTTTTTTTTATTTTTTTTTTATTTTATTCTATGGAAGATTTTAAAATGCTGGTCTAGAGACATTGTATTTTGTATAGATAATACACGGGCTACTTGTCTAGTTTGTGTTTATGCGTTTATTTGTTGTTTTTTTTTTTTTTTTTTTTTTTTGTTTGTTTGTCTTTTTACAATTCATTCTGAAAACTGACGCATTCGTTATAATTCTATACAATTCATTTCATTATTTAAAAAGATCGTTGCGATTTGAGCAATTGCTTTCCGTCGAAGGAAATGTCGTAAAATAAAATGACAATATCAAAATTTCAATTTCAACTGTTAACTCTTCGCTGACCCTTTTAAACACATCACCAGAGGATAACATTTTAGACTAGTCCTTATTCATAGAACTTCTTAGTAAACGAAATCTTATTTTTATTATTATCATTTTTATCTTTCTCTTTTTTCTTTGTTTCTTTTTTTTTCTTTCTTTTTTTTCATTTTAAGTTTGAAAACATAGCGGACAATTAAGAAATTACTTGTAATAAATGATTTCTTCATTGTCCACAATGTTTTCCAACGTTTTTCTTTTTTTTTTTTTTTTTTTTTTTTTTTTTCTTTCTTTAAGACGTCAAAGACGGGTTAAACACAGATCTTGTTTTAAGAATAATTCTATAAAATTCAAGTTCGTTCTTTTGTAACTTGTTTAACTTTTTTTTTTATCAAAATCGGTGTTTATCAAAAATACACGTCTTGTAAGTGCATGTATTCCCTGTTTCTCAAATTTCTAACTCACCTTTATTGCTTATTCCTTGTCATTCGTACTATATCTTTTGCACTTTAGTGGCGATGGCCCCATTGGAACCGATGCATATATATAAAGTCGCATGATTACGCAACATAATGGGGGCCTGTTCCTTCTCGATTTATCATTTCAACCACGAAGAACTGTGCTATACAATGGTCTTATTTCGCATTGAAATCTACTAATTTGACATTGGCAATCTAAAATGTGTTTGATAATAACGGCTTTGCCAGGAAAACAGATATCTCATTTAAGATATTACTTTATTAATGTGTATTTTTTAAATTGTAAACTAGTTATTATTCAAGAACCCCATTGTTATAGATAATATCAGCATTTAAATGATAAAGGTAAACTGCCAAAGGAGATATACTGGAAAGTTGTTATGACGGATTAGCCGGCGTTTAATGTACAATTCAAACATTTAGACAAATTGCTTTTCAAATCAAGAAAAATTCACGGATCGCCTTGGTTAAAATAACAATTATCACAAATACTTAATGAAGAGGGTTAGCAAATAAAATATTTGTTAAAAGGACTCGGACTTTATGATCATGGGTCAAGAATGGTACCTGTCTTATGCATCAATTGATTGGAAAGTCCTCTGAACATATCTTTGGCAAACATGATAGATTTTAAGTACCGTTGGGTGCCTAGCATTTTTCCAGTAAAGTACATCGGCCTTTTTTGTGGCCTGTCGCAGGAGATGACTAAAGTCAGAGACTAACTACTGCTGTCCTCGTAACTCCTGTGTCGCTGCATGTTGCTTTTTCTTTATTCCAAATGCTACTTTTATATAGATGTAAATAAGAGTTGGAATGAAAAACACTAGCCTTTGTGCGAGAACCTGTGTGGTTAAACGGGGTATAAGAACAAACCATTACAGGCCTACACCTGTCAAATCTAACATTTCATCTGGCGAACCAAACATGACAACTGACTTGCCATATGAGGCCACTACGGGTCAGAGAGAGTGGCCGTCAATCCGCAAATTAGGCCTACATCCGGGAACACATTTTCCCGAAGAGAAGTATAATCAAATACACAATCAAACGACATATGGCCGTTGGCAGGAACATAAACAAAAAGCAAGTCATTGGTGAGTAACCATTTCCATTTTTTTTAAATTTGGACTGGTCCAAATTGAATTCAGTTGCAGACAACAATGAATTTGGGATTCAATTTGAAATGAAACCATCCTACGTGATAGAAGATATTGTGGGAAAAGGAGAAAATCCTAAATATAAGATTTTTTTCTCAAGTATAAAATCACAGCGACGTATACAGGAAAGACGTAACTAGACTGGCCGCGATCGTTTTTGGTTTGACCTTCAATGAATATATTGTCTCTTTAACCTATTACCAAACAATGAACAATGACGCTTTCTGTTGCTCTTACAAAATACAGGTACAAAAAACTTTGTTGGAAAAGGAGAAATTACCTGTAACAAGTAATTTCTCCTTTTACTCAATGTTTTCTACACTAACTGGCTCTTATTTTCCAACTTTAGCTATATTTGAAAAGTCGTCGGCAACTTCTTTCAATTTGGACCAGTCTAAAGTTTTGTCGTGTTGCAGTGGGTTACACCAAGTGTATGTTTGTGGCTAATGCTGAACAAGAAACAAGGGACTTAAATTGACATCCCTGTCCAACCTTGGAAATATTTCATTTCCTTTAAGAAGAGTCTGGTGTCCAGACTTGTGATCAGTCTAAGCAGCGTAAAAATCTTGATATAACTGTAGTTAAACGTTTAAGTCTGTAACAAACGACAATATTTAATTTCAACGTCATTTTTTTCTTTGTTATGATTTATTGACAGCTTCGATCCATCATTTTTTTTGAAATGTCACACACTGGCCTTCAGAAAGGCCTTCTGAATATTGAAAAGTCATTCTTTCTTACTGTTTGTGACCTGTCACAGAAAAAATGCACAGGCCGGGAATTCATTGAAATATATATTTGGAAAGGAAATCGGATCCATCAGAGATGTCAAGAGCGTTTGCTAAACGCAAAAGAGTCAGATTATTCAAGCAGCAGTTATGGCGTTTACTGATGTCGCTAACAATTCATTCGCGTTTTTTTGTTATATGTTGCCGGCCACAATTTTGTTCGATATCTCAGTCGAACTGACTTGTTGGAGGTCAGTGGGCGTGGGTAGTGATCGTAATATGACGGATCGAGACTGCCTATCAAGGAATCAATCGACCAATGAAATCATTCATTAAGCCTAGAAGTCAACTTTAAGTACGACGTTGGCCGACATCTATATGAATATTGTTTTGTTGGTTTGGCGATATAAACGTCGTAACTACAGCTTATTTAAGCTGTAGTTACGACGCTTAGATCGCCAACCAACCACATAGCTTTTTTGTTCATAAATTTTGCAAAATTACCTAAGTGAAACTTGTGTTCGTGGGCTTGACGAGCGATCCGAAATTGAATATGTAGTAAGTAAGAATGGCGATTCAACATTTAGAAAACTAACAAGAGCGAAAGGTGTGGACCCTTGTCAGTCGCCTCAGTCTTTTGCGTTTCACAGAAGGCCCGTTGTCGACGACGGGTCACAATATCGTCGGCGGATGGCCAAAACCTCCTGACTTATGCTCATTCAAGATGTAGTCACGAGGTTTTAGTAGACTACTGACAAACTATCCACTCACATTGATTGACTTGATAAAGACAAAACCTTTCTTTTTCTTCTATGACTCCGACGGCATGTCCCTCTTCATTTTGCAGCCAGTAGCATTTAAACCTTTCCTGTTTTATGAAATTTTAGACTGGTCCAATTTGAAAGAGGTTGCAGACGACAATGTAAAATGCATGCAATTTGAAATCTGACCATCCTTTATGGTAGAAAACATTGTGGGAAAAAGGAGAAATTGCTTGTTACAAGCAATTTCTTCTTTTTTCACAATGGTTTCTGAAGAATAAAATCACAGGAACGTAAAATCACGTATTTGAACGAGAATGGGTTAATGAAAAAGGTGAAATGGTTGGTTGGCGACCTAAACGCAATACAATAGCTTGAATAAGCTATAGTTACGAAGTTTATGTCGCTAAACCAACAAAAATGTTTCACAAAAATGGCTGCAACGGAGTTCAAAGCTCAATTCCGGCCCGAATGAATGATTTGATTGGTCGATTGATCCATTGATTGACAACCGCGAGTGGTCAAATGGCGGAGAGAAAGTTTTGGAGTATACACCAACCTGATGGTCGTTTACTGAATAAAGCATTTCTCTTTTTTATCTTCCTCCCTTTATTAGTGTTTCATTTTTTTTCTTATAGAAAACTTATTTGTCATAACTGACCAAAACATCAGAGTGACGATGTCGTTGAAATGAAGTTACGACGTTTGGTCGCGAACTGTTAAGCCATTTTTATAATTTTGTAACATTAATGTGCAAAATAAAAGCTAGACAAATTGATTATATTGTGCAATTTATCGGATATTGCATAATTTGACATTCCTAGATAAAAAAAACATAAATATTACACAATGAAACAAAAATAAATAGAATTAAGAGATAAAAATAGTTTGAAAAGGTCACTACGAAATTGATTGGTTACAAGATAAGATAGACTAAATTCAAATTCAAATTTAATGGAGTAATTGTAAGAGGAGGGTAAAAAGAGAGAAGAATGATACCAATTTACGCATCGCCGCTATTAATCAAGAAATCAATTGACCAATCTCATCATTCACTTAGACCGGATGTGAACTTTGAACTCCGGTTTAATTTGTTGCGATTTTGTTGTTTTGGCTACTTAAACGTCGTAACTATAGCTTAATCAAACTGTGGTTACGATGTTTAAGCCGCCTACCAACGATTCGCCATTGTTTTCGTCTCTGACCATAAATTTGAATAAAGTTGTTTATACCTCAGTCGAACTGGCAGCTATATCGGAGGGCAATAGGCGTGACCAGCGATCCGTCGATTGTATATTGATGAGTGACGGTGTCAATGAGAAGCTTTACCTGTTCAAATATGCTCCAAAACACAATTCAGTCGCAAATGCCTACCGATATAGTTTGTCTCATTACCAGAAGATAAAATTTTAGACTGGTCAGAATCGAAAGAAGTTGTAGACGATAGGTTATAGTATATGGCATTTTAAAAGACTCTGTCTTTTGTGGTAGAAAACATTGTGGAAATGATCTACGGAAGGTTAATTATCTAAGGAAAGTCAAAATGCGTTATTGAGTAAATAACTTGACACTCACAAACCCTACACCACCCAAATGTTATTCGTTTGTAGAAAATATGTTGTTGTTTTCAAACATTTTATATGCAGATCGTCTTCACCATATCAGGTTGTTGTTGTTGCTGTTTTTTAAGTATTAGAATGTTGGGCGTTTGTCTGGGCCTTCTTTGTCAGTCGAAATCTGCTGATCTCACATGGCGTGTATTGCTCTATCGAATTCGGCAGACAATCCGAAAACGAATAAATACCCGTGGGATATCTAGTCAACCTTAATTCCATTATTATTGAATTTTAGACTGGTCTAAGATCGAAGAACTGGCAGACGACAATTTTGGTTGAATTTTTTTCAATTCTGTGTCTTTTATTATTGATAATGAACAAATTGCAAGTAACAAGTTTTTCCTTTTTTCCCGAAGCTTTTTGGGTGTGTGAAAAGCGGGATTATACGGGAATGGGTTAAAGCGAATTTGTGTCAAGCTAATTCTTTACTTTCACGACGTTCTCAACGCAGAAAGACAAAGATTTCTATATATTTTATCAATTTGAAATTTGTTGTCTTAAACTTCTTCGAATTTTTCCAGTTTAAAATTTTGTCATATTGTGATGGATTAATTTGTAGGTAATAAATTGGTTAAGTGTCTGATTCTCTCTGATTCTCTCTCTCTCTCTCTCTCTCTCTCTCTCTCTCTCTCTCTCTCTCTCTCTCTCTCTCTCTCTCTCTCTCTTTCTCTCTCTCTCTCTCTCTCTCTCTCTCTTCTTCTTCTTCTTCTTCTCTCTCTCTCTCTCTCTCTCTCTTTCAAAAAGGTCCGAACTCATCACTACAAGCAATCTTAATTGTCATAACTCTTCCCGTTTCTGAAATTTTAGACTGGTCCAAATTGAAAGAGGTTTAAGACGGCAATGAAAATCGAATAAAATTTGAAATGAAACCATCATATGAAATAAAAATATACATATATTTATTGAGGGTTAGGAGAATTTTTTCTCAAGTATAAAATCGCAGTGACGTAAAATCTTTGTTTTTCACAGGTAATGGATAATTGCTCACCATTATTAAAAACTTATTATTTCTTCCTTTTCCACAGCGTTTTCTACCCAGAAAGTTGAAAAAATCTAAAATTTCATAAACTTTAATTTTGTCGTCTGCAACTCCTCTCAATTTAGACCTGTCTAAAAGTTTGCCGTCCGGTAAAGGCTTAAAGACTGTTTTTGGTTTTGAAGCTTCTTCAAACGCAGCGTAATATGCTATTTTTTCTATGTACCAGTCAATTGATCAACCGTTGCCCTCCCCCAATTAGTCCGTAGATCACGCCTATTGACTCCGACAGGAATTCCCACTTCTATTTTAAACGGCCTTACTTTGCAAATCTATGGCCAGTAGCATGCAACAAAAAAGTGGAATAGTTGATTGGCGACCTAAACGTGGTAACTACATATTAAAAAAGCTGTAGTTACGAAGTTTAAGTCGCCAAACTAACAAAAAAATGTTTAACAAATTTGGCGGCCAATTTCGGAATTTCAAACTCAATGTAGGTCTACATGAATGATTTCATTGGTCGACCTGTTATTTGATTGACAGCCGCGATTGGTCAATACTGGTGCTTCAACTTACTTAGCGCAGGGACAAGCTCTAGAAACCAACGGTACGGGTGACTGATGTGTATTCGTGCAACTGTCGCAAAATAAGTCGCATGTCGGCATCATTATTCAAGTTTCTGGCAGTATAATTCCCTGTTCATACGGTAGTCTTACGACAAGACTAGGCACCTTACAAATTATTACAAGTCGTAAACTGTGACTAGAATGAAATATTAATTATCCTATCGAACCTAACACTAAATTCTAAGATTCGAAAGCATTTGGTTTATTTATTACTATTGGCGACAGCATTTATTTTAGGATTGTACTTTTATTTATTTTTTAAAGTTTTAAGTGTTGTTGTTGTTTTTTCAATAGAGAGTAAATAAAATTATTCAATTTATTGGTTCTGTGATCTCTATCAGGTTGCGTATTGATATGAGTTAAATTGTTTATTATACGGATAATAGATCAATAATATTATTGTCGATTTACGTAATAAAAACGTATGACTATTAGATCGAGTATCGCATAAACAAATTAGAATAAAAGACCTGGTATTTCGTTTATTTATAGAAAAGCTCCAGGGCCTTATTATGGAATTGGATTTGTCAAGTGACGCTGTTAAATAAACCCAAACTATCTCCGAATGCCTATCTTTCAAGGTCATATTTTTTTTTATAATTTCAAGCATGTTCTTTTCCTTAAAGAACACGGGGTCAGGAAAAATAGGATCAACTTTTGTGAAAAGGATAGTTGTTTTATTAAGATAATCACTCAAAACTCTGCCCCGTTTATTGTTTTTGAGAAAAAAAAGAAACATTAAAACATTCTAACCCAACCACGCTTTTTACGTCTCTTTAGAAAAAAACGCCTTTAAAACATTGTTGAAAATAAAGAAATAGCATGCAATAAGCACTATTTTACAACAATGTTCTTTTTCATATACGATAGAAATTCAGAATTCAACAGACTTCTAATTGTCGTCTGCAGCTTCTTTAAATTCTGTCCCGTCTATAATTTTGTCGTAAAGGGGATAAGGAAGGCTCAGTTAGTCCTCCAGTCAAGACAACCTAAGTGACTGATTAACCAATCGCTGCTGTCGATCAAATAATCAGTCGACCAATGGATTTATTTATTTCAACTGGAAATTAATTTTGAACTCCAAAATTGGCCGCCATTTTTGTGAAGCATTTTTGTTGGTTTGGCTTATTCAAGCTGTAGGTACGACGTTTAGGTCGCCAACCAACCATTCTACATTTTTGTTATACATTCTACTGGCCATGAATTTGAAAAATAACGCCGTTTAAAACGGAAGTGGAATTTCCTGCTGGAGTCAATTGGCGGGGGCAAACGTAGAAAGCGATTGGTCAATTTCAAATTTCCCTCAGCTTATCTCTCTCGAAGTTGAGTGCAGGTACAATTGACCAATCGTTGGCCCCGCCCATCTACTCCGTTGGCCCCGCCCATCTACACCGTTGGCAACAAACAAGAAGTCACGCTTCGATTTTTAACGACGTTACTTTGCAAATTTTACGACCAGTAATATGCAACAAAAAAGTAAAATAGCTGGTTGGTGACATTAACATCGTATCTATACCCTGAAAAAGTTGTAGTTACGACGTATAAGTCGCCAAACCAACAAAACACGTTCAGAAAATGGCGGCCAATATCGGAGTTAAAAACTCACCTTATTGTCTAATTTAATTGTATCATCGGTCGACTTGTTATTTGATTGACAGGCGCGATTGGTCATTTCAACCGGGTAATTTACTGTTTGTCACTTGACTATCCCTATGGAGTCATTAGCAATATTTTATAGATAAGAGAATATCACAGTGACCGGGTCTCAATCAAGTTTTTTGACGTTATATATTTCGTCTCTGTTTTTTTACGTTACATATTTCATTGAAGCGACCAGCCCAAAAATTTTTTCCGACCCGTAATTGACCAATCGTTGCACCCGCCCACTGACTCCTTAGGCCCCGCCCATTAACTCCGACTGGAAGTTCCGCTTCGAATTTTAATGGCGTTATTTTGTAAAATGTATGGCCAGTAGCATGTGCCAAAAAAGTTAAGTGGTTGGTTGGTGACCTATACGTCGTAATTACAGCTTGAATAAGATGTAGGTACGACATTTAAATCACCAAACCAACAAAAAAGGTAAACAAAAATGGCGGCCAATTAGGGAGTTGAAAGCTCAGGTCCGGGCTAAATAATGATTTGATTGGTCGGTCGATTCCTTGATTGACGGTCGCGATTGGTCAGTTAAGTTACATAGTAACCCTGTGGATTTAACCCATACTTTCAACTATTTTACCCATTACCACACACAACAGAATTTTAGACTGGTCAAAATTGAAAGGAGTTGCAGACGGCATTTTAAAGTTTATGAAATTTTAGATTTTTTCAACTTTCTTGGTAGAAAACATCGTGTAGAATGAAGAAATTGCTTGTAACAAGCAATTTCTTCATTTTACACAATGTTTTCTCCGTTGTTTTTCATGAGGAGCGTTCAAAAGCGTCACCGTGTGGGACTGGGTTAAGCTTCATCGGAGTTGTTAGCATGGACTGGGTCGTCGTGCGTCAGACTATTTTTTTTTTTTTTTCTTTAAAAATATAACAGATGGATTTAATCAAAGTTCCGCGGCAATGAAGAGAATATTTTGTTGTCTTTGTTATTTACATTGGTGTACGCACCTAAATACTTAATCACATTGTATAATTACTTTAACCCATTCCCACACAAGGACGCCTTTTGACGCCTCTCAAGAAAAAAGGTTAGGAAAACATTGTGGAAAATGAATAAATTGCTTGTGACAAGCAATTTCTTCATTTTCCACAATGCTTCTACTCAAAAAGTTGAAAAATCCAAAATTTCATAAACTTTAACCTTTCTTCTGCAACCCCTTTCAATTTGGACCAATTTAAAATTTTGCTCTCTGGTAATTGGTTAAGAAAGCGAATTTCGAACTTAGCCACACCCTAGGCTTATATTGTAGAGAATCCGTTGTGGCTTCGCTAATTCCTTAGCTTTAACATTGTTTTCAGTACAATTTAGAATTACTCTTTTCATTATTCTTATACTTGATCCTTCAAGTGTTGGTCGAATATACAATTAATTTGTGACGCGCCAGACAAAAAAAAACCGACTCAGAAGTGTAACGTGCAGAGCGACCAAAGCCTATCCATTCAGAGAAAAGGATCCCCAACCATCACTCTACCCTTCAAGGAGTCTCGAGTCTTGGCCTTGGAGAAGTGTGAATAAGGCATTTCTAGTCTGGCATTTCTCTTCATTCCAACGCCGCCATCAAATGTAGACGGTATGAGCTCTAAGACATAGTTATATCAGTCAGAGAAATGGACTTTCAACTTTTTTTAGTTCTTTCTTGCTTAACGCCGCTTTGAACACTTTTCAGTCTAGAATTATCAATTGATTCCTGGTATATATCGCACCAGTATAACCATTACATCCTTCCCTAACCCCCAACTGCTATCCCACTTCCGACGATCATCCACCAATTTGTGAGAGACAAATGTCGGAAGGGATAAGTGCCGCCGCCGGAGATCAAACCCGTTAAACCCCATAATCGAAGATTGGGAATCTGTTGCGCTACCAACTGCACTTTGACGGCGGCACTTGATTCTCAACCTAGATTTCGGTCGACTTTATTTATATGAACTACAAATAGTAGGTGTATCTCTGGGGGTATCCTAATTTGCATATCACCACAAATTACCTCCCCTAATTGCTTCAAAGAAGAACCGTGAAAAAATCCTACCTTCGCAAGAGAGCGGGTCGAAATCTAGTCCGTGTACCACATGTATTTTTGTCTACAGGGTAAATATCTGTTTTGTGTCTGTCCGCTCACATTGTCTTGCAAGAGGGAGACTTAATTAATTACATGTAGTTATCATCTCTTCCCGTTAACCGAATTATTATCAAATAACACTTTTAACATAAAAAGTATTATTAATGCAGACCGCAAACTTATTTGCAATAATTTTTTTTCTACAGAGAAAATCTTTAAATCGCTACTGTCAATCAAAGAATCAATCGTAAATATAAATTTAGACCGGGAGTGAACTTTGAACTCCGAAATTGGCCGACACATTTGTGAAGCCTTTTCGTTGGTTTGACCACTTAAACGTCGTAACTACAGTTTATTTAAGCTATAGTTACGGCGTTAAGGTCGCAAACCAAATCATTTCACTTTTCCCATTCTTGTTTGTGTCCATAAATTTTGCAAAATAACACTGTTTAATATCAAATAAGCACTTCCTTTTGGGGCCAATAATAGAGAGCCCCCAACACACCTCAGAGCAAATGATCTATTTACTAAATTCATTTACATCTTATTATACATGTTAACTCTAAGGTAACCAGTTGAGATAGCAAGACCCTTTAAAAATGGCGGACCTCAGGGCTAGGTGGTATATCCTCGACTACGATGTATCATCTACCGAGACAGCAAACTACCTCTCAAACCCTTTTATCAAATTGCACTTTACCATAGTAAATTCAAACCTTAAAGTAAATATTGGAGTAAAATTTGTTTAGCTTGAAAAGTATATCTGTTTTAGAAAATCTATATTGTTGTTTGTTTTCGCCGGAAAAAGGATCACAATCTAGGCCCTATGGTTCATTTTTGTGGGGAGTTTTTTTTTTTTTTTTTTCTTTCAATTATTATTAAACTTATTATACGATGAGAAATAATCGAGCTATATATGTGTTAGACCGGTACCGCAGTCGACTTTAACAAAGGCTTTATTAAAGTGTGTGTGTATTTCCGTTTATTTATCGTCGCTACCGTAGCACATGCCCATATGAGCGACGCCCCCAGAAGACGGTTAGTTGTTACGGGGGATAGTGCAAGGATACAGGACGAAACTGCTGAGAGCTCCGCCTGGTTCTTTAACGTGCTCGATGGATAGCATCGTCACACGGGGCCTCGGTTTAACGTCTCATCCGAAAGACAATTAGTTGAGTTAGTTGATATGGTCAGCCCAGGGCTCGAACCCGTGATCTTGAGGTTTGAAGTCAAGTGCTCTACCAACTGAGCTAATCGGGCTGACCTTTATTAAAGGCGACAGTGGTAAATCTATATATGTGTCCATACATCTAGGGGCAGTAACTCAGCCAAATAAGACACAGTACTTTGATGCGTGTTTGTCCGACAACAACAACACTAAAGATGGCCAGCTGGGAAGAAGTTGATGTTTTGATGAAACAGTTTCAGGCTGTTCAAAAGAGCAGTACTAAACAAAAGTAACCGTATTTCTGTCATGCCTTTTTTAAAGATTGATATTGAAAAGATACTTGATAAAGGAATGGATTGTTTACCAACTTTTTCCACATTGACATGACTGTGACAGTGTCAACATACTGCACAGTGCATAGCAAACGTCATTTGATTATAGGCATCTTGAACTAACATTTATCATTAAAGTTTTTCTAGATCTAGGACCATTGGTAACCTAGCCATAAAATGGTGGTTTTCCTGTTTGAAGGGTTAAAAGAGGTTTATTTGCTACTTGCAAAAAATGTGAGTGCCTACATTTCTAACTTGCTAAATATTGTCAAACCTCAATTATCATGCATACCTTTGTTATCATGCATGGCCACTAAGGAGCCCCAGTTAACTTTGGTGACCTTATTTTTTCACAGTATGTTTAGTTTTTTGGGCCCGTAACTGTTGCTGTGAGAAACACCCATACCATACAGCACACTTAAGTTAAACCCGAGGAGATGCAAAATTCACCCCCAAATAATATATTTCACAAAATAGGGGACAGGGGATAAATTTAACACAAGTTTTCATAACTCTAAACTAAAACTTACATCAAATAAATCTTCTAGATTAATTGTTTAAAAGAAAAGATGGATGACAAAATTGAAACAATAAATTTGCTTCTTTTTGGTTGTCATAGACACTCTCTTTTGTAAGATGCATGATAACTGCAGAAGCAATCCAAAATTTCTAAAGGGTCAACAAGGCAACTTTCAACATAAATTTCATGTAGAAGTTTAGTATAGAATTGGACAAAAACTTTACTAAAAGATAAATTAAATGTATGTAAGATATATAAAAAACTATTTCATCAGATAAAAAACATTTTTTGATTGGTACTGAACCCCGGGTTCCTTACATGCACGATAATTGAGGTGAAGAGTATACAAGTTGTAACTGGAGAGATAGAAATATAAAGTGAAAAAAATGATGGTTTTGATTTTGGTAGTAACTTATGATAGTCAATATTGTTAAAATAATTCCCTATCATTATCATTTTAATTCTGTTAACAGTGGAGTTTCAGGTAACTTTGGTACATTACAACTTCTGTAAACTGATATTTTATTGTAAAATAATGGAGACTTTGGTAAGAAGGTAATAATAGTGTAATTATTCCTTGTAGACGGGTTTATCGGTACTTTTAAGTGTTTTGTGTATTAGTTTTATACTTTGTCATGATTAAAAATTTCTTACATCTCATCAAAATTGAAAGGGACAGAAGTGTTTTATTATATCATTATTATAATTGAGGCATTGTTCTGCCGAGGATGCGATTTCGCAATATTCTCTTAAAATATATGGATGTCGCATAGAAATTAGCATAGTTGCGAAAATTATCGCGGCCGATATTCAGCATTTTTTTCTCTGTTCTTTGGACAAGTCCGTAAAAATGGGCACTAAAATGCCATATTCCATAATAATCAGGAAAGAAAATTACCAATAATATATTATTTCCTTACGTTGAAGACAATTCCACTGAGTCTCAATAATATTTTAGCTATAGATATCTGAGATGTCATTTGTCAAAATTTGGAGTTCCCTTAGAATGTTTTTTTTTAGTCATATGGTACCGAGTAAATGATCCTAAATTGTGCCAAAACAGGGACCCATTGAATTTAATTTAGATGTACATGAAAGGAGTTCAGATTCTAAGAATATATCGGTCAATCAGGCCTACTTTTTCCGCGATATTTATTTGACCAAAAACATTGCATAAAGCATTCTTGAAAAGTATCAAATGGCACTTTTATTGGATTGAAATAGCCTACAAAACAAGGAATAATAGATATTTTCAGCAAGAAATAATTGATATCCAACTACTCTGTATTGAGATAAGTTATGAAAGGTCATATTTTGTTGTGAAAAGAAATTGTTAGCTGTATGTGTACCTGTATCTGGACATGACATATCGCAACTGTTTTGCTCCAAACTTATCGTTGTCAATGGTTGATATAGTGACAAACTTTTGCAAAAATATTACAGAATTACAAAAACTCTGTTTATCATGATTTGAAATGAATAACAAACCTTTAAATCAACAATAGTTTTATACTTTTTTGCAATGGTTTTTTCCTGTCCTGGAATTTAAATCTCCGATCTCCATATCAGTGGATCCCTCAGACCCTTCTCTTAATACTTTTGAACATCCAATGTAGACCAAGGAACCAATTTCATTCTCGTCCAGTTTTCATATTTTACTTCTCATTTTCGAAATAAAATTAGCAAAGGCGTCCTATGTAGGAAATCATTGTGTTTACTTCTTTAACCTGAAAAGACTCATTAAAACAAGGAAACCACACAACAACAACCAAGAATAACAATATTGCGATAAAGAGTACTTTTTACGCCGATTTTCTCCACATTTGAAAGATCCATTATTTTCGGTACACATGGCTATTAGAATTTTGTTGGTATCCTCTTTCGTTCTGAGATTTTTTTTCTGTAAAGGGTTAAATGGTAAATCAAATTTAAAAGTTAACTATGTCCTCTCATAAACTGCTGTTTTAATCCAAGTAACTTACAAGCTTCTGATCGGTATCTCTGATTGCATAATAGACCAAGGGTGGTATTTTGGATATACACTGGATATATCTCATAATGATCGGCTATTTGCTTTTGATTTTCACCCGATATCCCCTTATTACAAGTAACAAAGGAAGTCGTTTGCTATTCCCTCTAATTCTAAGGAAATTACGAGTTTGTACATTTTAAATAGGATTATAAATGCAAGAGGTAAAGGAAATCTATTTTAAAACGTTTCTCATTTAGAAAAATTTGGACAAAATGTTTAAGTGAGAAAAATCTGAAAAAAAAAACATGTTTAAGATCACTTTTTTACACCAAAAAGATTTGAATTTTTAGTAAATATACATTGTATCATATATGTCATTGCATGATATATCTCAATATAGTAATAAGAATTTAGTAAATGGATTAACACGTTCAAAAAGATTGTCTTAGTTTGATCTTTGTAACACTTCTTACGGTCATCTCTTTTACATTCCACTTTTTTTTATTTCTCAATTTTTCTCAAATACTTAAATGCATGAAATGATATATAAAACAATAAATTGAAAAAAAATCAACATTTGTAGAAATACTGTGGAAAAGGAAAAAAATTACTTGCAACAAGCATATTCTTTTTCTACAATGCATTCTCAATTTGCATATTCTTTTTCTACAATGCACTCTCAATTTGAAAGCCACAGGGACGTATAAACCAGAATAAATTATATATCAAAAATATAAATTCATCAGATGCTAATATCAGATGCTAAAGCTTGTGCAGGTTGATTGATTTAAATTGGTTTACCCATTCCCACACAATGATGCTTTTAGGCGCCCCTTAAGAAAAAAATAATTGGGAAAACATTGTGTAAAATGACAAAATTGCTTGTAACAATTTCTTCTTTTTCTTTATTCTTTCTCAACCAATTATTCAAGTTGAAATACTTACTCCCAAGATAAAATTGTATTTATTACAAACTGTCAAAATTAATTAAGATGACTTGTGTCAATACCTGGTCGGGGGGTAATAATTACAGTATAATTACCTTTTTAACGAAGTCTCCATTATTTCACTATATAATATCAATTTACCGAAGTTATAATTTTCCTAAGTTACTATCACCCAACAGCAGTAAAAGTAGGAATCTTTGTTTAGGGATATAGAAGATTGGAGATCAACCATTTTGAGGGCTTGAATTTGACATTGGATCTGATTGAACAGCTTGATCACCAGAATTTAGTAAAGTTATGTACAGAATCTGCGATTTTAGAAATAAGTTCAATATTTAGGTCTTTCTCCCATCACCTGTTTTGGTTGTGTGTGGTGTTTTTTTTGACAGACGCCAATGTTTTTTTACTACTGGACGGATGTTCTGCAGTTTTTGTTGATGATCAGCTGGCCTTTCAACTTTTAGAACTCAAATTTTTCCCCTATAATGACGGATTGTATAATTCCTCTGGTGCAGTCTAGGTCCATATAGTGGCCTTTACCAAAAGGGCTATTCTTTATTTTCTTTATTTTAATAATGAGATGAAATCACACATGATTTGAGAATTACTTTTGATTTCCAGACATTTATATTACCGGTACAAACAAATGGTATATGTGATTTTAGTTATGTGCAAGAGATGCCACTAATGAACTTTCATGACCATGTTTTACAACTGAAAGAAAAACTAACGGTTTAGTGTTGCATGCTTGCAATTTTTGATTTTCACTTGCACTTTGCAAGTTAGCGTGTGTTATTTCAACCCCTGGTGGTTATAACACTTTTGCAAACATACAGTTCGTAATAAATGTACAAATGTAATACAACCAACCCAATAATGCCTCAAACCATACAGACTAAAGATTAAGGTTGTAGTGCTCTAAGCACTGAGCAATTTTTTAACTCATTACCAGAAAACAAAGTTTTAGAATGTTCCAAATTCAAAGAAGTTACAGATGACAATTCTTTGTTGATGAAATTTCAAAAACTCTGTCTTTTGGGGTAGAAAATATTGTTGTTAATGAAGAAATTAATGTTTTCTATAGTCTTTTTTTTCTTTTGGGTGAAGCACCATTGTTTTGGAATGGGTTAAACACTGTGTTTTATCTTGAAAGCCATATAGATAAAGGTGGATAACAGCCAAAATTTCATCTTTTTGAACATCCACTTTTCCACTCATCATGGTGAGCATACTGAGCAAGCTCTAGTTTTGGACAAGCTGCCATTTATAAATGGTTGTCGTGTTGGACAAAAGTGATAAAAGAGACATGTTGATTTGAAAGGAAATAAAGTGTTGTAATAGGCAGTGGCAATAGTTTAGTTTCAAAAAGCCAAAGTCTGTGGTAAATGTGTCTGCAAAAATGATTAGTGGTGAAATGAAGATATCATACATAGGGAATATTACAACAGTGCCTTTTTCTATGCGTTGTTATCGTGTTCGAGAATCGTGTGTAGGTATCTTTTATTGGATGAGACCGAAGGTCGAATCCAATAAAAATACCTACACACGATTCGAGAACACGATAACAACAAATAGAAAAACACACTGTAGTAATATTCCTTTTATTATATAACTTTTAGGAAATGACATCAAGAAAATTCTCTTAAATGGCTAAGAAATAACCAACTTTACAAAAAACCCGGTACGTCAATACACAAAAAAAAAACAGTGTTTAACGGTACTCGACGAATACGGTTTTTTGCTACACGCCGAATATCGAATTTTTTTCTGTCGAGTTGTATTTGACAGCCAGGTTTTACTCCATATCTTTTATAGGTATATAATAAATCTTATTATTTTGATCTGCTGATTTTCAAGAAATGCTTTATCAGTAAATTGAAACATCCAAAAGATAGTGGTAAAAAATAAAGCACTACAGTCGTCCTCTGTTAAATCTTCGTTATTTTGTTTAATTCAGATTGTCAGAGAGGAATGTGATAGAACTTGTGTCAAAGTTAGTTGACCTTGGACTTATTGAAGTTGTGTATACAGTTGACGGAAAGGAGTATCTCACACAGGAGGAAATAACAAAGGAAATAAAGGAGGAGTTGTATGTTCAAGGAGGTAATTATTTTATGTAAATCATAAGGAGGCTCAGATGGGCTATTTAGGATCTGGTAGATAGTCTGAAAAGAACATAGTGAGGTCCCAGGGACTCTATCAGGGTTCTCCCAAGCCCTTATGGCGTATCGGCCCCGATACGCCTTCATAAATCAAGAGTTTGCCGATACCCCTTCAGATCGCCGATACGCTTAAATTTGGTCGCCGATACGGCTTAATTTCCAGGTGTCGGGTCAAAAAGGCCCAGTGTCAGAAAGGCCCGGTCCAAAAAGGCCCAGTCCAAAAAGGCCCACTTTTAAAACTGACCAAAAAGGCCCGGTCCAAAAAGGCCCAGACCAGAAAGGCCCACTATTAAATTTGACCAAAAAGGCTCACTAACCAATCTTAAACATTTGACATTATTTTGACTATCAAAGTATGTATTTCTTTTGTTTAATTCCAAACTGACTTAAAATTGATCAGTGTAAAATAAAACACTTTTCAGTATGAATTATTTAAAGAATGACAATTTTATGTTTATTACCTGTATTGAAAGGTGTTGGCATAAAGAACCAATTATAATAAGTATATTGATAGAGTATGGTTGCTTCTGAAATGCAGTTTCTTCTTTACTGTCATCATAGCAACGTTTCTGGAAACCAAGGTGTTGTTAAGAATTGCTAATTCTTTTCCATGTACAGTATATATCATTGATGTCTAATGGATCATTTGACCAAGTCCGTAAAATATCATGCTCATGAGTGGTAGGATATGATGATAAAATAAAAATACTTCTTAATAGATATATTTCTTCTAACAATTGGGATAAATACATGTATAATCAGCCTGACTTGCTATTCTCTTACATATATGTGGGCCTTTTTGGACTGGGCCTTTCTGGTCAGTTTTGAAAGTGGGCCTTTTTGGACTGGGCCTTTTTGACCCGGGCCTTTTTGACACTGGGCCTTTTTGTACACTGGGCCTTTTTGTCACTGGGCCTTTTTGACCCTAATTCAATTTCCAGGTGAAGAAAGGGTCAAGCAAACCATCAAAATTGGTTGCAGAAGCGTGGACACGACATGCTCTTTATCTATAGTGTTGTATACCACGTATTACATAACATCTCTATCGATAAGACCCTTAAACTCTTACTAATTAGTGATTATTGATTTTTTTCTCCGGTTTCCCACTGGTACCTCGCTATCAGTCACCAAGGATGATGGGTACCAATATGTAAACAATGAATTCAAAATGGCGACCCGGTTTCGGAAAATTGTCACTTTGTCTGCGATTGGCCTAGTTTAAAGTAAAAGATGTGGTTATTTGATGTGACAACTATCAAAACTAAAGCCATAGTGGTTTAAAATTTAATTTTTGAAGGAAAGATTAATTTTTTCAGTTTATTTCATACATTGATCGCTGAAAACATACCCTTTTCGCGATCTTTTTTCCTTACGAGAAATTGCCAAAATAATAAAGACAGATTTGTATAGAAGCCATCCTAGTTATACTTAGCTCTTGTTTTCAACTCAGTTTAACAGTTACACACATGTACCTTCTGGATCAAGTCCATTTATTTTTTATCCAACATGGAGGGTATTATCTCACACATTCGTACCCTGGTTTGTTCAACCCATTTTTTCACTAAACTTGTTTTAAAAGTTTGTTTAAAAATATTTTCATAATTTTAGTAATCATCTAATAATATCTCATCCTCTCATGTTTTTTGCTCAAAAAGATATAATACTCCCATAAAAATCAAAGTGCTGAAAGCACTTCAAGAAAAGAAGGCCTTAGACCAATGAGGGATTTTTTTTTTTTATAAAAAGTAATATTTGATAATTATTTAGAATCAGGAAAAGATAATTCACTCTATAATATTTAGAAAACAAAATCCTCTTTTGAAAACCAAAGTGCTGAAACCACTTAAAGAAGAGAAGAATTAAGACACTTGTTTTATAAAATTGATCAAGTTTCATGTTATAATTTGAGAATTAAGGTTAAGATTTGACACTGCTGGTATTTTATACATTTTTTATTAACTTATTGAAATCAAAGAGCTGAAAGTACTGTTAGAAGAATTGTTATAGTGTCAGACAGTCAAAGGCTTCTGAATTGGCAAATAATGAGCATTTCAAATTTGAAACAGAGAATCTAATGGAGCTCTTTAAGATGCAAAACTTGAAAATGAAACCAGGTTTTTCACACAGAAACCTTATAAATACATTTTTGAAATTACTGATAATAATTTCTAATTTTTTCTGAATAAGGGCATTTTTTTTTTCAATCTAACACTCCATGCTTTTTTTAAAGAGTCCTAAAGGATATGATTTTTGGACAGACTTGATAAATGGCCAAGCATGAAAAGCTATTCCTATTTAATGGACAAACAATTGACACTTTTTATTTATTCATTCCTTTGAGACTTTTGGGTATATTCTTTCATTATCTTTCCTTTTCACATTTTTTTTATTGGACAATTTAGTGCCCTTTCTAACAAATAGGATAGAGAGGTAAAATAAGCTGAGTAATGTCACAATTGGTTGGTATCAAAATAAGCCTCAGAGTAGATAAATCAACTTATAATAATTAAAAAGTTGAAGAATATTATTCAAGAATAACTCTCAATAAAAAAACAAGAAGTCAATAATCAAGCTAAAAAGCACTTTTAATGACCTTTATTATGTATAGTCATACCAAGATGTTAACAGACAACACACCGCGCATTTGCCACTACGCCTTCAAAAATTTGTGGGGAGAACCCTGTCTATAGTCATAAAGCTCTTTCAATAACCCATTACTGAACGATAAAACTTTAGAGTGATCCAAAGCAAAGCCAAAGGGGAGTAGAGGTTTGTGCTCCATCTGTCTGTCTGTCTGTCCGTCCGTCTGTCTGTTCATAAACTTTTCCTTTAAAAATCTTCTCAGAAAGTACTGAACAGACTCAACCAAATTTCAAAGAAATGATCCTTGGGTGACCCTCTATCAGATTCCTTCAAAGAATTTTGATCGGATGAAAAACATGGCTTTATTGGGTGGTGCTTATTTCCATATATGGTAAAACCTTTAAAAATCTTCTTCTCAGAAACTGTTTAATGTATTTCAACCAAATTTTACAGAAATGATTCTTGGGTCAACATTTATTGGATTCCTTCAAAGAATTTTGTTTGAATGAAAAATATGGCTTAATGGGCAGGGCTAATTTCCATATATGGTGAAACTTTTCAACCAAGTTTCACAGAAATGATCCTTGGCTGATCCTTTATCAAATTCCTTCTGAGAATTATGATCAAATGAAAAACATGGCTTTAATGGGTAGGGCTAATTCCCATATTTGGTAAAAGCTTTGAAATTCTTGGAAACCAGTTGGATGGATTTTAACCAATTTTTTTCCAAATTGATTGTTTGGTGACTCTTTATCAAGTAATCAAAAAGAATTTTGATCGTAAGAAAAATATGGCTAAAATGGGCAAGGCTTATTTCCATATATGGTATATACTGAAAATGGGCTGTTGATGGATTTCAACCAAATTTCACAGGAATGATCCTCTGATGACTGTTTGTCGGATTCCTTCATATGATTTTGCTTGGTTGAAAAGCTTGGCTATTATGGTTGTGGCTTATGTCCATTATGGTATACAATGAAAAATTTTAAATTTTGTTAATACCATCTTCCCCAGTGAATGAATTATACATAACTTAACATGACGTTTGTAAGAACAATGAAATGCTTCTCTAGAACTATTTCAAAGATTTCAGTGCTTAGATTAAATTTCCATATATCAGTTTATATTGAATTCATGAAAATTTGCTTAATCAGTACATTCGTGCCTGTGGAGTGATACAGGAGCTCAAGCGCCTCTATTTGTGGAAGATACGGATACTGGACATAGAAATTTACCAGGAGATATTAAGCTGATTTTGGGTATGTGAGTCCGCATCAATGAGTTACAGCAAAAGTTAGAAGTTGATTCCAGTCCAATGATTTTTGTGGATGATACAGATGCTGGACTTAGAAAATTACCAGGAGATTTCAGTTCCCAGACTTTTTCTCTTAACCCTCAGAGATATTAAGCTGTTTTTTGGTATGTGAGTCCGCGCCAGTCAGTTATAGAAAAGATAGAGTTTGGTTCCGGTCCTATGATTTTTGTGGAAGATACAGATGCTGGACTTAGAAATTATCAGGTTTTCAGTTTTCCTGACTTTTTTTCTTAACCTTCTTCATTTTCCACAATGTTTTCTCAAATATAAAATCACAGCAAAGTAAAATCCTGGGTTTGAACAGGAAAATGTTAAAAACAGGATTTGACCCTCAAGAATTGGAAAATAAACTATTTTTAGCGTCTATAAATCTTACTAAAGAGGGTCAGCAGAAGAATATCTTCAGAAGAATATTTTTGTCGTCCCTTGGGGAAAGTTGTCGTCTCAGACAACAGTACTGTCGTTTCCGCGAGACCTGATATCTATAGGTCAAAACAGAGAATTGTGATCTATAAAATTTTCCAAGATTTATGTTATGTTCTTTTGAAATGTATATAAATTAATTACTACCTTCATATCTTTAAATGAAATTTTAAAAGTTAGTCCCCATAAAACAAACACTTTGGCGGCTCTTTTACTGTTTATTTAAGAAAAAAATTTTGCTGTCAATTTCCAAATCTCTTATTCTCATGCTTCGAGATAATTGAAAGAAGGAGATTAAGCTGATTTTGTAATCAAAATGACTGTTCAAAACCTTAGAAAAAGAAAGAAAAGAAGTATATTTAGTATTACAAATGCCAAATTAGTCAACAAAGTAAAACTGTAATAGAACCAGAATTGGACAATTAGGACAGTTTTGCATTTTTTGTTTGATACAAAACTACTTATTCTGACTATGACTAAAAATCATGATTGCATTTGATTTAAAAAATTATTGCTTACCTGCTGTGTAAAAAAACAAATCCATTTTATTTTTTTAGTCCCTTACTTGCAAAGCTGAAGGGGACTTTAGGTTTGCACGCCCTCAGTCTATCCGTCTTTCTGTCTGTCCGTTAGACTAGAAATATCAGTTTTCTAGACTTTATTCCCTAACCCTGAGAGATATTAAGCTGATTTTTGGTATGCTGGATGCTGGATTTAGAAAATTACCAGGAAATTTCAGTTTTCCGGACATTTTTTTAACCCTCTTAACACTTGGAGGTATTGAGCTGATTTTTGGTAAGTGAGTCGGCTATGATGAGTTACAGAAAGATTTTAAGTTTCATTCTGGTCCATTTATATTTCCTGGACAGATTCTTGAGAGCTTTTGTTCAAAGTTTACTTGGGCTTTAGGGTCTTAATTCTCTTGGAACAGGTCACTCACCAATGGGTGGATAATCATTAACCTATGAGGGATAGCAGCTGGAGACTACGAAAGGATGTAGTGGTAGTACTGGTGTGAGAAATACCAGGAATCAATTGCTAGGTGCTCCAGCCACAGGGATATAACTGAAATACTGTTATAAGTGGCGTTAAACCCCATTCAATCAATCAATCAATCAATTCTCTTTGAACAGAAGACTTCATGAAGTATAATTAGGCAAACAACAAAAAGAGACACCTTTTTTTATGTTTGGGCGTATGTGTGCTCATAAAACTGATACAACTGTAATATTTTGGAGGGGAAGTAGTCCCTTTACCAGCCCAAAAATATACCACTCTAGGGATATATATAAAAAGCAGGTAGGGGACTTGGTATTGCCATGCAATACTTCAGAATGCTTGTTGTAAATAATATCAGAAATGTAAATTAGTTAAGACAGGCAATTAAATCATAGTGAATTTTATCTAAATAATGACAAGGGTAAAAATTCTCACACGTGTCAACTCCGGAACCTTTCAAAAAATAGCCAAACAACTGGGGATGGAGCCTTTGGTCACTTTTCCTCCCAATAGTGAAATAAACTGCGCCAAAAATCCTTTACCTCATTTAACTTGAAATATTCATTTGTTTTATTAATTGATCAGAGAGCCTTGGATTAATTTTCAGTTGTCAGGTAAAAAGCTTTTATTTCCCTAAAAAGAGCTGTGACGACGTTTTCTAGTGCGGCCAGAGGAATTGCTTGTTTTAATTTTCCGAGAAAAATATTGGACACTGGAAGGTCAAATTTAAATAAACGGCACAATAGGTATTGACACGCTTGTACAGAATATTAATTGTCACATTGTCACCTTGACAAGCATCTAGGGTATAAGGTGTGAGTGTCTGCTATCATCTTTGACCAGACAAACACTTTGTTTATCCGCATGACTGTGTCAGCTTGATCCGGATAATTGAATCATATTTATTCCGAATTTTGATATTTCGTTCCCAATCAATTCTGTTTGGGTTTTTTGAAATCGAATATCTGGATTATAAGATACAATTTATCAACAAAAAAGCTGTTCCCAACTGTTTTTCCAGATGGCGAAGAGTCCTATTTAACGACTTCCATATAAACTGGTCCCAACTGTATATGAATAGCAGATACTTTTGCTCTGTGTTAACTTTTCATGAAATTTTGATTTATATGTTTGATGAGCTCCTTTAGGTTGTTTTGACCCTTTTAAATCAGTTTCGACCCTAGATTTCATGGTCAAGAAGTCAATGACTCCTCCATTTCAAAGGCTAGCAGAAGCATTGTAAATGTTAGTTTTTAGCTCTACTGGCCAAAGGCCACTAGAGCTATTGCGATGGCTTTTTCCCGTCTGGCATCCGTGCGTCTGTCTGTCCGTTCACAATTACAAAAAAATCTTCTCCTCCTAAACTCAACATGGAATTTCAACCAAACTTCCCAGATATGATCCTTAGGTCATGCTCTTTCAAAATACTTCAAAGAATTGAAATCCATGAAGAGCTTTGGTTGCCATGGCAACAGAGTGAAAAAAAATTAAAAAATCCTCTCCTCCTAAGCCGTAAGGCCTAGAGCTTTGATATTTGGTACAAATCATCATCAATTACACTCTACCAAAATACTTCAAAGAAGTACCATATTTTGAAAATTAGCCCTTTTCTGTGAGATTCCTGATTTTACATAGAAATAAAAAAGGAAAACTTAATAAATCTTCTCCTCCAAATCCGTAAGGCCTAGAGCTTCAATATTAGGTACAAATCATCATCTATTAATACTATACCAAAATACTTCAAAGAATTACTGTATTCTGAAAATTAGCCCTTTTCTGTGTGATCCCTGGTTTTACATAGAAATAAAGAAGGAAAACTTTATAAATCTTCTTCTCCCAAACCATAAAGCCTAGAGCTTCGATATTTGTTATACATCATCATCTTTTGACCCTCTACTAAATACTTCAAAGAATAACTGTATTCTGATAATTAGCCCTTTTCTTTGTGATCCCTGGTTTTACATAGAAATAAAGAAGGAAAACTTTATAAATCTTCTTCTCCCAAACCATAAGGCCTAAAGCTTTGATATTTGTTATACATCATCATCTTTTGACCCTCTACCAAATACTTCAAAGAATTACTGTATTCTGAAGATTAGCCCTTTCCTGTTCAATTCCTGATTTTACATAGAAAAAAAGAAGGAATTCTTTAAAAGTCTTCTTCTCCAAAACCATAAAGCCTAGAGCTTTGATATTTGTTATATATCATCATCTTTTGACCCTCTACTTAATACTTCAAAGAATTACTGTATTCTGATAATTAGCCCTTTTCTTTGTGATCCCTGGTTTTACATAGAAATAAAGAAGGAAAACTTTATAAATCTTATCCCAAACCATAAGGCCTAGAGCTTTGATATTTGGTATAAATCATCATCTATTGACTCTCTACCAATAACTTTAAAGAATTACCGTATTCTGATAATTAGCCCTTTAATGTGTGATCCTTGATTTTACAAATCAATAAAGACGGAAAACTCTAAAAAAATTCTTTTCCCAAACCATAAGGCCGAGAGCTTTGAAATTTGGTACAGATCATCATCTATTAACCCTCTCCCAAAATGCTTCAAAGAATTACAGTATCCGATAATTAGCCCTTTCCATTGCTGTCTCTGATTTTACATAGAAATAAAGAAGGAAAACTTTATAAATATGTTTCTCCCTAACCATAAGGCCTAGAGCTTTGATATTTTGTATAAACCATCATCTATGACCATCTACCAAAATACTTCATAGAATAATCTGTATTCTGAAAATTAGCCCTTTTCTTTGTCATACCTGATTTTACATAGAAATAAAGAAGGAAATCTTTAAAAGTCTTCTTCTCCCAACCCATAAGGCGAAGGGCTTTAATATTTAGTGTGTAATAATACCTATTGACCCTGTACTAAAATGCTTCATTGAATTACTGTATTCTGAAAATAAGCCTTTTTTGTGCAATCCCAGAAAGGAGTAATGAAGGATATCATAGAAAATGTTCTCCTTCTAAACTATTAGGCTTAAAGCTTTGATATTTGGTATGTATTAATGCCTATTGACCCTCTACTTAAGAACTTCAAATAATTACCATACTCTTGAAATTAGCTCAATATGGTTGGATCTTCACTATACCTAGGATTAAACAAGAAAATCTTTAAAAAATCTTCTATTCCAAAAGGATCAGGTGTAGGGCTTTGATACTTTGTATATTATCTCATAAAGCCTTGAGCCATCATACTCATGGGAGAGGTACAGGACCATTATGGTCCTCTCGTCTTATTTTTGATCAGATAAAAAGCCATGCTAATGGGGCGTATCTCCATATACATGTATGTGTATTGAAAATTTTAAAAATCCTAAAAGAAATTTGAAAAAATGTAATTCTTTCTTAATTGCTTTGCGTTCTGTGTTTAAAAAAATTGAATTACCTGTATGAAAAGTACGTCAGGCCAGTGGAGCAAATCAGGCACTCAAGCGCCTCTTAGGTATAAAGGATAATGTTTAAATAGAATCCTTTACAATGAACAAGTTTTGTTGCCATTGAAATTTTGCACTTACTTGCATATATGATCCTTTAAGATATGTTTTGACAAAATGAGTCAATGAGCAATTTCGACAGATGATTTCCACCTGTTTCAAATCTTTTTTTAATATGTTTGAAAATGGCTTTTCCTCTAAAACTTAAAGTTACCTGTCTCATTTACCGATAAAGATTTGTATGACTTGCAATCATAGAATGTATAACTTGATGCAAATATAATTTAATCACCAATCAATTCAATATAGAATTTATTTTATACATATTTAAAAATGTCCGACAAAATTCTTATATACTTGAGAAAATATTGTAGAAAAAGAAGACAAGCAATCTCTTCTTTTCACAAAATAATTTCTAACACACAGGATGATTTCATTTCCTGTGTCTGATTTTCATTTTCGTCTGCGAATTTGAACCAGTCTAAAATTAAAAAAAAACGGGAAAGGGTTAAGAGAAATAGTACAAATTTTCACTAATTACCATTAGTTTTGATTATAATAAGAATACAGTCGAATCTGTGTACAGCAGCCTGTCAAGGGAGAGGGCCAAATTGGCTGCTGTTCACAGATTGGCTGCTGTTCACAGTATCCATAGAGCGGCCATTTTGCCATACCATATATGGTTAGCTCATTAACAGAACACAAAACTTTAGACTACTCCAAATTCTAAGAAGTTCTAAGCTTCCATTTTAAATGTCTTTTAAAAAAAGATAAGGCAATTTGAACCATTTAAGAAAGAAAAATATTGTGACAGAAGTGAAAATATCTTGTTATAAGTAAAGTGTAAGAAGGCATGTAAAACTCACAAAATTTGGACATAGTGGACCAATTACGTTCATTTGGCCATTATGTGGTGTCCATAAACCATTTGTAACACAAATCATCAATGTTTTCATATGAGACATTCTTTTTGACATGCTTTGAAGAGGGATTGCCATTTTCATATTCCTGGAGAATTTCTCGTTAACGTTTAGCTACATTTTGAACCTGTGTACGACCTACACCAAACTCACTAACAATAATCATAGAAAAACGTCTAGATTCAAGCATGCGAACAACTTTCACACGATCTACTAGAAAGGGGAACCTACATTTAGAGAGTGACATTATAGCGAGAATTGACAGCAATAGCAGGTTTTCATCCATTTTAAAGACCCCAAGAAATCAGTTCGCTACATGCGTAAACAACCTGTAATGCTCAAGTTCATTTTTTTTAAAGAAACTTGACAACTCTAAAAATTCCCTTTCTTTTAATCAATTATCATCACTCAAATCGACCAAATAAATATTAATGGCTTATTACATGTCAATTAATCAACTACACGGGATTAAGTCGATAATTGGCTGTTTATATCTCGTACATTACAATAAGGCATCTTCGGCAGTTACTTTACTAGTGATTATCGATTTTTCGACTAATTAATTTGCGTGTTTTGTAAGATGACCGTTGTTTAGGTGCGATATACTGTTGACAATAGAGCAATTAGGGTGACCGCTGGCCGCATTTCAGGAGATCACGCTTTTCACAGTGCAATTAAAGAAGGAATTTGCACGTGGGAACTCAAGTGGACGCTGTCGGCAGATTGGCGGCTGTGCATAGTTGGTTGCTATACATAGTTGGCCGCTAACACAGATTTGACTGTATTCAGTTCTCAAATGTTGTTTTTTAGCTCACTGGGTGAGCTAATGTGATCGGTCATTGTCCTTCGTTCATCCATCTGTCAGTCCTTTTGACCAAAATTTAAAAAAATCTTCTCCTAAACTTACCTTGGAATTTCGACCAAACTTCATGATCCTTAGGTCATGTTCTTTCAGAATACTTCAAAGAATAAAAATCCATGAAGAACTTTGGTTGCAATGTCAACCGAGTGAAAACTTAAAAAATCTTCTCCTCCCAAACCATTAGGCCTAAAGCTTTGATATATGGTATCATCTATTGCCCCTCTACCAAAATACTTCAAAGAACCACTGTATCTTGAAAATTAGCCCTTTTCTGTGCGATACTGGATTTTAGATAGAAATAAAGAAGGAAATCTTTAAAAATCTATTTCTCACAAACCATAAGGCCTAGAGCTTTGATACTTAGTGTAAACCATCATCTATTGACCCTCTACCAAAATACTTCAAAGAGTTTCTGTATCTTGAAAATTAACCCTTTCCTGTGCGATCCCTGATTCTACATAGAATTAAAGAAGGAAATCTTTAAAAATTCTTCTCCAAAACAATTAGGCCTAAGCTGTGATATTTGGTATAAATCATCATCTATTGACTTTCTTTTAAAATACTTCAAAGAATTACCGTACTCCGAAAATTAGCCCTTTTCTGTGTGATCCCTGATTTTTACATAGAATTAAAGAAGGATATCTTTAAAAAATATACTTCTCCTAAACTTTAAGGCCTAGAGCTTTAATATTTTGTATGTACCAAAATATTACTAAAATTCTTAGTAGAATTACCATATTCTGAAAATACGCATTTTCTTTTTTAATCTAAGATTTTAAAAAGGAATAAAGAAGGGGAGCTTCAAAAATCTTCTCCTTCTAAACCAATAGGCCTATTGCTTTTATATTATGTATAAATCATGATCTATTGACCCTCTACCAAAATATTTCAAAGAATTACCGTACTCTGGAAAGAAGTTCTAAATGGTAGGATCTTCAATAAACCTAGGATTAAATTGAAAATCTTAAAAAAATCTCCAATATAATTAGGTGTAGGGCTTTGATGTTTTGTTAATATGATAAAGCCTTGAGCCATCATACACAGGGGAGCAATATAGGACCATCATGGTCCTCTTGTTTTTGTATTCATTCCAATCTCTATTAGTAAGAAATATAGGATCATGAAATTATAAGCATGTTTATGAATGGATCAAGTCTTTTGTAATTTTTACAGGAAGAGTTGCTCTAACAGACCTAGCTCAGATCTTGAACTTAGACTACAGCCATGTTGAGTCTCGTGCCCAGGATGTTCTGAAGTCAGACAGAAACATTTCTCTTGTTTTGGGGAACCTGATAGACAAGTATGTGCTTTTGTACCTAGAAAAGCGTCAGCTTTGATAGCTAAAGTTAACAGAAAATTTTAAATCTTCTCAGAGTTCAACGAGTGCAAACTGCCACTGTAGGCTTAACTGCTAAATCCACTGAATGCTATGAAATAGGTATTTTAGTTCACTTGAGCATATCGTGTCCAAAATGAGTCTGATCAGAGTCTTCACTATGCACACTGCTTTGTATCGCCACATGAATAGACTATATTCAAATTGAAGAGAACTCCTTCAGAAGCATGCTATTTAACCCATTCCCACTCAAACCTGCTTTTAAGCATCTCAAGAAAAAAGGTTGGGAATATTGTGGAAAATGAAGAAATTACCTGTAAGATTTTCTAAATTCCACCAACTTAAAACTGTTGTCTGCAACTTCTTTCAATTTGAACCAGTATAAGATTTTGTCATGTTGTTATGGGTGAATTCCTCCAGCTGCCGGGATATGACTGAAATACTATTAAAAGTGGCGTTTAACCCCATTCAAACAAACAAACAAAAAGCAACTCTTTTCAATTGGGACCAGTCTAAAATTTTGCTGTCTGGTTATGGGTTAATCCATTAACACACAATCCTTACTTTTTAATCGTCCTTGTCTCTACCTTTCACAAGTATTTTTCGATGTGAATGCACTTTGAAATGCTGTCTGCAACTGCATTCTATTTAGACCAGTCTAAAATTTTGTCATCTGGTAATTGACAAATTGATTGCCATGCCAACTTACTTTAATAGGAAGTTCAAATTACATTATATAAAATGATGTAGTTTTGCAGAATTTATGGTCAGTAACAGGTAAAAAGTTAAATTTGGTTGGGACATAAACATTGTAACTACGGCTTGAATAAAACCTAACATATTCACTTGAAATCTATGTTTAAGATCAAAAGAGCAATCTATTCCAAAAAGGGGGGTAACTCTTGATATATTTTCAACACATTATGCCCCTTTTTTGACTAACAAGTTTAACCTACTCTCAAGAACTAGAACAGCTGTACATTTGCAGCTGCACATGGTGCTTTTGTTGATTGACAGCTGCAATCCCTCTCTTGTTTAACCCTTTCCTGTTTTGCAAAATTTTAGACCCGTCCAAATTCAAAGCTTTTGCAGATGAAAATATAAAGTTGATTTTATTTGAAAAATAACCATTCAGTAGGGTAGAAAACATTGTGGAAAAAGAAGAAATTGCTTGTTACAAGCAATTTCTTCTTTTTTTACAATGTTTTCTCAACTATGAAATCACAGGGACGTAAAAACCAGGGATTAACCAGGAAAGGGTTAACCCATTTCAGCACAATGACTCTTTTGGATGCCTCTCAGGAAAAACAATATGGAAGATATTGTGTAAAGCGCAGAAACAAGCAATTTCTTCATTTTCCATAATATTTTCTAACCAAAAAGTTGAAAATATCTAAAATGTCATGAACTTTGAATTGTTGTCTGCAACTACTTTCAGTTTTGACCATTCTAGAAATTTGTCGTTTTGTATAAACTGTTAACTTGTGATCTTTGTATAATGTTGTTGACAGGAAGTATTTAGACAGCCTTGCAGAGGAGGTTAACGATAAGCTACAAGAGAAAGGCATCTTAACTGTACTAGAGCTTACATCGCAGTATGACCTGCCTGCTGATTTTCTTACTTCGGTAAATTAGGTTTATTATCACCCATTCCCACAAAAGCCCGCCTTTTCAAACCCCTCGCAAAAAAGGTTGAAAAGAAATTGCCAGTAATTTAACAACAAAAAAACATAGTTGCCATGGCAAAAGTTTTTAAAAATTCTCAGGTGTCTATCCCGGGGCCAATGCTCCTCCTGGTTTTACTATGCAGAACCTGCTGCAGATCTTTGCGACTGCATGTAATGCTCATTTTTAATAAGCTCAGCTATTTTCAGACAGGATGGTAATGGCCAGGTTGTCGTCCCGGTCTGCCTCATTGTTATCATTTTGTAATTACTGAACATGCTTACTTGAAATGGAATGTATTTTCACTATCAATAAAGCAATATCTACATCTCTACCAACAAGGGGGATAACTCTAAGTACTTTTTTTGCCATCTGGTATTGGATTAAATGAAAATAGGTATAATAATGACTAAAGAGATGACATGTGCCTGATACAAGGTTACAAATTTTTAGACTAGTTTGTATTCACAGAAGTTACAGACAAAAAGTTTTTGTTCATAAAATTGAAATTCTAATGTTTTTTGTCTGGGAGAAGAAACATCATGAAAAATGAAGAAAGTGCTTCCATCAAGCAATTTCTTGATTTTGCACAGTGTTTTCCAATTTGATTTCTGGAGGGGCGTAAAAGCATTGACTCGTATGGGAATTGATTAAAGGAAAGGCTTTCATTTTAGTGGAATTCTTAAAGATTATACATTCAAGATTTTATATATGCTACTACACAAGGTAATGGTTTGAAACTTTGCACTTGTGTTTTATGTCTCATTATCTTATTAAATCTCAAGGCAAGTGTTTATTACTCTGGTATTCATTTAACCCATTCCCACACCATGATGCCTTTGGACGCCCCTCAAGAAAAACAATTGAGAAAACATTGTGTAAAATGAAGAAATTGTCTGTAAGAAGCAATTTCTTCATTTTCCACCATGTTTTCTACCCAGAAAGATGAAAAACTTAAATTACATGAACTTTTAATTGTTGTCTGCAAATCCTTTCAATTTGGATCATTCCAAAGTTTTGTCCTTTTGGTAATGGGTTAATAGTGGAATTTTGCCCTTTGTCAAAAATGTATTGCTGTTAATATGCAGCCCTGACAATTATAGAGGATTGCTGTCCAAGGACAGCTTTTATTTCCATTAATTTTGTACCGTATATTCTTGGAAATATACAATGTATTACTGTAAAAGTATTTGATTGAAAACTTTTATGAGTTGACTAGTTAAAATTATTTGAATAGCTAGTGAAAGATTATGAATTAATGATGTAGTTATTTTGTCACAATGTTAAATGTTGAAGCACAATTGTTAACAGGGATGGCAATCAAATTCATTTAGTACTACACAGCATTTTCAGTTTGAGGAATTTTTGAATATCTCTGTGATTTTTGGTAGAAAACAATGTTGAAAATGAAAAAATTGGTTGTACCAAGCAATTTCTTCATCTTTGACCCTATTTTTAAGCTCACCTGAGCACATGCTTTTAGGATCACTGGGTCGGTTGTCTGTCGTCCATAGGCGTCATCCATCATCAATAATTTCTTTAAACATCTTCTCGTAGTAAACCACCAAGAACATTATTATGATCTAAGCCTAAAGGTTTTCAAGAAGAAAATTTGAAAGTTTTCTCCAGTAATATTATGTAAATCCAAGATCCCACAATGTAGGGCAAATTTTCAGAGTTGAGCATTCTTTGAAGTATTTTGCTGGAGGATAAATAAGCAATGATATCAATACTCTAGAACTTATGGTTTTGGAGAAGATTTCATACTTTATTGTTGAGCCCACTTGCGCTTAGCGAGACATAGTTGTCATTATTTCAAGTAGGTGTATGTGCATTAGTCTGTTAGTGTGTAAGTTGTTACATCCGTCCGAATTTGTCCGGACAATTACTCCTACAGTTATGGATGGATTTCAAAATAACTTGGCACAATTATTCTCCATTATATGTAGATTTGCCGTTTGAAAGGATTTTTGGGATAGTTCTTATATCAAGGTCACAGCTCAAGGTCAAACACTAAAATTGTGATTGTCAAGAGCATTTTTCCTACCATTATGGATGGATTTCAAATAAATTGGCACAATTATTCTCTATCATGAGTAGATGTAACATTTGAAAGAATTTTTTGGATAGCTTCAAGTTCAAGGTCACCCCTAAAGGTCAAACACTAAAATTGATGGTCAAGGTCAAGTTGATGGTCAAAACTTTGTGGGCTCCACAGCAGTTGTCCTGGGACAACCATCTACAGTGCGCTCCGGATATAACGAAATCGTCAGGACATAGCCAATTACCTGTTTATAACTAGGTCTTGTTGTAACCGGGGAGAAAGAAAATCCTTTTAACATTTGTTTACTTTCTGTTTCACCGGAAGTGGAATGCAGTAAGTGTATACATATATCTTCTAATTAGAGAGTAAAGCGATATATTATTCTTGATATTTTAATGTACATGGCTAAAAATAAAATACAAATGATATACACTTTTTTTAAACCATTTGAATAAGGTATCCTCTTTGTCTGTATATATGATGGATTTCAGGAATGATCCTTGGGTGACACTTTATCAGATTCCTTCAAAGAATTTTGTTTGGATGAAAAACCTGGCTTTAATGGGCAAGATTTATTTCCATATATGGTAAAACATTAAAATCTACTTCTCAGAAACCAGTGGATTGATATCAACTAAATTTTACAGGAATGATTGTCTGGTGACTTTTTTTCAGATTTCATCAATTTTAGTTTGACACTTTGAAAATATGGCATTTATTGTTGAGGCTTGTCCTTATATGGTATCCAGAGAATTTTTAAATTGTAGTTCTTGAATGGCAGATTTTTAACAATTGTCTTAGTTGGGTGAACTGTTAAAGGGTTAAAAGTTTACAGTGAGTTTCTGAGACTTCTATGTTTTTAGCGTTTTTTTAGGAAAAAACGGTATTTCATATCGATCAACCGGAAACAAGTTCTCACGCATTTCGGCTCATTTCCACGCATGCTCATAAACTTGAAGTGAAAATCTATGTGATCGCCTCCATCTTGTTTCATCCTTTATGAAGAAAATAACTTACTTGCTGAATGCAAACAGCATCCTTTTAGTCATGAATATCATGAATATCCCGGAAAATGTTTAAAAATTTTCGACTTAATATATCCATGGTAAATTGTCTAATGAATTGTCAAAATAAGAGAAATAATTTCCTCGCGTTTCATGATAGAATCTAGGTCAGTGGTAAGTGGAGTAAAGGAATACATATAAACTGTCTGCTGGTGTTTTGACCTGGCAGGGATGAGCAAATTTACACCCCGTATACACAGTATATGTAACAAGTTAAAACCCTGTTATAGTCACGATTCAAGTGCCTATTAACCCCATCAAATAAAACGCCTTTTACCTCTCGAATTCGACTAAATCTTTAAAACGGACTTGCAGTACTTCAATTGTGATAATGATATTATCAATGAAAAAGCAATTGAATATTAGCTTTGATTTCTTTACCTTTTATCATTTAACCTTTTACCACACAACCACAAATTTTCACGCACTTAAGAAGAAAACGTTGTGATTAAATCAAAATAGGGATTTCGGTAAACAGTAAGGGGTCATGATTAAATGAATAGGGTTTAATGCAACTTTTAATAGTTTTTCAGTTATATTGGGGCGGCTGGAGCTCCTAACCATGGCTTCATGGTTGTTCACACACCAGTACTACCACTACATCCTTATCGAACCTCCAGCTGCTCCTCCTACTTTGTACGATTTGCTTACTCATATTGATGAAACATGCTCGCATTGTTTAGCGCGGTTACTGATAAATCAGCAAAACCGCTCTCAGGACTTTCAGTCCTTTGATTGTGTATGTATACATCAATGGACTGATTAACACCCAGTGTGGTAACTCAGATTACACCAGCTAGTTATTTACAGTAAACTGGATTGCACACACTCTTTGAAAAGGTATGCATCTTTGCAGTTCTTAAAATATATCAAGGAGATGCAAGGATGTTAGAGTGCTAGAAAGTAGGGTTCTGTCTTATTGGTTACTGCTCTTGGATATAGAAGATAAAAGCTTATTATCATTAAGAGAAATGTGGATTATATATTTCAACCCATTACCAGACAACACAATACTGGTATTAGACTGGTTCACATTGAAAGCAATTGCAGGTAACAAACTCAAATTTATTGAATGAAGAATATCTTTGCCTTTTAGAATAAAAACATTGAAAAATGAAGAAATTGCTAGTTAGAAGTTGAAATTGACCCTTTAGCCCATTACACACAACAAAATCTTAGACTGATTCAAAGTTGCTGGAATTCAGAAAATCTTTACCTTGTAGGTTATAAACATGATGGAAGTTTCTTCATTGTCCACAATTTTTCCTTGAGATGCTTAAAAAGCAAGATTGAGTGAGAATTCAAATGCAGATACTTGTACTCAATTTGACATGCTTACTTTCATGTTCCTTAACCTTTCAATCAAACCTGACAAATTTGGATTTTAAGCTTATAGCTTAGCCCATTCCCACACAGTGACACTTTTTGATGCCCCTTCAGAAAAACAATATGGGAAACAAATGTGTAAAATGAAGCAATTTCTTCATTTTCCACGATGTTTTTTACCAGGAAAGTTGACAAAATAAACTTTAAAGTATCATCTGTGACTCCTTTCAATTTGGGCCAGTCTAAAATTTGGCCATCTGGTAATAGGTTAAAAACTCTAAAGCAGGGCTCCAGAAATTTGGAAATCTAAATCGGTCCGGGACATTGCCCCCCCCCCCTCTCCCGCCGGCAAAAACGACCCCCCCCACGCCGACTAAAACGAATACTCCCGCCTTTTTTCACCTTTCCCGTACGTAAAGGGGTCTGTCATAGACCGGTACCGCCGTCGACTTTAATAAAGCTTTATTAACCTTAAGACGACAGTGGTACCAGTCTAGGTCCGTCATTCATTCAGTAGTTGCCTTTTTTTCAAATGTTCCGAAGATGATTATAATCTTCAACGAGTGGAAGGTAGGTGAAAACAACTGACAGATCCTACTTGAAAATTCGGCTGAGTATTAATTGCAATTCCGGCAATGTACGGCAGTCCATGAAATTCCAATATGTTGTCAAATTATATACACAAATAACTTTCATTATTAAAATATCCGGGTTTTACAGAGTATCGCCGATTTAATTATAGTAACGATATACTTTTTCATTTTCATAATCTAGTTATCCAAAGTTCTGTCGATTTTCTCTCAACGCGAGCGTCTGTTGATGGAAAAACACAGCTGACGTCAAAAAAATATCGGGTCAGTCCATTCTATCCCATGGGATCGCAGAGTCGTGACGTACATCAAAAAGACCGACGAGACAAACTCGAGTGGGTCGCCCACGTGTTGCATAATTTTCCTAGCATGGAATTTGTTCACAAATTTCGGTCATTTATTTATTGTAGTTGATTTCCGATTTAATATTCGGACATTTTCCACCCCTGAAGTAAGATTTAATTTTATTGACGGAACTAGAGATATTATCATTAAGCCGTCGTTTTCGTTTATATTTAAATTATCTGTATTCTGCGGATTTCCAATTATTGTTTGAATTCCATCGGCTATATAAAACATATTAACGACGTGATTTTTTTTTTATATAAATTTCAAACCTGGTCTCACGCGCTTACTTGTGATTAATTAATTTCATAAAAGCGTTGTGCTGAGCTATTCCGACTTTGAACGAACGGCAACTGAAGCCTGTTCATGTCTCGATTTATATACGCATGATCGCGGCATCCCATGTTATAGTAAAAAAATCAGTTTCACGAGTAACTGCAATTTAAATCGACGCAGTTTTAGATGTCCATTTCTTCGAACGTGTGTAAGTCAAACCCATTCTCTATTGCAAATAGTTTACAAAACTCGATACCCGAAGTTCAGTCAAGCGTGAAACTGCAAATCGGGTCCACGTGCGGATGGGCATTAAACTGACCGGCGGGTAAACTAATTATTGATTTTTGACAGTTTTGTTTATCTCTTAATCTGCAGGTAACGTGTGAAACCCTTGAATTATTTTCGGTTCAAGTGGATTTTGATAGATGGTGGGCGAGTTTATCAATATTTGAACGTGAAATTTGATGAAAATTTCGGACCGATTTTGGCGTATTTTTTTGAGATTCCAATCGGTCTGGCAATTCAAAATTCGGTCCAGACCGGCAATTTATCGGATTTCCGGAGCCCTGCTCTAAAGTCAAGGATGGTAACTCTAAATTCATTTTCATGGGGATTTTGTGACTTTTTCATCTGAGGTTTATTACTAACCTCGATCCTTTTACCCATTCCAACTCAATCCCTCCTTTTTACGCCCCTCAACAAAAAAGCTTTAGAAAACATTGTGGAAAATGAAGAAATTGCTTGGATCAAGCAATTTCTTCATTATCCACAATGTTTTCTATCCAGAAAGATGAAAAATGTAAAATTCCATCAACTTGAAATTTTTGTCTGCAGCTCCTTTCAATTTGGACCAGTCTAAAATTCCACCGTGTTGGAATGGGTTAAAGACCTAGTTTAAGGAATGTTGTGTATGTATGACCTCTACTGTTTGGCTAATTGACACATCTATAAATCACACCAGGGGTTAATCATTTTACATATTCATTTGATGACCATGGTCAAAATTTGTCATTAGTATGCAATAGCTGCACCTTAGCTTTATGCTGATGAGAATTCAATAGAAACCAAAGTAAAGCTGCTTTGTAATTTGTCTGATCATATTTTATGCATTTAATATTTTAAATCAATTTCAAATTATTGAATGAAAAGTGACTAAGTTGCAGCTGCAGGATTAAATGTAATTGAAGGAAATTCACATGCATTTTTTTTTGTAATTTAAGGGGTAAAACAGTTTCTTCAAACATTGTGGCAAAGTAAGAAATTCTAGTAAAAATACTTTTTTTCATTTGATTTATTGCCTGGCCTAGAATATGGAAGTATTTCCTGAATATAATAGCAGTTGTACAAACAAAAAATGTGCATTTTACTACAATGGAAAAGGTGTCGAAAAATTGAGACAAAAGGGGAAATCAGACAAATCAATGTTTCCTCCTCTTTTCTCAACAATGTCTATCAAAGTTATTCCAGGTACTGATCTGTTATGATAACAATAGCTTCATATTTGGTTTTTTACTGTCTAATTAATACACATTGACAAAGTCTTTAAAATAAAATGAGGACTTGTTATTTATAAACAATTATAACCAAATAAAATTCATAATTTATCTCAAGACATAAATTGGTTGCAAAGAAAGTGCAAATATATGCCACACTTATCCATGATAATATAGCAGATTTAATCCCTTGTATACTGTATACATCTTCCTTATCAGATAAGGTCGTTAAATTCTCAGTTGGTGGTTAATTGTTTATCTCATTTAGAGGGGGGGGGGGGGTTAATGGGTGTTCAAATAAAGAAGGATTATACTAGGCCTTTTAAACATTACAGCACAGGTTCAGGCTTCTGCATACAAAATAAGTTATTAGAAAACCAAAGGATAGTTATTGCAATAGTACTCTCATATTAACAGTTCAAACAACTGAATTAACCTAACACTTAAAGGTAAACCCAATTCCACACAATAAAATTTTAGACCAGTGAATATAATTTAGATTATATTGAATTCCAAAAATATCATTTACCTAACCAGTACAATCAGGCCTGTGGAGCGATACAGGCGCTCAAGCGCCTCTACTTTTATAGAGGGTCAATAGGCAATGATGCATACCAAATACCACAGCTCTTGGCTTTATTGTTTGAGAGGAGAAGACTTTCAAAGATTTCCTTCTTTATTCCCATGTATATTCAGGGATTGCAAATAATAGACCTAATTTTCAGAGTACGGTAATTTTTTAGCTCACCTGAGCACGTAGTGCTCAAGTGAGCTATTGTGATCCCCTTTTGTCCGGCGTCCGTCCGTCCGTCGTGCGTCGTGTGTCGTGCGCATCCGTCAACAATTTCTTTAAACAACATCTCCTCCCAAACCACTGGGCCAATTTGAACCAAATTTGGCAGAAATGTTCCTTAGGTGGTCCCCTTCAAAAATAGCTAAAAGAATTGAAATCCGTTAAAAACTCTGGTTGCCATGGCAACAAAAGTGAAATTTTAATATAATCTTTAAAAATCTTCTCCTCCTGACCCAGAAGGCATAGAGCCTTGATATTTTGCATGAAGCATCAGTATATTGACCTCTTTCAAATTAGCTAAAATCATAATCCTCAGGTCCCCAGGGGAGGAGCCCCATGGGGGTGGGGTTTATATAGAAATAAAGAACGATTTTTTAAACAACATCTCCTCCCAAACCACTGGGCCAATTTGAACCAAATTTGGCAGAAATGTTCCTTAGGTGGTCCCCTTCAAAAATAGCTAAAAGAATTGAAATCCATTTAAAACTCTGGTTGCAATGGCAACAAAAGTGAAATTTTAAAAAAATCTTTAAAAATCTTCTCCTCCTGACCCAGAAGGCGTTAAGCCTTGATATTTGGCATGAAGCATCAGTATATTGACCTCTTTCAAAATAGCTAAAATAATGATCCTCGGGTCCCCAGGGGCGAAGCCCCAGGGGGGTAGGGTTTATATAGAAATAAAGAACGATTTTTTAAATGACATCTCCTCCCAAACCACTGGGCCGATTTGAACAAAATTTGGCAGAAATGTTCCTTAGGTGGTCCCCTTCAAAAATAGCTAAAAGAATTGAAATCCGTTAAAAACTCTGGTTGCCATGGCAACAAAAGTGAAATTTTAATATAATCTTTAAAAATCTTCTCCTCCTGACCCAGAAGGCATAGAGCCTTGATATTTTGCATGAAGCATCAGTTTATTGACCTCTTTCAAGATAGCTAAAATCATGATCCTCGGGTCCCCAGAGGGGGAGCTCCAGTTTGGGGGGGTTAATTTAGAAATAAAGAACAATTTTTAAATGACATCTCCTCCCAAACCACTGGGCCAATTTGAACCAAATTTTGCAGAAATGTTCCTTAGGTGGTCCCCCTTAAAATTAGCTAAAAGAATTAAAATCCATTTAAAACTCTGGTTGCCATGGCAACAAAAGTGAAATTTCAAAATAATCTTTAAGAATCTTCTCCTCCTGACCCAGAAGGCATAGAGCCTTGATATTTTGCATGAAGCATCAGTTTATTGATTTCTTACAAAATAGCTAAAATTATGATCCTCGGGTCTCCAGGGGCGGAACAGGGGGGGGGGGTATAGGCATGAAGCATCAGTTCACAGACTTCTTTCTTATTTCTGAAATTATAACCCATGGAAAAGTTTTTTCCCTCTTTCAAATCAGCACTAAAGCCTTGGAATTTGTAATTTAGACTTTTGGATCCCCAGGTTCATAGTCTTTATATGTAATTGTGGCCCACTTGTTTCATAATCCTAACCTTAACATGAAATTAGACTGTTGAAAGGAAAAGAGCCTTTATCTCAGGTGAGCGCCCCAGGGCCAACGGCCCTCTTGTTTAAGTATTTTGGTAGAGGGTCAATAGGCATTGATACATACCAACTATCAATACTCTAGGCTTAATGGTTTCTGGGGAGAAGACTTTAAAAAATTTCCCTCTTTATTCCCTCTTTATTCCCTATAGCCACCGTCATAGCGCATTCAGTAGTGTGAGACTCCTAATCTTCAATCATGGGGTGTCATGGGTTGGATCCCTAGCAGCGGCACATATTCTCCCCTACATTTGTCTCTCACCAATGGGTGGAAAATCTTAAACCTAAGTGAGATAGCAGCTGGAGGCTAGGAAAGGATGTAGGGGTAGTACTGGTGTGAGAAATACTAGGAATGCAATGTTATATGCTCCAGCCGCCGCAATATGACTGAAATACTGTTAAAAGGGGCATTAAACCCGATTCAATCAAACAACCTCTTTATTCCCATATAAAATCAGGGATCACAAAGAAAAGGTCTAATTTTCAGAGTACATTAATTCTTTGAATGATTTGGTAGAGGGTCACTAGATATTGATACATATCAAATATCAAAGCTGTGGTTTGTGAAGAGAAGACTCTCAAAGCTTTCCTTCTTAACCCATTCCCGCACAACAAAATTTTAGACTGGTCCAAATTGAAAGAAGCTGCAGACGACAATTTCAAGTTGATGGAATTTCGATTTTCTTTGTCTTTTTGAATAGAAAACATTGTGGAAAATGAAGAAATTGCTTGATACAAGCAATTTCTTCATTTTCCACAATGTTTTCCAAAGTATTTTTCTTGAGTGGTGTAAAAAGGAGGGCTTGTGTTGGAATGGGTTAATATCCATGTAAAATCAGTGACTGCACAGAAAAGGGCTAATTTTCAAAGGACAGTAATGCTTTGAAATATTTTGATAGAGAGTCAATAGGTGATTATTTATCCAAATATCAAAGCTCTTGTGGTTTAGGAGGTGACGATTTTCTTAACCCTTGTCATGCTGTATAAATTACCTTACTGAATTGCTGTCAAAACCAAGGGCTGAAAGCACTGATAGAAAGTGTTATTCAAACATCAATATTTCTATGCCCCCGCATCGATAAGATCGGGGCATATTGTTTTACTGGTGTCCGTCTGTCTGTCCGTCTGTCTGTCCGTATGTCTGTCTGTCTGTCTGCATAACTTAACCTGCCAACTAAACAGTTTCCTATAACTTCAACCCTGATTAACTTACAATGCTAATATTTGGTATGTAGATAGGTCTCAACAAGGCGCAACTGGGGAAGGTCATTTCATAAAGGTTAACGTCAAAATATTTTAACTAAAGAATTCCCGTTTGGGGGCATAGTGTTTCACAAACACATCTTGTTTTTTTAGAAATCAACTTCATAAACAACGCTGGCAGGAAAAGTACGAGCAGGAGGTATAGACAAAGATCAGCCTGCACATAAGTGCAGTCTGATCTTTGTCTACACCTCCTGCCAAAACCGGAATATTCTGGGTTCAGCATGACAAGGGTTGATAATTGTTTATGGACAAATTTGATACATTTCATGATTTCTCTTAGTCTGATATGCCAAGTCCTTTCAAAAATCAAAATTTCATTAACAAGTTTTGAAAAGGATAACCCAAGGTACATTCCTGCCGTATTTAGTCCAAATCCATCAAATGGTTTAGGAGGAAAAGATTTTTAAAGAATTATCTTATGATCCTTCTCAGTCTGATAAGCCGGCCCTGCCATGCACGAGTTTGACAAAATCAGACTTTCACACAAAAAAATTGAAAAAGAGTCACAAGGATTATACCGGACAAATTTGGTCAAAATTTGCCAAATGGTTAGGGAGGAGAAAATTTTAAAGAATTATTCCATGATTTATGTAAGTCTGATAAGCCTGGCCCCGTTACGCCAACATTTTTCGGCATATCACATTTTGAGATAAAACAAAATGGCTATAATGAGTGATCATAAAGTTATTTTCTAGATATAAGATTTAATGTCTTTTTCTTGATAAAGGCAGTTTTTGCCGAAATATTGAAAGTTAGAGCGATTATGTATAGTCTTTAGGCATAGAGCTTTGATATTTTGTACATGTATATATCTCAGTGCTCTCAATAAGCGGACGTCGACGTATATTACGTCCAGAAAATCAGAAACGATACAGGGAATTTCTTGAAGATGCAACTCTGCTATTAGTTTCATTTCTTTTTGTACTGTTACTTTTATTTACGTGTTATTCATGGCGTATGTACTTGGATGTCTATGATGTGACCAGAGACGGCCTCGGAATAACCCAGTCTTGATTTTTTCGTACCCAAAACGTTTCAAACAGTTTGTTTTCCAACATTCTACAAATCAGAAATTTTCAAATCCTGAGAGATTTGTAAATGACAATTACTAAATGTATCCACCAAAATCTGGAAAATATTTGTGTATAAGGGGCGGGAATATTGTGGGAAAAGAGGAAATTTATGCAAGAAACACTTCTTTTACCACATTATTTTCTCTAGTTCCACTCAATGGGACATGAAATTTAGTTACTACGTGTATAAGTAAAGGAAGGTAAAGAATGTAGGCGTTATGTATCTTTGTTTCATTTCATCTTTTTTTATTTTATTTTATTTTATTTTTTGGAGGTGGGGGGGTATGGTTTCGCATGAGATAAGAAATTCCTTGATTTTGTGAAAACTTCCTGAAATTGAAACTTGGAATTTTAAAAATTCCTGAAATTGGTCCTTATTGAACCATCATAATAAGGTTAGTGATCACGGTCCTCTTGTTCTGGTTACATGTACATAGTTTTAATCAAAATCTTTGAAAGATGTGTTTTTTCTACCATTTAAATAAGAAAACAGAAAGCAAAGATGAGCCTTTAAATAATGCTAAACTAATTTTATATTCAAGATATAATTTTTCAGTGCAATCAGATTAATAAAGCAAATAGCCAGAAAATGTTGTTAGTCTAAATTTTGGGTGGCCGTAGAATGCTCCTATACCATATAGATTTTCGATCCAAACACGTTGTCCAGCTGTTGCTCTCAATACAACTGTGTTTGAGCTCATCTGTCCGTGTGTGCCAACTGGATGGACAACTGCACAATTTTAACTCCATTTAATTTGAGGCAGACATCAACAATTTCATCATTTTTCCATTCTATACTGAAGTGGAAGACGTATACTCCACTCTGAGGCACTGTATATATTCCTGTGTACTTGTTGTAACTATTCCCTTCATTTAAAACAATTCCATCAAAAATCAGCACAGTGTCTGAGGCCTTGCTGTTTATTTCATATGATAGATAGGCAGAGAATGCATAGACAGTCAAACTTCTCTCATGTCGATCATGTTTAATACAGCTAGTACAATTACTTGTTGCTTGTGTTGCTAGACCTGTCATATCCTTCTTTGTCAATAATTGAGTCCCAAGGCTGTTTAATTTTTCCATAGTTTTCACATTCTCATGTCTTAATTCAGCAATGAGCTGTTGATAATCCAACTGTTCCTGGCTTATATCAACAAGTTGATTTCTAAGCCTTTTTACCTCAACTTCAAGTTCCTTAACTTTATTCATGCATTTAGAAGTAAGAGCTATTACATCATGTTGTTTAAAACTGTCAAGTTGATCCGCAAGTTTTTCCTCAATCTTTTTCAATCTATTTGCAATATGCCTGGAGAATGTCTTGTCTGCAATAGATCCATGTTCTATTATTGTCTCGCTCTGTAGTGAAAGCACACAAATGGCGAAACTACCAGTAAGAAATAGTGAAAGCCACATTTGATATGACATATCCACATATAATTTTCCTTTAAAAATATATGATTTTTCTTGACCTTTTTATACACAGATAGTCTCTGATAAGAGTTAACCCTTATGTAATCATTTTTTTTAAAAAACTTTTAAGAAAGAAAAAGCTTTCAAAATCATTGTGGAAAAAGCAATTTCTTCATTATCCCCAATGTTTTCTTCCACATGGTGGAAAAAGAAGAGATTGTTACAAGCAATTTCTTCATTATCCACAATGTTTTCTTCCCAAAAGGTCAAAGATTTTTAAAATTTCACCAGCTAAGAATTGTTGCTGTGGCCATAGTGCAGTTGTAGGGCTTAACCCATTCCCACACAGTGACGCTTTTGGACGCCTCTCAAGAAAAATAATTGGGAAAACATTGTGTAAAATGAAGACATTGCTTGTAACAAGCAATTTCTTCATTTTACACAATGTTTTCTACCCAGAAAGTTGAAAAAATCTAAAATTTCATAAAAATGAAATTGTTGTCTGCAGCTCCTTTCAATTTGGACCAGTCTGAAATTTGCCATCTGGTAATTGGTTAAGACCCTCAATCATGAGTTCCGGGGTTTCGATCAGGTTGCTGCAAATATTCTCTCTGACATTTTCTCCCACCAATTGGTTGAAAATCATAAACCTAAGTGGCAATAGCAGCTGGAGGCTTGGAAAGGATGTAATGGTGGTACCGGTTTGAGAAATACAAGGAATCCAGGGTTAGGTTCTCAAACCATTGCAATATGATTTAAATAGTGTTAAAAGTGGCATTAAACCCCATTCAAACAAATAAACAAAACTAAATGTTGTCTTGTGCAACATCTTTAAATTTGGACTATTCCACATTTTCGTTTGTTTCATAATAGGCTAACTCGTTCCCAAAAATAAGCCATTAGGAAAAAGTGTGTCAAATAAAGAAATTGCTTGTTGCAAGCAATTTCATAATTTTACATGATGTTTTCTACGCAGAAAGTTGAAAATATTTAGAATTTCATAAAATTAAAATTGTTGTCTGCAACTCCTTTAAATTTAGGAAGTCTCAAATGTTGTAATCTGGTAATGGGTTAACCCATTCCCACACAGTGAAATTTTAGACCAGTCCATATTGGAAGAAGTTGCAGACGACACTTTAAAGTTGATCAAATCTTAAAAATCTTTGTCTATTATGGTAGAAAACATAGTGGATAATGAAGAAATTGCTTGTTACAAGCACTTTCTTCATTTTCCACAATGTTTTCCAAAACTTTTATATTGAGAGGCGTTTAAAAGCATCACTGTGTGGGAATGGGTTAAGGCATTGTCAACATTATAACATTTATCCTGAGGCAAAGGAAATAATGGGAAATATTGTAACAAATTGTAACAAATAAGACTTTGAATTGCTCACTGCTAAACACTTTATTGTTTCTAATTCCATAACTTCTATAATAAAAAAACATAGATTTTGATATCAGAGATTACCTTCAATGTCTTTTTTTTTTCTTAAATTTTTGATGCATATGGAAAAGGATTTTTTTTTTTCTGATTAGGAATTCCATTCTTTTTCTACTTGCAATTTAGTTCCGTACTGGCAAAGCTGAAGGGGACTTTAGAGATACAGTGTATATAAAAAGCTTGTATGGACTTGGTATTGCTGTGCAATACTTAAGAATGCTTGTTATACCCCCGCAAAACAAATGTTTTTGGGGGGTTACTGGAAGGAATCAGCCTGTTCGTCTATCTGTCCGTGTGTCCGTCTGTCTTTGTACAAAATACTACCAATTTTGTGTCGCAAACTCCTCCTTCAGTGTTCCATCAATACCATTGAAACTTTAATATAAAGATTAACCCCATGTTGGAGTTTTGCAAGACACAATTTTTAAGTCTTAATTCCCCCTGGTTCAAGAATTACTTCCCCTTGAACTCAGACATTATTTATACTTTGTAGACATGAACAGCTAATTATACTACCAATTTTGTGTCTCAAACTACTACAGTAAAACCCCTCTAATACGACCACTTGCGGTACTTTCTGAAAGTGGTCGTATTAGAGGGGTGGTCGTAATACTGAGGTTTGGTCATTTGTTGTCAAGTAAGCATGTTTATTTTATTTTCGTTGTTTGAATATATTAATACTATACATTCAAAAATGAAACTATAAGAACATGTATTACAGCGGAATCTTATGTCATTTTCACATTTACGATCTTTTTTTAAGTTCTACTTTCGCTATTCTCCATTTGATCCATCTGATTCAGAAGTCCGACCTCAGATTATTTATTCGTAAGTACAGGTTCAAAGTGTCAAACTGTCGATATCATATCTTCTACAATGCGAACACCAAGCATCTATTAAGTTGAAATCAAATTTTAATTGCTAATTAACTGTTCGGAACGCCGTAAACAAACTAATAGTAACTTCTCGGATACGTTTTCACTGTCGAATTTATTACTCGAGTCAAAATCTGTGACACATTCAAATAACAATTAAAAATAATACGAGCTATAATTTCTAAAAGTGATCGGTCACTTTAATCATAACATCTATTATAATAAGGGTTCGATATCACATACTAAAAAATTCGATAATGTATTTACAATGTATTAGTACCCAATTAGTGTCGCTCTTATCAAGTGTGAAATTCGGGTGGTCGGTCTCAATGTGTGAAGTTACTGGTCGTTTTAGTGGGGTTCAAAATAGTGTATCAGCTATAGTTGGTACTGAATTTAGTGGTCGTAATTCGGAATAGCGGGGTGCCCGTTTTAGAGGGGTTCGCGACCATTGAAATAAAGAACAAAAAATTCCGTTCTTTAAAAAATCGGTCGTAATAGCGGGGTGCCCGTATTTCCGGGGTGGTCGTAAGGAGGGGTTTTACTGTACTTTCTAGAAAATCAGTCAGTAGCAGTGTCCTTGTATTGTTAAAGCTCTCGTTACACTGAAAGCTTTTACAGGGTATTAAGTCACATACTATGACAAGTTCTAGTTTCTTGTGCTTTTATTAAACTGATTTCAAGATGGCAAAATTTTGGCAATTTCTTCATTTTCCACAATGTCCTCCAAAGCTTTTTTACTTGGGGGGGGGGGGCATCAAAATGTAGGATTATGTTGGAATAAGTTAATAATTTTGAACCATATAAACCAATATTATCAGTATCGTACAATACTCCTTATGTCTTTGAGGGTAGAAAACAAGCAATTTCTTCATTCTCCACAATGTTTTTCAATGCTGTCATATTGAGGAGCTTTTAAAAGCGTCATTGTGTGGGAATGGGTTAGAGAAAAACTGTACTTTTTTACACCAAAGTGAATTTTTTCTATCTTTTTACAGAGTTTACAGTCTCGAATTGGACACATTATTAAGGGTCAATTTTGTACTTTTTTTCACCAAAGTGAATTTTTTCTATCTTTTTACAGAGTTTACAGTCTCGAATTGGACACATTATTAAGGGTCAATTTTGTACTTTTTTTCACCAAAGTGAATTTTTTCTATCTTTTTACAGAGTTTACAGTCTCGAATTGGACACATTATTAAGGGTCAATTTTGTACTTTTTTACACCAAAGTGAATTTTTTCTATCTTTTTACAGAGTATACAGTCTCGAATTGGACACATTATTAAGGGTCTATTTTGTACTTTTTTTCACCAAAGTGAATTTTTTCTATCTTTTTACAGAGTTTACAGTCTCGAATTGGACACATTATTAAGGGTCAATTTGATAGCTATGATAGAAATATCATCTACACGAATGCCTTTATTCTGCGAATCAAAGGACAGATAAGAGGTGCTCTCAGTGCGGTCACAAGGTTTGTTGAGTATACAGTCGACTTGGTTGATAGCATGAACTGAAACAACCCTGTTTATATCATATCCTTAACCCAATACCACATGACAAAATTTAGACCGGTCCAAATTGAAAGAAGTTGCAGAGGACAATTTATATTTTTATGTAATTTTAGATTTGTTCAACTATCTGGAAAGAAAACATGTAAAATGAAGAAATAATTGCTTGTTATAAGCAATTTCTTCTTTTTACACACTGTTTTCTTGATAGTTTTTCATGAGAGGCATCAGAAAGCGCTATTGTGTGGGAATGGGTTAGATTTTCTTGAGGGGCATCAGAAAGTGCCATTGTGTGGAAATGGGTAAAAACCTTTAACCCATTCCAACTCAACAAAATTTTAGACTGGTCCAAATTGAAAGAAGCTGCAGACGATATTTTCAAGTTGGTGGAATTTAAATTTTCTTTGTCTTTTTGGATAGAAAACATTGTGGATAATGAAGAAATTGCTTAATACAAGTTAACCCATTCCCACTCAAGCCCTCCTTTTTACGCCCCTCAAGAAAAAAGCTTTGGAAAACATTGTGGAAAATGAAGAAATTGCTTGTATCAAGCAATTTCTTCATTATCCACAATGTTTTCTATCCAAAAAGACGAAAGAATTCAAAATTCCATCAACTTGAAATTGTCGTCTGCAGTTTCTTTCAATTTGGACCAGTCTAAGGTTTTGCAGGTTGGAATGGGTTAAAGGATGTGAAAATTTTAGATTTGGTTCAAGTCCAAGGAATTTGCAGACAACAGTTAGGAGTGTCGTGGAATTGTAGGATGAATGAAATGCAGAAAAGTAAAATCTTAACCCATTCCCACTCAATCCTTTTTACGCATCCCAAGAATAAAGCCTTGGAAAACATCGTGGAAAATGAAGAAATTGCTTGTATCAAGCAATTTCTTCATTATCCACAATGTTTTCTATCCAAAGAGACGAAAAATTTAAAATTCCTTCAACTTGAAATTGTCGTCTGCAGCTCCTTTCAATTTGGACCAGTCTAAAATTTTGCGGTGTGGGAATGGGTTAAGAAATGAAGAGATTTCTATAATCAACCGTTCCTTTTCCAGCAAGCTTTTGCACAATGTCAGTCTTCAAGGGTTAAAAACAAACAATGATGTGGTAGTGGTTGATTTGATATGATGTATGGCTCATGATAAAGTTGATCTTATGGTTATGATTTATTTTCTAAGGTTCCCCAACTTTGTTTAATCCATTTCCACGCAATAATACTTGTTTAAGCCCCCCCCCCCCCCCCCCTGAAAAAAAACCTTTGGAAAACATGGTGGAATTTGAAGAAATTGCTTGTTCTTTTCCACAATATTTTCTACCCCAAAAGACAAAGCTTTTAGAATTTCAATGACTTGAAATTGTTTTATGAATGTGTCTAAAAGTTGTCATCTTACAATTAATTGGGCCCTCAAATGTTGGCATTTTTTGCTTCTTGCCTAAATTTTGACATTTTGAAAAATATCGGCTTGGCACAGCGGGGCTTATGTGACTTATAGACCAAATTTTTGCAGGAGTTCCTTGGATGACCCTTTTAAAAATTTGTTCATGAAATTCTGATTCGCAAAAAAACAGGGGCCTGACAGGGCGGAGCTTATCAGACCTAGAGAAATCATGAAATAATTTTTTTAAATCTTCTCCTCCCAAACCTCTGGGCTGATTTGGACCAAATTTGGCAGGAATGTTCCTATGAATACCCTTTTTGTAACTTCTTGCCTGAAATTTTGATTTTTGAAAAAATATCAATGGGGCAGGTCCGGGCTTATCTAACTAAGAGAACTCACAGGGTAATTCTTTAAAAATCTTCTCCTTCTAAACCATTTGGCTATTTTCAACCATATTTGACAGGAATGTTCCTTGGGTGACCCTTTTCAAAACTTGTCCATGAAATTTTGATTTTAGGAAAAAAAGTAGCGTGGCAAGGCGTGCCTAATCATACTGAGAGAAAAAAAAATGATATTGTAAAAATCTTCAACTATTTAACCATCTGGCTAATTTTGACCAAATTTGGCAGGAATGTTCTTTCGAAGTCCCTTTATGAAATTTATTTGTGAAATTTCGAATATCTAAGAAATGTGGGCGTGGCAGGGCCAGGCTTATAGAAATCATGGAATTATTCTTTAAAATCATCTGCGTGGCAGGTAGGGCTTGGTTTAAATCATTCTCTGGTGAGCAATTTAGGGATAATTTGGCCCTCTTGCTTACAATGTTGAAGATACACTGCAACTGCACTATAAAATTGTAGATGGGGTCAAATTGGGAACCATCATGGCAGCAACAAAAGATAATCACCCCTCCTCCACACACAAAAAAAATTATAGTTTAGCATTTTAGTGGATCACGCTATAATGGACTTGCAGTGTACAATTCAGGTATGCAAGAATTCTAATATGTCAAGACAAGGTCAAATTTATGAAAAAATTCTGTTTGAAGGGTATAAGTTTTTCACAAATGCATCTTGTTTTCAGGCCTGTTTTTCTGCAGTCAATTTTACAGAGGCATAAACTTCATGAACGGATATTCTACAGTAAGTACAAATTTAACTATTATCCTTACAAACACTAGTAAACTCTGAAGGCCTAAGGGTACTTGGGCTAATGTCATGTTGTGTCTATCCTGCATCAGTGCTGGGTCTGTTAATCTTTAGCCCATTCCAACTCAATCCCTCTTTTTTACGCCCCTCAAGAAAAAAAACTTTGGAAAACATTGTGGAAAATGAAGAAATTGCTCGTATCAAGCAATTTCTTCATTTTCCAAAATGTTTTTTATGCAAAAAAACGAAAAAATTTAAAATTCCATCAACTTGAAATTTTCGTCTGCAGCTCCTCTCAATTTGGACCAGTCTAAAATTCCACTGTGTTGGAATGGGTTAAACTTTTTATGCCCCCCCATCGATAGATCGGGGGCATATTGTTTTACCGGTATCCGTCTGTCTGTCTGTCTGTCTGTCTGTCTGTCTGCAAAACTTCCAATTGAACATTTTCCTATAACTTCAACCCTAATTAAGTTACAATGCTAATATTTGGTATGTAGTTAGGTCTCAACAAGGCGCAACTGGGAAAGGTCATTTCATCAAGGTCAAGGTCAAAATTTTATCCCTTTTCCCTAAAACAAAGAAAAAAACAATAAAAATCACCCTGTTTCGGGGGCATGGTGTTTCACAAACACATCTTGTTCTTCTTTCTTTTATATTTCAACCAAATTTCACTTGTATGATCCTCGGGTGAACCTTTACTAGATTTCTTGGGAACACCCCCCCCCCCCAAACTGATCATATGAAAATCATGGTTTTGACAGGCATGGTTACTTTCAGTATATGTTCCCAACTTATTTCCACTGGACAAACTTTTAAACAAGTCCAAATTCAAAGAAGTTGTAGACAACATTTTTTTATTTGATGAAATTTTATTTTTTCATCTTTTTGGATAGAAAACATTGTTGATAATGAAGAAATTGCCTGATACAAGCAATTTCTTAATTTTTCACAATGTTTTCGAAAGCTTTTTTCTTTGGGGGCGTAAAAAGGAAGAATTATATGGGAATGGGTTAACATGTATATTCCATGGTTTAACTTTGGTTAGACTCCTTTAAAAAAAATCATTTGTCTAGGAAATTTGGCTTTTGTGCGTGGACGGAGTTTCTTTTAGTTATACTGGAGTTGTAAGCAAGGTAAAAAATACTGCAGGACTATGGTAGTGTTAAATACAGAAAATTGTTTCTCTTGTAAGTAAAAAGATTTGTTATCCTTTTAATTATAAAAGAAAACATTGGGGGGGGGGGGTTGTACAAGAGAAAGGGGGGGGGTAATTTCTTTTTTAAGGGCTGCTCTTGTCAGAAGAGGGGGGGGGGGGTAATTTCTTTTTTAAGGGCTGCCCTTGTCAGAAGAATTAGATAGTATTGAACAATTATCCCATTCCAACACAATCCCATTTTTAAACACCATACAAGAAAAGTAATGAGGAAAACAAGGTTAAAAATGAAGAAATTGCTTGTGTCAAGCAATTTCTTCATTTTCAACATGCTTTCTACCCCAAGATACCTGAAATTCTATTAACTTGGAATTGTTGTCTGCAACTTTTTCAAATTTGGACCAGTCTAAAGTCTTTCTGTTTGGTAACAAGCAATTTCTTCTTTTCAACAATATTTCCCTTATATAAAATCTTAAAAGTGTGAAAACATATAGGAAAGTGCTTTTGTCATAACTACAGCTACCGGTAATTAATGATATTCTGGTCATTGTTCTTCAGTGTCAGAAAAATGCAGCATCATGACTTAATGAATGATTATCCCATGACCAGACTACAAAATTTTAGACTGATCCAAATTAGAAGAGGTTTCAAATGACAAAACAAAGTGTGTTGATTTTTAAGATAAGTGTTGTGTGGTAAATAAGCATTGTGACGAGAGAAAATGCATTTTACAAACAAATTCTATTTGCTTTATGTATTCAATTGCTTATTTTCTTCATTATAAAAAAAAGCTGGATTTTGAAGTGATGGGTTGAACTGGTCAGTGAGTGAATTGATTGACTTCTGCAATCTCAATTAGCTGATCCTGCCTGTCAATCAAAAGAATCAATCAACCAATCAAATCATTCTTTTAGACTGGAAGTGAACTTTGAACTCTAACATTGGCAGATATTTATGTGAAGCATTTTTGTTCGTAAGGTGACTTAATCCTTTCTTGTACAGGCCTTTGGCTGCTGTCACAGTGCAGACTCCTAATCTTCAATCATGGGATGTCATGGGTTTGATCCCTGGCTGCGACACATATCCTTTCCAACATTTGTCTCTCACCAATGGGTGGATAATCGTAAACCTAAGTGGGACAGCAGCTGGAGGCTAGGAAAAGATGTAGTGGTAGTAATAGTCTGAGAAATACTAGGAACCCATTGTTAGGTGTTCCAGCAGCATGGATTTGACTGAAATACTGTTAAAAGAGGCATTAAACTCCTTTCAATCAATCAATGTACAGGCCTTGGATTCTATGTCACTGTGACATACTTTAGAAAACAATGTGGAAAAAGGAGAAATTTCCCAAAATTTTTCTCCAATTTTCATTTTTCTGCAACCTCTGTCAATTTGGACTAGTCTAAAACTTCTTAAAAGAAAAACAGAAAGGGTTAAACATTGTAAATACAGCAGATTTAAGACATTTAGGTTGCCAGTCACAGTGCAGACTCCTAGTGACGAGCAATTTCTTCATTTTTTGCTCTACTGGCCAAAGGCCACTAGAGCTATTGTGATGGCTTTCTCCCATCCTTAATTTATCCGTCCGGCCGGCTGTCCTTGGATCTGTCCGTCCGTTGTCTGTCCGTTTACTTTTCCTTGTTAACACTCTAGAGTCCACAGTTTTCAAGGGATTCCTTTCAAAATTTCTCAGATTTATTGTACAATCATTAGGATCGTTCCTTTCGAAATTGGGTTTGATCGGTCAAGAAACACAGGAAAAGGGGCCTTATGAAAATTTGATTAAAAAAATCATAGTTAACACACTAGTGTCCACAGTTTTCAACAAATTCTCTTCAAATATTCATAGAATGATTATACCATTAAATGGATTGTTCCTTCAGAAGTGGGTTTGATCCATCAAATATCATGGGCAAAGGGGTCGTATGAAATTTTGAAAAATAATGTTAGTTAACACATCATGGCCCCAGATTTCACCTGATTGACTTTAAATTTTCACAGAATGATTGTACCATTATAAGGATTGTTCCTTTCAAATTTGGTCTTATCCATCAAGCAATATAGGGAAAGGGGCCTTATGAAAATTTAATTAACAAAATCTTATTAATGCTATAAAGTCCACAGATTTCATACGGTTGTCTTCATTCTCAAACAGAATAATTATACTTTTGTAAGTATAGTTCCCTTTGGAATTAGTTCAGATACATCAAGTAACATGGGAAAAGGGGCTATATGAAAATTTAGTAAAAAAATCCCTGTTAACAAAATGAAGCCCACAGCTTTGATCAGATTTTGTTGAAACTTTCACAGAATGATTGTAAGGTCATAGCGATCATTCTTTTCAAAACAGAGTTTGAACTGTCAAGAAACGTCCTTTTTTAAAATTTCATTTAGAAATCATTGTTACCAAGTCCAGAGCTTTCATTGGATTTTCTTCAAACATTCACAGAATAATTGTACAATAATACCCGGTAATGATTGCTGATGTTGACATTAGACCTGATCCGTCAAGTATCACAGAAAAAGGAGCCATATGTATTTAATTTTAGAATCCTTGTACTACAATAAAGTCCACAGTTTTCATTAGATTCTGTTCAAACTTTCTCAGAATGTTTGTACCATCATTAGGATTTTTTTTTTTCAAATTGGACCTGATCTGTCTAGTATCACTAGATAAGGAGCCTGAGAAAATTTCATCAATAAACCTTTGTTACCAAGTCCAGAGCTTTCAACGGATTTTCTTCAAACATTCACAGAATAATTGTACAATAATAATGATTGTTAATGTCGACATTAGACCTGATCCGTCAAGTATCACAGAAAAAGGAGCCTTATGAAAGTTAATTTCAAAATCCTTGTACCACAATTAAGTCCACAGTTTTCATTGGATTCTGTTCAAACATTCACAGAATGTTTGTACCATTATTAGGATTGTTTCTTTTCAGATTTGTCCTGATCTGTCTAGTATCACTAGATAAGGAGCCTGAGAAAATTTCATCAATAAACCTTTGTTACCAAGTCCAGAGCTTTCAACGGATTTTCTTCAAACTTTCACAGAATAATTGTACAATAATAATGATTGTTAATGTCGACATTAGACCTGATCCGTCAAGTATCACAGAAAAAGGAGCCTTATGAAAGTTAATTTCAAAATCCTTGTACCACAATTAAGTCCACAGTTTTCATTGGATTCTGTTCAAACATTCACAGAATGTTTGTACCATTATTAGGATTGTTTCTTTTCAGATTTGTCCTGATCTGTCTAGTATTACTAGAAAAGGGGCCTTTTGATAATTTCATCTATGAACCTCTGATACCAAGTCCATAGCTTTCATGGGATTTTCTTCAAACTTTCACAGAATGATTGTACTATAATTACAATTGTTGATGTTGACATTAGACCTGATATTTTATCCTTCAGGTATCACAGGCAAAGGAGTCTTATGAAATTTAATTCTAAAAAACCTTGTACCACAATTAAGTCCACTATTTTCATCAGATTCTGTTAAAACTTTTACAGAATATTTGTACCATAATAAGGATTGTTTCTTTCCATATTAGGCTAGATTTGTCTAGTATTACAGGAAAATCTGCTGTATGAAAATTTTTTACCTAATCCTCATTAATACAAGAATGTCCTCAGTCTTTATCAGATTCTCTTCAAACTTTAATAGAATGATTGTACCATCATTTGGATTGTTCTTTTTTAAATTGGGTCTATAAAATCCTCATTAACACAATGAATTCTACAGATTACACAGATCGATTGTACCATCATTACAATTGTTGATTTTGACAGTGGATCTGATATGGCAAGTATCACATGAAAAGGGGCCCAATGAAAAACTTTCTTAAATGTTCTAGTTAACACAATGATTTCCCAAGATTCCACTGGATGTACTCTAAAATTTCACAGAATGATTGTACAATCATAAGGATGGTTCTTTTCAGAATTTGGTACAAACCGTCAAGTATCATCTAAAAAGGGGCCATATGAATTTTTTAATTATTCTAGTTAACATGATGAAGTCCCCATATTTCATCGGATTCACTTTAAACTTTCACAGAATGATTAAGTCAACAATAAATTTCACAGGAAAAGGGGTTTTATGAGAACTTGATTGAAATATCTTCGTTAAAACAATACAGTCATAAGTTCTAATCAGATTCTCATCAAAGATGCAAGGAATAATTGTGTCATTCAAAACACAAGAAAAGGGCCCATACAGTTTATCATTCAAAACATTCTTGTTTATGTGATGAAGTTCCAAATCTTCAGATTGTCTTTAAATATCACAGAGGACTTTTGTGAGTGTTAAAGAAAGCTCCTTTCGGAAATGAAGTGGATCCATAAGAAAACACAGGAAAAGGGGCCTTATGGAATTTCACTCAAAACAATCCTGTTTACGTGATAAAGTCCACAATAATTATTGTATTCTGTTGAAAATTTCACATTATGATTGTAGGGGCATAAGGAAACTGACTTTTGGAAATGAAGTGGATCTGTCATGAAACACAGGAATTGTTGCTCAAAATAATAAAGTGTTATTTTTTTCATGCATTCTTCTTTAAGCAATTAACTTCCTTAAATATCCGATTTCTTTAACAGAAAACTTGATAACCAGTAGAGCATCTCAGGCCCTCATGGGCCACTTGTTCCACAATTTTTTTCTAAAGCTTTTTTTTGAGGGGCCCTAAAAGTTGGAATTAAGTTTGAATGGGTAAATTGACTTCTGCAACCCGTCATTTCCAGGTGTTTTGGAGGACTTGGTAAAACAGAACAGATTGCCTGGGTCTGTTGATGGAATCAGACAAGAAAAAGGAGTTTATATACCAGATATATATGCTAAGTCTCAAAATGAGTGGGTGGACAACTTTTATAGACAGAATGGATACCTGGGTAAGTCTGTATTTTCCAATTTTATTGTACATCAAAGCTTAAATATACAAACACATCAATACTAATCAAGTAGTTATCAAATCATAATCAATTTACTCAGATAAATTTTAACTGTCAGATCAATGTTTATGATCACTTGTATCCACCTGAAGTCTAAATTGGTAGGGTATGACACCAATTCTCATCAAGCAAGACACAAGCATGTGAAATGTATCAACTTTGGCTAAACTATCACCAAAGAGTAGAGTTCCTTACTATACATCACCAATATACATTAATCCAGTTGTCTATTTCGTATAACTTTGTACCAGTCGCCACATCCCAAACGTCCTCTTCCTAAAACGTTGATGCCGGTACAATTCCCTTACACTCGATGACTGACTTGACCGTTCCGCTACCATCTGTAAGCATCCATAGCCCACTCATCCAACATGAGCATCCATCGTTATCAATCAATAACATCTAAAAGCAAAGCAACCTATCAAAGTATAATAAAGTGTTATAGCAAAAACCTAAATAGCCCACTCCTGACTTTCTTTCCCACAATGTTTTCCTAAAATATGTAAATCATTTGCAACAGTCATTAAATACTAAAGGTTCTCTTTCCAACAATGTTTCAGATATGCCCAATCTATTTTCTGTAATAAGTTAAAAAGTAGACTGCTAACAGCTGAGTTTCCCACAATGTTTTCTCTAAATTCTAATTTGATTTATCAAGCTGTTTTCAATGTTATACATACACATAAAATATATTCAAAATATCCAGAAATATCCAATTACATTGTACAGCAATTCAATATTAGCATTTTGGTAACACAATTATCAGGTAGTGCTTAGCAGATGATAAAAAGTATCAATTTATCACAAAGTTTGATTAATTGAATATATTTATGAATCTAATCAGTTGCGTTAACCCATTCCAACTCAAGCCCTCCTTTTTATGCCCCGCAATTAAAGAGCTTTGGAAAACATTGTGGAAAATGAAGAAATTGCTTGTATCAAGCAATTTCTTCATTATCCATAATGTTTTCTATCAAAAAAGACAAAGAAAATTTAAATTCCGCCAACTTGAAAATATCGTCTGCAGCTTCTTTCAATTTGGACCAGTCTAAAATTTTGTTGAGTTGGAATTGGTTAAATGACATAAAACAAAAAGACAAGCACCATTCCAAAGCTCCAACCTATCCAATCCTAGCCATCAACCATTCCAAAACAGTGCGGGAGAATGATCAATTATTTATACGACCATTTGTCATTCATCAGCGCTGACTACAATGAATGATCACACTGACTTTCTATATCATTGAAATAAAGAACCATTTACAAAATTAGATAAATTGGAAATAAAATATATTTATCTAAGAAGAACCCTTCTCTCACCACAATTCCAAACGCAAAATCAAGCAACTGAGCTCAAAATATTGTTTACCTAACACACGCATACACCGCAGGGTTTATATACATAAATCCCACACTTAGTTATAAATATTGTTCACCCAAAAACGAAAAACTCCCCGTGTTCTACCTATGAGAAGATAAAACTTATAACCACACACAATCACTAAATAAGAATTGATAATAACCGTTTTAGTCTCACTGTACAAACCCGTGATTTTACGTTCTTGGCATTTTATACTTGAGAAAATATTGTGGAAAAAGAAGAAATTGCTTGTGACAAGCAATTTCTTCTTTTACCCCAATGTTTTCTACCACATAGGGTGGTTTAATTTCAAATTGTATCAAATTTTCATTGTCGTCTGCAACTTCTTTCAATTCGGACCAGTCTAAAATTTCCAAAAATGGAAAAGGATTAAATTTAATATTAGACTGTCAATAAATTTAAATGTCAGCTCTATTGAAAGACCTATATTTTGAAAGTCTTTTTTAACCCATTCCCACATAATGACTCATTTTTGGACAGTCCTGAGAAATAAAAGCTGTGGGAGACATTGTGGAAAATCAAGAAATTACTCATAACAAGCAATTTCTTCATAACCTACATTGTTTTTTACCCTAAAAGACCAAGATCTTTAAAATTTCTCCAACTTAAAATCATCGTCTACAACTTCTTTCAATTTGAATTAGTCTGAAATTTTGTTGTTTTGGAATGGGTTAACCCTTTCCTGTTTTTCCAAATTTTAGACTGGTCCAAATTGAAAGAGGTTGCAGATGACAATTAAAATTGGATGCAGTTTTAAAAGAAACCATCATATGGGGTAGCCAGGGTTTTTTCCTCGACTTTCAAAACTGGGGGTCATTTTGCTACATTATGTCCTCTTTCAAATTAGATAAAGAAAGTTGCCCTATTAATTTTTGGGGTCATTTGTGAAAAAAGGGGGTCCAAATTCAAAGAAACATGGGGTCATGGAAAACCCTGCTACGGTAGCAAATATTGTGGGAAAATGAGAAATTGCTTGTTACATTTCTCCTTCTTTCACAATATTTTCTCAAGTACAAAATCACAGCAACGTATAATCCCGGGTTTGAACAGGAAAGAGTTAAGAGACTATGAATATGTGACCCAATTCATTTGAAAAGACATCATCTCTGATTTCAGCTTAACAAATATTTTGATGCAGCATGAATGGAATGAAAGCCATATAGACAAACTAATCTGAAAGTGAACATTTTTGTCTTGTTCAGCTTGCACAGTCCTTTCAACCCGACAATATGACTGAAAAATTGTTAAAAGCGGCGTTAAACCCCAAACAAACAAACAAATTGAAGAAAGATTGCACTTTTTTTCAAATCTGAACTCTTGAGATTATCTGTCGGAGGGGCACATGTTAGTAAGAAATTTATTAATGTGTTTCAAACAAGAGTGTTTGAAAGGACATTATAAAATACTCTTTTATCAGGAAGATAGCTTAGAGCTTTGATAAACAGTATGAAAGTAAAGTTATATGTTGATAAATCTATGAAATCACTACAACCATGAAATACCCTTTCTATCGAAGGAGTTGATGGCAAGATGGGGTTAGAGGAAGACAAGATTTGTTCAGATTTTTTTAATTTTCTTAAACACAACCAATCTGTACCATATGTGCTAATGTTCATTAATCCAACACAATTCTACTGTTAATGCCTGTTATGTAAAATGTTGTGGAAAACTTTGTTGGAAATGAAGAAAAAGCATTTTCTTCATTATCCACAATGTTTTCTAAAGACAAATATTTCTAAAATATCAATAAATATACAGTATCAACTCCAGCATCATTCAATTTGGACCAGCCTAAATTTTTGTTATGTGTTAATAGGTCAGTTGATCTTTCATAAAAAATATGTTTCTTACTAGCAAGCTTCCATGTGCTTTGCAGGGTGAAAGGAATTCGTATTGAAAGGACCAAGAAATTCACTTTCAAGTTATCAGTATTACCAACTGTGATAAACTATAATTGAATTTCATTTCCCTTTTTTGCAGAATATGATGCACTTGTAAGACAGGGTATATCTGAGCCAAAAAATTTTATAAAGAAGAGATACAAAACAGAGAAGCTTATATACCTCAGCTCTTGTTGTGTGGGCAAGACCATACAGGAAAATCTAGAAGCTAATGTTGAAGAAGCTTTATCTTCAGGCTCATGGATAGATGTTATGGTAAGTAAAGTACAGAATATCGTTAAAATGACAATCATTTCAGTCACATTCTGGGCAATCACAGGCAATTACTTTAAATCAGCGTTCAATTCTGTAGCAATCACAGTTTTCAAATATGCGATCAATCAATCCTTATCCGAAAGCATACAATCAAAGAGTTCAATCATTCCGATAATTAACATCCCCATGTTAGTTAAGGCAATTACTATTTTTGTTTAAAATAATTTTGGTGAAAATAGTGATAATATTTTCATTTTAATTGATTTCCGATGTTGTAGTGATTGAATGAAGCATTTCATTGATTGAATGGTCGCATCTTGCTTAGAAAGCATTCAATGATTTTATAAAGCTTGTGTTAACCAATTTTCTGACAACAAAATTTTAGACTGGTAGAAATACAAAGATGTTGCAGAAGACAAATTTAAGATGATGGAATTCCTTTACTTTTTGGTCAGAAAACATTATGGATAATGAAAAAATTGCTAGTAACAAGCAGTTTCTTCCTTGTCTACAATGTTTTCCATAGCTATTTTTTTGCCCCCGCATCTATATCGATAGATCAGGGACATATTGTTTTACCAGTGTCTGTCTGTCTGTCTGTCCGTCTGTCTGTCTGCGAAACTTAACCTGCCAACTAAACATTTTCTTATAACTTCAACCCTGATTAAGTTACAATGCTAATATTTGGTACGTATATAAGTCTCAACAGGCCGCAACTGGGGAAGGTCATTTCATCAAGGTCAAGGTCAAAATTTTAACCTTTTTCCTAAAACAAAGAAAAAATACAATAAAAATCACACGATTCTAAAGAATTCCTGTTTCTGGGGCACAGTGTTTCACAAACACATCTTGTTCTTTTTGTCGTCATAACATAATTGTGTGAGAATGAATTAAGGAAGCTTTCATCAGCATATTATGATTACATGCTATTTTAATTCTGTCTTCCTCCAAAATTTAACTTTGTTACAAATTCCTCCAAAATAAGAATTTTGTGAAATTACACATTAAATCTTGGCAAATAAATGGAGGAATAGCTTAATACAAAATAAGGGGACGTCTGTTTTGATAACTGTATTTTTTACTTCAGAGAATCTCCTTTAAAGGTACAATTACATTTCAAACTCATACAAAAACTCAAAAATGCCTACATGACCCCTCACTTTAAGGATAGTTTTAAGAAACCCATATTCAAACTTGGTCTTGAAAGAGAATGCATTAAAGAGCTTGCATGATATGGCTCATAAAATGAACTCATTACCTGATGGAAATTGTTTAAACTGATCTAAATTGAAAAAGGCAGAAGACAAGATTTCAAAGTAGGTATCAATTGAGAATTAAGTCCCAAATAGGATAGAAAACATTGTGAAAAAAGAAGAAATTGCTTGTAAAAAGCTATTTCTTCTTTTTCCACAATGTTTTCTGTAATACATTTTCATCAAGTGCTTGATACATGTATATGATTGGGTGGCGATTGGTGCAGTAGATACATGCTATATGCGTAAGTAAATGTGTTTTATTGCTTTGGTTTTGCCTTTTTTGACCTTCCACTTACAAAATGGGATTTAGCTGTGGTTACAAAACTTTCCATTTTGTATGTCGTTCTTTCATTCAATCTAGTTCTTTTGATCAAGAGCCGCCGTCATAGCGCAGTTGGTAGCGCGTCGGACTGTAAACCCCATTTAAACAAACAAACAATCTTTTGATCAAAACGTTTGTTTTCCATTCCAGCCTTTTGTGCCATCCATCTTCTCAGTTAGTGACGCCAGTGAGTTGTTGAACCAATGTTTAAAGAAATATCCAGATGCGATTGTGTGTGCAGATACCATTGTTGCTAGTCATAAAATCATCTCTGAGGTTTCTAAACCATTTTCTGACCTAATGGCTGTAAAAGCAGAAAAGGTAAGAAGTGATGAGCTAAGAGTAAATCTTAGTACTTAGGAAGACTATTGTCAAGCAAGTTTGCAGCGACAAGACATAGTTGTCACAATTATGAGTGCATGTGCATTGCTGTGTTATTGCGTCAGTTCATCTGACTTTGTCCAGCCCAGAACTCCTATAATATAGATGGATTTCATTTTAACAAGGAACGTTGTTCTTCATCATGAGTAGAGATACCATTTGAAACAAATTTCAAGATAACTCTAATTTCAGGATCACAGTTCAAAATCAAATATTTTGTGGCTTGACATTTTGGCCCTGTACAATTTCTAATATTTATTTTAAACTATGATGATCTATCCCTTTTCCTTTAATTGTGGAAATTTAAGCCTGTCCAAATTCAAAGGTTTTGCAGATGAAAATTTAAAGTGGATTTGAATTGAAAAATAACCATTTAGTATGGTACAAAATATTGTGTTATAAGCAATTTCTTCTTTTTCTACAATGTTTCTCAATTACAAAATCACAAGGTCATAAAATCCAGGGAATGAACGGGAAAGGGCTAACCCATTCCTACAAAATCCTGAATTTTTAACTCCCAAGGAAAACAATGTCAAAAATGACAAAAATTGCTTCCTCTATAACCCATGGTGTTTCCAACCCACTTTAAATTGCCAGCTGCAGCTTTTTTGAATTTGTTATATATTTTTGTGTTGTATTGGACTTAAGGCTTTCTATTTTTCAAGCAAAAATAAGGGTTATTAGAAATGATATAATTTCTTCGACACAGAAGTAAGATTTTTTATCTTGATAAGATACTTGCCCTTCTCAAAACCCTTGTGCTTTGGCATCTAAGATTGGGACTTGTAGTGGCAGTGTTCACCCTTTACTGTTTTTCAAAATTTAAGACTAGCTCAAATTCAAAGGAGTAGCAGAAGACATTATAAACTGTACAAATCAAAAAAGTAACCATCCAATTCGATAGAAATTAATGTGGGAAAAGAAAAAGTTGTTTCAATAAATTTCTTCTTTTTCCACAATGCTTCCTCAAGTATAATATCATCGGCCATGTAAAAATCAGGGCTTTAGCAGGAAAGGGTTCAATCATAAAGATTGGATCATCTATACAATGAGTATCATTTACAATGCCCTAGAAAAAATAATAGTCTTGGGGTTATGAGTTAGATTCTTGGCTAGGCCAACTTTCTTTTTAACATTTGCAAAAAGTAAAAATCGACATAAAGGCTAACTTTCTTTTCAACATTGGATAAAAGTCATTTTGACATTCTTTATTTGTCTCTCACTAATGGGAAAATGGTAAATAGTACGCCTGGTTAGGATGGATAGCTGGTGGCTAGGATCAGATGTTGGGGTTTTACTGGTCTGAGAAATGACCCGAAGCCATGTCTATTTGCATTAGCCACATACTTGAAATACTTTTAACCCTTGTCATGCTGAACCTTTCAGTTTTATCAGGAGGTATAGACAAAGATCAGACTGCACTTATCTTTGTCTACATCACCTGTCTGTCTGTACCTTTGAAACCAGAATTGTTCATGAAATTGATTTTTAAAAGATGTATTGACAACTGAACAATGGGTACTATCAGTGCTTTCAGTCCTTTGATTTTTATACAATTCTGAAAGAATTTTATTCAGCATGACTAGGGTTAAATGTGATTTTAACCTCATATAATCAATGACTCAGGCATGTTCTTGTCAGATATAGTTAAAATTAAGCTCTGTAGAAAAAGAATGATTCATCCTTAATGGTAAGGTTTAGTTGTTATTGTTTTATCAAAAAGAATCTAGAATTTCAGTAGTTATTTCACTATGTTTTTTCCTACTACCAATTTTTTGTAGGATTTATCTTAACAAAAGTGTAACCTTACATAATCTATTTAAGGATGCAAAAACACATCCAGCATTCCGATTTAATGAAGCAGAACATGTAAAGGGTATAGGAGGAGGTAATACAAAGGAAGACAAGAAGGAGCAGAGGAGAAAAAAGGCTGCATGTAAGTCTAGAACAACAAAAATAAGCAACAAGTATAAGCAAAAGGGAGAGGGGATCTTAACCCTTGTCATGCCGAACCCGGAATATTTGATAGGAGGTGTAGACCAAGATCAGCCTGCACATAGGTGCAGTCTGATCTTGGTCTACACCTCCTGCCTGCACTTTTCCTGCCAGAGCTGTTTATGAAATTTATTTCTAAAAGAAATATTGATTATTGTACAACAGTGCTTTCAGCCCTTTGATTTTACAGTGATTCAGTAACGTAATTTATTCAGCATGACAAGGGTAAACTAATTTACAGATGACAAAATTTTACTCTGACCCAAATTAAAAGAAGTTGCAGATGACTGTTTGTATTAGAGTGAATTTTAAAAATCTTTGTTTTTGGAGAAGAAAAAAACATTTGGAATAATTATGAAATTGCTTGTTATTTTGAATGGGTTAACCTATTACCATATTATACCATTTCTTAGTCCCACTGGCTGAAAGCCAACAAGCTATTGTCATGGCATTGTGCCATTCATAGGTGCATGTAACTGTGAACTTTATCTTTAACCCTTTCCTGTTTTGCAAAATTTTAGACCCATCTAGATTCAAAGCTTTTGCAGACGAAAAATTGAGAAATGATTTCATTTGAAAAATAATCATTCAGAAGGGGAGAAAAAATTGTAAAAAGAAGAAATTGCTTGTTACAAGCAATTTCTTCTTTTTCCACACTATTTTCTCAATTATAACATCACAAGAACGTAAAAAACAGGAAAGGATTAAAAAAGTATTCCACTGATTTCCAACATATTTCATATGAATGATTTTTGGGTGATCCTTTACTTTGTACACATGTGAAATTGATGGATTGCTGGTTGTAACAACTGAAATCCAACAAGGCATCTGTCTGATATTGAACGAGGCTAATTTGCAAAATATATGGCAAGGGATGTAAAACCAAAGGTAAATCCTTGCTGAGTGACTTAGATGTCGTAACTACAGCTAAAAAAATAATGTTAAAGTATTTGAGCCACCCACCAAAAGTTGAAAGAGCTAATGTCAGAAATCAAAATTAACTTCCATTCTATAATGAACAAATTGATTAGTTGATCAATTTTTTGATTGCCAGCAATTTGCCCGTGCCCTGTTATTCCATTCCCACACAGTGGTGTTTTTGAACGCCCCTCAGGAAAAATACTTCAGAAAACATTTTGGATAATGAAGAAATTGCTTGTGTCAAGCAATTTCTTCATTTTCAACAATGTTTTCTACCCAGAAAGCTGAAAAAATCCAAAATTTCATTAACTTTAGATTGTCATCTGCATCTACTTTCAATTTGGACAAGTCTAAAAATTTTCTGTGTGGTAATTAGTTAAGTCATTAACTGGCTCATTTTTCACCAGCTGGTCAGAAGAGTGGTGGTGGAACTCAGGGTCGTGAGGTCAAATCAAAGTCATTGAAGAAGAAAGGGGCCAGAGCTAGAGATGATGATTCCGATGATGAAGGGGCCACAAGTAACCCCAAATCTCGCAGCATGGAAATTGAGTTCATGACTAGTGAGGAAATTGAAGATGTGATTAAAAAAAATAGTGCTCTAGAAGATGCTCCTGATGAATTGTTACAAGAAATAGCTCATCAACTACATGGGTAAGATAATTTTTGTGTTTTGGATCGATCATAGTTTTTAGAGAAGAAATCATTTAACAATTAAACCTGATTTATAAAAAACTTTGACATTTTGTGATATCTCAGGTTCTACTAAAGGCATTAACTTGAAACCTGGGCACACTTGTTCACTATCAAAAGAGCTACCTATACTATTAAGGGGAATAACTCTAGATGCATTTTGTTCTTTTATCTACTATCCAGCACCCAATAGCAGAGTGTAGGCACCGGTTGGCGGTGATCTTGTTTAATGACTAGTCCTGGTGGCAAAGGAAACAAAGGTCTTCTATTGTATCATTGTATTTGAAAGCATGTCTTGTTACTTCTTGGAAGTACATCACAAGGAATCAAAGCAAGATTATTGTAACTTAATTTAAGTATATATGCATTTACAGTAGTTTTGCATAGAGTCCTTGGTATGTATTGTCCCCAAAAGCTTGGTTAGTGAAAATTTCACGATGGGTTGTTGCTCTCTGAACATCCATAAAATTTCTATTCCACCTCAGGAGCTCAAGACTATTTTTATCTATTCTGTACCTAACATATGTTTATATTGCAGACCATTAACCAAACAGTACCAAGAAGTAGCTAAGTCAGTTTTTCTACAGAGTGCAGGAGTTGCATCTGGATCCTCCAGAAAGAAGACACATGACCAGTTACAGGAGAAGATAACAGGGCTATGGACTAATGCTAAACTGTTTGAGAAAGGTCTACAACTACTTCCTGGTGGGTTACTGGTCATAATGTCCCATCCATCGGGAGAGATTTCTCCATAAATTTTTGGCCAAATCAAATATAACTTCTTACAAACTCTTTATAAATTTCAACAGTGTTTTACTCGAAGTTTACCAGAGGAGGACTTGTCATGGAAAAAGGGAACTTTGTGTAGAGATGAATTTTGTATAGATAGTCCTGTATCCATGACCAAAATGTTTTAAACTATACATTGATTACAAAAAGCCTTAGACAATTTGCACTTATTATTTCAACTAAATGAAAAGCTTTCCAGTATCTTCAACACTTTTGAGTTGTGATGCTTGTTTTTTAAAATGAAGACCACTTTTATCAACACCTTTGAAATAAAGGGCAATTGACCAACAGGGGTCGACACTAACTTTGCTTCAATGGGATCCCTCGGGAATCCCTAGTTATTACTTCAGGGGTCCCTCCAGATAATCAGGGATCCCTTCTTGATATACATTAACTCATTCACACGCAATCCTGTCCTCCTGAGCTCTACTTGAAATATAACTTGGAAAACATTATGGAAAATGAAGAGATTGCTTGTGACAAGCAATTTCTTCATTATCCACAATGTTTTCTACAAAAAACAAGCGATCAAAAAATTAGGAGCATTAGTTGATACACTAAGATCTGTTGTACTGGAGAAATATTGTGGAATCTTGATGGAATCCCCAGCTTGAGATAGCTGGGGTCCCTTCCAGTTTTCAGGGATCCACGGGATCCCGTGACACTTAGTGTTGACCCCTGGACCAATAGTTGAACCCACCTACTTACTCAGTTGGCCTGGCCCATTGACTTCTACAGGAAGTTCCACTGATTTTGCAAAATTTATGGCCAGTTGCATGTAACAAAAACACAGATTGGTTAGTGGAATAATTGGTTTCAAGCTAGTTCTCCTTTTTTCCACAATATTTTTTTGATATAAAATTTTCTTAATTTTATGGAATCAAGTTTATCAGAAGTATAGCTTTAAGCTTGTCTTCGATGTGTAAAATTGATTTTAAATAGTTTTCAACAATATTTTCTTCCCTACTTAATGGTTATTGTTCAAATAAAATCAACTTTAAATTTTCGTCTGCAAAACCTTTGGTTTTGGACAGGTCTAAAATATTGCAAAACAGGAAAGGCCTAAATCATGTAGGAAGTAATTTATAAATCTGAAGAAATTATTTGTAACTTTATTTATAACAGATGAAACCCAAAGTTTATTAATACGTCACTTGTTGAAAACAGTCTGTACAGATATGATGAACCTTGTGTTAAATGCTATAGCTACTGATCACATGATGTCCACAGAGGAGGATAAACAACACACTCATGAGGTATGAGGTCTAACTAATTGACCAATTATTGGCCCCACCCACTGACTACCTAGGCCCTGCCCATTAACTCCGACTGGAAGTTTTTAGCAGCATTATTTTGCAAAATTTATGGCCAGTAGCAAGTAACAAAAAAATAAAATGGTTGTTTAGTGACCTAAACATTATGATGTTTAAGTTGCCAAACCAAAGATAAAGTTGTGGCCAATGTTGGAGTCGATAAGCTCAGATCAAGGCTGGATAAATTATCTGATTGGTTGGTTTATTCCTAAATTGACAGCCATGATTGGTCAATTGACCAGTCACTGGCCATGCCACCTAACCTCTGTTGGCCCCACCTTTTAATTTTAGACTGGACATTCAAATTTGATTTTAAATGGCATTATTTTACAAAATTTATGGACACTGACATGTAACAAAGAGGAGAATGATTAGTTGGTAACCTAAACGTAACTTTAGCTTGAATGAGCTGTAGTTATGATGTTTAAGTCCCCAAATCAACAAAAAATCTGAACAAATATGGCAGCAAATGTTGAAGTTCAAACTCTTCTGGTCTAAATGAATGATTTCATTGGTTGACTGATTATTTGATTGACAGCCACAGCTGGTCATTTCATTTAACCCTTTCCTGTTTTTGGAAATTTTAGACTAGTCCAAATTGAAAGAGGTTGCAGACGACAATGAAAACTGGATGCCATTTGAAATGAAACCATCCTATGTGGTAGAAAATATTGTGGAAAAAGGAGAAATTGCTTGTTACAAGCAATTTCTTCTCTGTCCACAATGTTTTCTCAAGTATAAAATCACAGGATCTTAAAATCTCGTATTTGAACGGGAAAGGGTTAATATAGTGGAATTGATATGAAATAGAATTTTACAAGGTTGAAAAAAGAAATAAAAGAGACATTGCTTGTAACATATTTTTTCTTCTTAGCTCACCTGAGCACAAAGTGCTCATGGTGAGGTATTTTGATTGTCCTGTGTCCAGCGTCCGTCATGTGTCAACAATTTTTAAATGACATTTCCTCCCACCAAATTTGGCAGGAATGTTCCTTGGATGGTGCCCTTTGAAAATTGCTAAAAGAATTGAAATCAGTTAAAAACTCTGGTTGCCATGGCAACAACACTGAAATTTTAATGAAAACTTTAAGAATTATCTCCTCCTGACCCAGAAGGCATAGAGGCTTGATATTTTGCATGAAGCATAAGTGCAATGACCTCTTTCAGAATTACTAAAATCATCTCCCTCGGGTACCCAGGGGCAGAGCCCCTGGGGGAGTAGGTCTTATATAGAAATAAAGAAGGATTTTTTTAAATGACATCTTCTATTAAACTGCTTGCGGATTTCAACCAAATTTGGCAGGAATGTTCCTTGGGTGGTGCCCTTTAAAAATTGCTGAAAGAATTGAAATCCATTTAAAACTCTGGTTGCCATGGCAACAAAACTGAAATTTAAATGAAAACTTTAAAAATTATCTCCTCCTGACCTAGAAGGCCTAGGGCCTTGATATTTGGCATGGAGCATCAGTACATTGACCTCTTTCAGAATTGCTCAAATCACCTACCTTAGGCCTCCAGGGGCAATTTTTAAAATGACAATTCCTCAAAATCCACTGAGCAGATTTCAACCAAAATTGGCAGGAATGTTCTTTGGGTGATGCCATATGAAAATTGCTAAAAGAATTGAAATCCGTTTTAACTCTGTTTGCCATGGCAACAAAACTGGAATTTTAATAAAAACTTTAGAAATTATCTCCTCAGGCCCCCTGGGGCTTCTATAGAAATAAAGAAGGATTTCTAAAAAGACATCTCCTCCCAAACCACTGTGCTGATTTCAACCAAAGAAATTAATCAGTTGTAAACTCTGGTTGCTATGACAACAAGAGTAAAATTAAAAGAAAATAGAAAAAAAAAAATCTCCTCCTGACCCAGAAGTTGAAGAATCTTGAATTTTGTATGAAGCATCAGTACATTGACCTCTTTCAAAATTGATAAAATTTAAGAGCCACAGGGTGACTAGGCTTAAACAGAAATAAAGAAGGCAACCCTTTCAACAACTATTTGGCCATTTTAAACCAAATTGGGCTTGTTGATTTTAGTTAAATGTTAAATGTTTCTCCCAACGCAGTTTGTATAAGGCCTTGAAGAAAAAAAGAACCTTATCTCAGGTGAGCGCCAGGGCCACTGGCCCTCTTTTTTGTACATTGTTTGTGATCTGAAAGATTTTATCTTCAAATTACACTCCCTTTTAAGTTATTTCCTAAACTTCTTTCAATAGCCATTTGGTCTATTTTCAAGATGGTGTCTGTCGAGCCTCTGTGTGTGTGTGTAAACCTTTCTTGAAAATTCTGCAGCCATCATAGCACAGTCGGTACATATGGTATACATATATTGAAATCTGTTGAAGTTTTCTTCTCAGAAGTGATCCTTTGAAATAGTCAAGTATTTAGATATATGTGAAGAACTTCTAAACTGCCAAAATATTTTAAATTCAAGTCTCATGATTCTAGTTGTTTCCCACTCAACCCTGTTATTCATAAGGTTCAGAAAACATTGAAGAAAATGTAGAAATTATTGTTGTTATTGTTGTTTTGTAATAACCTTATTTATAGATGAATATTAAACATGAAAAGGGCAATATGATCATTTGTGTTCTGTTTATAAGAACTGTCTAACCCATTACCAGATAACACATTGAGACCGTCCCAAAATGAAAGAAATTGCAGACAACATTTCAAAGTGTGGTAAAATGGACTATAAGTGCCACTTAAGATATAAACATTGTGAAAAAGGAGAAATTGCGTGTAATAAGCAATTTCTCCTTTTCTTACAATGTTTTCATGTTTGAATTCTCTTCAAAGCATAGAATGCTAGCTTGTTAAAATCAGTTTTATCTGTTTATAGTCAAGAGCCAAGCTGATCAGCAAGTTACCTGGAGAAGTACAAAGGGTTTTGAACAGCCTGAATACATCTCTAAATGGAAAGGTAGTAGATTTTTATTCTTTCAAATCAATAAGATTGGCTGCATATTACTGAAGTATGGTCTGTCTATTCCTTCTTCTGTCCCTCTGTATGTCTGTCAAAAACTGATGATTTTACTTGTCACTTCAAAATGAGTTAAATGAATATTATATGATGATAAATCAGTTAAAGCATCATGAAAGGCCTATTTGGGTTTAAGTTTACTTCAGAGGGAAATTCTAGTTGTGTTTTCTTTTCCAGACTTTAGATGACTTCTTTGGGGGTATAGAAGTTGTGTGCAGTCCTGAACATTTAGGAATCTTGCTTAGAAAACTAGATAAGAAAAAAGAAAAGTGAGTATACAGTAAACCAAGCTTTTAACCTATTCCAACACAATGAAGCTTTTGGATGCTCTGCAAGAAAAACACTTGGTTAAACTTTGTGTAAAATGAAAAATTGCTTGTTACAAGCAATTTCTAATTTTCCACAATGTTTTGTACCCAGAAGGTTGAAAAATTTCAAATTCATCAACTTTAAATTTGTTGTCTGCAACTCCTTTGAATTTGGACCAGTCTGAATTTCGTTGTCTGGTAATGGGTCAACAGCATTGCTAAATAGTTTATAAACAATATTGTTCATAACCAAACCTAATGCCTTGATATTTGGTCATACTGATTGTCTTCATGATATGTTCGTCAAGTTTAATATTGATCACATGATGTTTATAACTAGGTCACGAGGTCCGACCTTAGAATAATCTTGTGTGTACTTTAGAGGCAACATGTTTGTATCAAAGTTCTTGATTTTCAGTCAGAATGTTGGTCTCCATGATATCTCTGTCAAGTTTGGTATTGGGTCACATGGGATTAGAAACCAGGTCTAAAGGTCAGATTATGTTAAAACCTGCCTAGCTAGGTAGATACTACACTTTTGGCATAAATACATGTATCTTAAAACATGATATGAATGTCTTTGCAGTTTTAATTTCTGAGACACGACTTTGTTAACAGGTCTGGTTTGGGCAAGATTAAGTTACTTGTACTGTTTAACGACTCTGGTGAACTGTTTAGGGCCACTGGCACTCTTGTTTCTTGTGTTGTGACATCAAAATGTATTTATAAGTTAAACTTCCAAATTCGTTCTCCTTTAATCCTTGTCATGCTGAACCCGGACTGTTCCTGTTTTGGCAGGAGGCGTAGTTAAAGATCACCCTGCACATATATAATACATAATTTCCAATCCCAAATAAGTGCTTTCTGTGCTTTCAGTCCTTTGAATTTCACGCAATTTCGCAAGGACAAGGGTTAATAAACATTTTATATAGGACCAACAAGATTATACCTGGATCCCATTTGAAATGAAACCATCCTATGTGGTAGAAAATATTGTGGAAAAAGGAGAAATTGCTTGTTACAAGCAATTTCTTCTTTTTCCACAATGTTTTCTTTAGTATAAAATCAAAGGATCGTAAAATCCGGTATTTGATCGGGAAAGGGTTAACCCATTTCATCACAATTCCACATTTTTACAAACTCTTGAAAAATACATGGTGAGAAGAGGAGAAATTGCTCATTAGAAATTTCTTCCTTTCTCACATTCTTTTCAACCCTGGGGCTTATTTTTGAATGAAAAATAAATACACTTTTGATGTCTTCTGCATTTTCTATCAATTTGAACAAGTCTAAACTTTTGTTACTTAGTATTATGCAAAGTTTTTATACCCTAGCATAGTGTGTGGAGGGTATACTGGATTCAGCCTGGCTGTTAACAACCCCTCTTTCAGATATGCTTCTCCTATAATTGTAAAAAAACTTGTGGCAAGGCAAAGAGAATGATAGAAATTTCAGAATTTTTAATAAATATCTTGAAAGGACAGATTTCTACACACTCTTTTGGTGACAGAGTGTAACATGCTTTATGATGATTTTATCTGAACCAACAAACTGAGCCGCCGTCCTAAGACTCCCAATCTTCAATCATGGGATGTCATGGGTTTGATCCACGCGGCGCATATTCTTTCAGACATTTGTCTCTCACTAGTTGGTGGATAATGGTAAACCTAAGAGGGATATTAGCAGGATATAGTGTTAGCACTGGTGTGAGAAATACAAGGAATCCATTGTTAGGTGCTTCAGCCACCTCAATATGACCAAAATACTGTTAAAAGTGGCGTAAAACCCCATTCAATCAATCAACTTAACCAAACCATATGTATTAAGTGACCTCTCAAGAGATGATGACTAAAAATTGGTAGCTGAAGAGTATAGTCATTTAAAACACATTTTAGTGAACCATATGAAGGGCTGATTAGATTGCGTACCTAAATTATTACAGAACTCTCCCTAAATCCTATGTTGTTTGGAATCATTAGAATCGTCTCCGAGACGATTTTTATGAGTTTGAACAACATTGGATTTAGGTATGATAGATTATTAGCAAAAAGACCACTTCTTTATGAGTACTTTTTTTTTTGAAAATGGGATTTCAATTGTGGTCACGTAATGGAAGAAGACTCTTAATAGAGGTGTTCACTCAAGCAAAATTGACTGTACTTATTTCAGGCAAGTTATATTCAGTCATAGAGCCATGTTGTGTGAGCAGATCAAAGAGGAACAAGATGCTGCCATGACATTACACCTGGCATGTGTAATACTGTTTCAGAAGTTTATGCAGTGTATTATACATCTACCAGGCAAATGTGTACCCAGTGTGTTGATTTTCTTGAAGGATCACCTAGAGAAGGAAAGTTTTGATGAGCTTACACTTTTACAAGGTACAAAAGTCTTTGCACTTCTATTCAATGAAATAGTGAATTGGACAGGTTTTCCTGTTCCAAATATGAGATTGGTTTTGATATAGTCAGGATAAAGCTAAGTTTGAACCAGGTATATAATTCTAAACTTTTGTTTTTGTTTATTAAAGATTAGTTTCATTAACAGCAAATGAATTAGATTAGTCTGAGAACTGTTAATTTTTAAAATCCATTGATGTGTTGTCATATCCTTAGTAGTGTCATCATACAAAAAATTAAATTGATACATTGTGTGGTACCTCTGGTAGTACTAAAGAGAATTCATTCGCAACTCTTGATTTATATTCATCATCAAAAGAACAACAAATTATATCACAGAAATAACCTTAACCCATTCCCACATGACAGAATTCTAGGCTGGCCCAAATTGAAAAGAGTTGCAGACGACAATTTAAAGTTTATGAAATTTTACATTTTTCAAACTTTTTGAGTAAAAAATATTGTGTTAAATAAAGAAATTGCTTGTCACAAGCAATTTCTTCATTTTACACAATGTTTTCTCAATGACTTTCCTTGAGGGGCGTCAAAAAGTGTCACTGTGTGTGAATGGTTTAAGTGTATTTGTAGCTTGGTAGTTTTCAGAGAAAACCAGAGGATGTTGTTGTCATTGGGATAAAACCTTGACATTGTGTTATCTCTGAAACCCATGGTCAGATACCCATATTCCAAATACTTGTTTATCTCCATTAGAGAACTGTGCTGTGCTTAAGTCTCATATAAAGTTCGCTCACATTTCAGCACAACATATAATATATACAGATAGACAAAGTCTAGTTCAGGGAGATGCTCTTTCTGTGGAAGATTTATTGAATCAAAGAAAATATACTTATTTAGGAAGTTTCAAAGGTCACTTTTCAATTTTTCCCAGCACAGCCATGTATACTACCCTATAATATCTTGTATAAGAATTATACTGTCTCAAATATGCAGTCATTGATTTGACGAGTTTCTCCATATTTTGTTCCTGCACTATCATCATTATATCCCCACCTATGAAGTAAAGGGGAATATATTGGTTTCACCATGTACATCTGTTGATCTGTCTGTCCTTCTGTAAACTTTTTCATTTTCGTGCTCTAACTCAAGAACCTATTGACCTGCAATTGTTAAACTTTATACAATTGTTGCCAATGACCAAAGGAAGTGTCCTATCATTTTTTGGTCACATAGAACAAGGTCAAGGTCACAATTGAATTTTGATTAAAAATGTTTCTGTGTTGTTATTCATGAACCACTTTACATAGGGTTTTGAAAATTTATACATATGTTTTCCATGACCCAAGGAGGACTGTGCCCTATTGGTTTTTTTTCTCAGGTAGGTCACAATTGAAAAGGCAAAGTCATATCCCATATTTTAAAATAAGGAATTTCACCTTTACCCTTGTTATGCTTAACCCTTTACCATACAAATCCTCGATTTTTTTCATCCATAGTAACAAGATTTTTTTTCTTTTTTCACAATGTTTTCTATCATATAGGTTGGCTACTTTGTGAATTGTACTTTCTTTGTAGTGTTGTCTGTTACCCATTTGATTTTGGACAAGTCTGAAGTCTAAAATTTTGATAAACAATAAAGGGTTGAAATGAAATATTCCTGTTTGGCAGGAAGTGTAAGCAAAGATCAGCCTGAACATGTGCACAGTCTAATCTTAGTCTATACCACCTGTTTGTTCAATGTGAGTAAATATGCTTTTCAAAAGATAAGTAAAAAAGTAATGACCCCAATGATAAGGGCTTAACCCATTCCCATTCAATGACGCTTTTGGGTGCCCTTCATGAAAAACAATTTGGAAAACATTGTGTAAAATGAAGAAATTGTTTGTAACAAGCAATTTCTTCATTATACATTATTTTTTCCACCCTGAAAGTTGAAAAATATGCAATTTCAGAAGCTCAAATCATTCATTTAGAATGGAAGAGAACTTTGAACTTATTCAAGCTGTAGTTATGACATTTAAGTCACCAACCAACTAATTCATTTTTTGTTAAATGATACTAGCCATTACTTTTGCAAAATAATGCTATTAATATCAAAGTGGAACTTCCTGTTTGAGTTCATATGGTTTGTCTAGCAATCCATTAAGTCTTGTTACACCAAGGGGAATTTAAGGACCGGTGCCAAATTTTAGATTAGTCAAAATTTAAAGAAGTTGATTTTGACAATTGAAAGTTATAGACTTTTAGAAATTCCTAAAGCATTTTTGATACATTTTCAGCAAAATATATAATTGACAGAGAGAGAGAAAATCTAGCTGATCTTGATGTCTCATCCATTAAAGATTCATTTAACAAAAGACAATTCTTAATTTTGGGGGGAGATTGAAAGGTCATTTTTGATGTTAACCCATTTCCAGAGGACAAAATTTTGGAATTATCTTAATTGAAAAAAGTTGCAGACAACAATTTTAAGTTCTTTAAATCTAAAATGTCTTTGTCTTTTTGGATAGAAAACATTGTGAAAAAGGAAGAAATTGCTTGTTGCTTGTGAGTTCATTTTCCACAAGCATGTTTTCTGTAGGGCTTAAAAATTGGGATTGTGTGGGAATTGATTGATTTTGAATAGGTCAATTAAGGTTTATACAATTCTACTAATATATCTGATTCCTTACACATAGGACTATGTAGACCTTGCAGTGGCTTACAGCTATAACTTTTGACTCCTTAATAAATCTTCTGAAAGCTGGATGAAGTAATATATTATTTATTGATCTATACTCTGCTTTATTCACTGGAAAGGATTCTTGATATGCACTGTTTTGCAAAGAAACTGTAGGAACAACTATTTCATCATTTTTTCTGAAATTACAATCATGCCACTGTGATCATCTTTTCAAAAACATAAACCTTGATCCTATTCTTTAGTTTCTTTACACAAAGCTTGTATCAACACACTTAGGCCTTCATTTCAGACTTTCATTTCAGGAACTTTGACCCTTAGACCTTGAGCAGTCACATCTTAATTCTACTTATATATCTGATATATTTCATGTTTAGACCAATTACCATGACCCTTAGACATTGACCTTCATCTTTTACCTACAGTTGTTCATCTTTCCAAATTTGTAACACCAGGGATAGCTAAGTTCATATATAGGCTAACCAAGGCTAACCAAGACACACACTTTTTGTCGAGCCCAATTGTGGTGAGCGAGACATAGTTGTCACTATGACAAGTCAGTGTATGTGTGTTAGTGCGTTAATTAGTCTGTTAGTCCGAATTTGTCTGGCCAATTAATCCTGCATTTATGGATGGATTTCAAAATAAATTGGCACAATTATTCTCTATTATGAGTAGATAAGCCATTTGGAAGAATTTCTTGGATAGCTTTAAGTTCAAGGTCACGGCCTAAGGTCAAACACTAAAATTTTGCTTGTCTGGAGCATTTCTCCTACAATCATGGATGGATTTCAAAATAAATTGGCACAATTGTTCTCCATCATGAGTAGATGTGCCATTTGAAAGAACTTTTTGGATAGCTTCAAGTTCAAGGACAAAGCTTTAGGTCAAACACTAAAATTGTGCTTATCTGGAGCATGATACCCACAAAACTTGTGGGCTCGACAGCAGTTGTCCTGGGACAACCATCTAGTATTTCCTACCAAATACCTTGACCCCTTTGATTTACCTTGACTTTTGACCTACTTTAAAAAAGGCTTTCATTTTGTAATATATACAGATTCATCATAAAATTAGCCTTAATACATGTACTTCAACTGTGGAGCTAATATTTGCTATTCCCTACTCAGTACAGTGTACTACTGTTGACAGATTGTGAGTGTTTGACTGTTTGACTGAAGTTGGCTAGGCCTTAGCGAAGTAGTAGTGCTTAGGACTCATGGGATTACGGGTTCAATCCATGGTCTCAGAGAATATCATTTCCGATATTTGTCTCTCACCAATCATAAACCTAAGTAAGATGAGCAGCTGGAGCCTTTAAAAGGATGCAGTGGTAGTACTGGTGTGAGAAATACCAGGAATCCATGGTTAGCTGCTTCAGCCGCGGTGATATGACTGAAATACTGTAAAAGTGTCATTAATCCATATTCAATCAACCAATTGACTGAAGCATCTACCAAGATTATTTTATAGAAATATATGGTCAGAGACACCAAACAAAATGCAAAAGATAGGCAGACAACCTAGACGTTGTATAAACAGTTTCAGTAAGCTGTTGTAACATTTATCTGTTCAATAAACAAAAACATGATAGGTCATCATTGTTTTTTAGCTCCATTGGCTGAAAGTGAACAAGGCATTGCCATGATGTTGTGTTCGTTATGCATCTGTCTGTCCATCTATCTGTCTGTGCATCTATCAGTCTGTATGCTTTCAATTGAAAAATATTCCAAGAAAATACTGAACAGAATTCAACCAAATTTCACAGGAATTATCCTTGGGTGACCCTTATCAGATTCCTTCAAAGAATTTTGACTGGATGAGAAACATGGCTTTTAAGGGTTGGACTAATTTCCATATATGGTAAAAGCTTTGCAAACATTTGTCTCAGAAATTTTTTTATTGATTTTAACCAAATGTCAGGAATAATGCTTTGTAGACCCTTTGTCAAATTCCTTGAAATAATTTTGTTTGGAAATAGCTTTTATGAGTGGGGCTTATATGAAATTTCATATATTGTGAAAGCTTTGAAAGTTATTTCTCAGAAAGCTGTTGGGTGGATATCAACCAAATTTCACAGTAACATTCCAATTGTGACCCTTTTTTAGATTCCTTAAAAGAGTATTTATTGTTTGAAAAATATGGCTTTGTTGACAGGTCTAATTTCAATAAACATTGTATGATGCAAAACTTAAGAAATCATTTTCTTCTAGAACCAGTAGATTGATTTCAACCAAATTTCACAGGAATGATTCTCTGATTTTTCCAAAGAATTAAGATTAGCTTAAAAACATGGCTTTCAATGAGGGTGTCTAATTTCCATATATGGTAAATACTGAAAACTTTGAAAATCTTCTTCTCGTAAAACATTTCACAGGAATGATCATCTGGGCTCGAGATTATAAAACATTTTTCGTACTCAACTGAGAATTTACTTAAACTTCAAGCTCGAATTAATGTTGTTTCTCTAATTTCACTGTACATTTCTTGTTATAAATTATTATTTACTAATGTAATCTTTCATTATCATGCACTTGCCGTAGAATTTAACATAATATACATCTTTAATTTCAAATCGAATATTGAGTAAATTCTCAGTTGAGTAGGAAAAAAGTTTTATAATCTCGGGCACTGGTGAATCTTGGTCAGACTCCTTCATAGAATTTTGATCAGTTAAAAAGCATGCTTTTATTGCCATGAATTATGTCCATGTAAATTGTATTGTATAAAGTGAACATTTTGAAAATTACCTTTTCATCTGTAAAGGAATTTTACATAACTTACTTGACTTTTGTTGAACAATGAAAAGTTTACAATCCTTCTCTAGAATTATTTTAAAGATTTCAGTGACAAGGTTTATTTGGCAGATTGTGGCAAAGATGATTCAGTATATATTGAATTTGTTAACCCTTTCCTGTTTCTTTAAATTATAGACTGGTCCAAATTGAAAGAGGTTGCAGACAACATTCTAAGGTGGATACAATTTGGAATGAAGCCATCCTATCTGGTGGAAATTATTGTGGAAAAGGAGAAATTCCTTGTTACAAGCAATGTCTTCTTTTCCACAATGTTTTCTCAAGCATATAAACCCATTGACGTAAAATCCTAGGTTTGCACTGGAAACGATTTAAACATATTTTGCATAACTCTTTCCTGTTCAATCCCTGGTTTTTAGGTCTCCTTGTTTTTATTAGCTCCCCTGAGCGCAAATGAGCTATTGTGATTACCTTTTGTCCAACGTCTGTCTGGTGTCTGTCGTGCGTCTTCTGTCAACAATTTCTTTAAACGACATAACGACATCTCCTCCCAAACCTCTTGGTCAATTTGAACCAAATTTGGCAGAAATGACTATAGGTGGTTTCATTTAAAAAAAGCTAAAAGAATTGGATTCCGTTTAAAGGGAGGTATCAATGTTTCTGAAACATAGATAAGAAAAAATTACCAAGTGCCGGAAAAAAGACTCAAAGGAACATTTGATACTTTAAGTTAGGTCAGGTATTGTCTTGGTGGTAATCTAATAGACCTAAAGTGGTCTTTTGTGCTTATATCGGAAAGGTTCAGCTGAATTCCAGGTTATTTTTAGATATCACGGAAATCGGCTGTCGACATCGAATGACCTCATTTGCATATGATCCAAAGTCAAATGAAGGTAACAAATTTACTGACTGATCTTTAAAGATCGGCTAGCGAATATAACTCCTGATGACGTAACGATGACGTTGGTTTGATGTAATTGAAACTAAATGCAAGGTTCCAACAGTTATTCACACCACGCAAATGCGCTATAATCTTCGCAACTGTCTCGGATTTTCTAAAAATAGATTAATAGCCTACGTAGGCTATTAGGGAAATACCCTGCTTTTTTCTGATAAGCGACCTCAGATTTTTGCAAATCCACTTTGCAGCATATTGCATTCACATAGTATATGAGAGGAAATGAAAATAATCAAAATCTGTGACATGAAAAAAACATCGATACCTACCTTTAAGACTCTGGTCGCTGTGGTAACAAAAGTGAAATTTGAAATAATATTTAAAAATCTTCTCCTGACTTATAAGGCATAGATCCTTGATATTTTGCATGAAGCATCAGTATATTACCCTCTTTCAAAATAGCTAAAATCATGATCCTCGGGTCCCCAGGCGCCAAGCCCTGAGGGGGGTATAGGCATGAGGCATCAGTTCATTGACTTTTCTGAAATTATAACCTATGGATCCAGAGGGAGGGAAAAGTTTTTTCCTTCTTTCAAAATTGCCTTAAAGCCTTGGCATTTGTAATTTAGACTTTGAGATCCCAAGGTACATAGTCTATTTATGTATGAAGTATGACCCACTTGTAACATAATCCTAATCTTAACATGAAATTAGAGTTTGAAAGAAAACAAGTTTTTATCTCATGTGAGAGCCCCAGCGCCAACGGCCCTCTTGCCCTTAAGAAAATATTGTGGAAAAAGAAGAAATTGCTTGATTTCTTCCTTTTCATAATTTTTTCTACCTTACAGAATAATTATTTTCTGGATAAAAATCAACTTTGAATTGTCATCAAATCATTTAAATTTGGACAGGTCCAAAATTTTGAAAAACGGGAAAGGGTTAATCAGTACATTCAAGGAGTGGAGTGATACAGACACTCAAGCGCCTCTAGATTTACATAAATGATTACCCACTATCAAGCATGTTGACAGCCGAGCATTGGCATTGGCAAGTGGTGCTCTTGTTCTACTAAATAAGGTTTTTTGTATGATATCCATTTCCTTTATATATATTGACCATTCTAAAACTGGAACATCTATTAACACATCACCACACAATGATGCTTTCTGACGTCCTGAAGAAATTAAATCAAAGAAAACATTGTGGGAAAAAGAGACATTGCTTGTAACAAGCAATGTCTCCATTTTCTCACTATGTTTTCTACTGTGTTTGTAATCATATTTTCAATTTAAGTGCAGTTTGAAATGTTGTCTGCAACTTCTTTCATTTTGGATCAGTCTAAATTCTGTTGTCTGGTAATCAATTAAAGTGTATAATGTTGTCTATTTGCAGACTATGTGATAGCCCAGATACAGAAGCAGACAGAGGGATCCGGCGGGACTGAGACCCTAGATATAAGTGTCACCATGGAGAAGGTCAAGGACATTGCCCTCAACACCAAAAAATCTACACAGTCCAAAAGTGTATCTGAGGATTAACCCTTTACAACATATTCAAGCATTTTGCTGCTTTGAAGGAAATAAGCTAAAGAAGACATTTTGGAAAAAGGAGAAATTGCTTGTTGCCATTCTCACAATATTTCGTACCATATTTTATCTTTAAGTTTCAACACACTTTGGATTGCTGTCTGTAATTTCTTTGAATATTGACCTGTCTAAGATTTTTTTATCTCGTAATGGGTGACACCATCTCAAGACAGCTGTCACAAGACGGCTGAGCGGTTGGCTTGGATACGGGTCAATAAAGAGTCAGGATGTGCATTTCCAAATTTTTATTTACATAAAACAAATAAATAAATAAATACCAATAAATCTAAGTATAAACAAGTTAACCAAAATGTTCCAAACCCTAAAGTCTCTAAAGAATTTCCATAGTCCACAAGCACTATACGATATCTGATGAAGTCTAAAGTCCCAAAATGTCTACGTCACTTCGCAAGATTTATAAATATGAAAACCGCCAAAATGTTAAATTACTACCAACCAATCATTAACATAAATTTCTAAATTAGACTATTGCCTGACCGCGCCTACTTCACTAGGATATATGTGTCTGTCCAGCCGTTTATAGTATATGTTGTTCCCCGGTCGTCACAACCAAAACGTCCTTCCCCTATGACGCTGACGCCGGCACGAAGTACTACCAAAGTCTCCCGGTCTGGACAACACGTTATAATCTCACACCTGGATCTGGTCAGGTCTCAAGTCATCGCATCACACGCGCCTATATACCATCAGTTTGTGATGTAGGTTGTTATAAACAATCAAGCAAGCAAGCAACCTATTGAAAGTACAACAACTATTATAGCAACTACCTAATAAGAGCTCTAATGGCTCTACTTCCAACAATGTTTTACAAACATCTCATAGACAATATAAACTGCTAGCATCTTTTCCCACAATGTTTCTTCAAACCCAATCTATTACAAAACATAGACCAAAACAATATGCTAACGTCTTGTCCCACAATGTTTTCTCAAACTCAAGCTATTTACAGAACATTGACCAATATAATTCTTTACATCTTTTCTCACAATGTTTTCTCAAACTCAAGCTATTTACAGAACATTGACCAATATAATACTTTACATCTTTTCTCACAATGTTTTCACAAACAACAATTCAAAATACTGAACTGTATTAAGATATAATTATACAGCATTTGACATTATCCAATTATCATTTGAACAATACATCATTAGCATTTGCAAAACATGAACTGCTAAACAGACGATTAAATACAAATTATCACAATGTTTGTTTCTTTGAAAATAGTTACAAACAAAATAGCTTATTTAACCACGGCTTAAAGACTATCCGACAAAACATTCAACGTTACAGCTCTCCGAAACCCAATCCTAGCCATCCGACATTCCCGAACAATGCAGGAAAATGAGCAATTAACCCACAGCCATTTGTCATTTTCCAGCGTTGTTTGCGATAATTCAATATACCAAAATGCTGCTCATTTAAGCCACGAAATTCTAAAGACATAAAAAACATTTACACAATAAAATCAATGTAAATTTAAAAATATTTACCCCAAGAAGAATCCAACTCTCACACACAAATCTCAACTTCACTTTCCAGCTACCATGCCAAAAATCGTCTACCCAACGAGTTATTTCAACGCAGGGTTTTTATACAAACCCTACGAAGAAAACTCACCCAACACGCACGCTTAACCCAAGGACTATAAAAACATAATGTACAATTAAAACTACTAGCCACCAGAAAATGTGTTAAAACAACCAATTAAACCCTACGGCATATAAAAAGGGACGTAGTCTCGCCTTAACCATGACATTAACCCTATCCTAGAAACTTAATGTGACAACAGCAAAATTGAATTCTTGTCCAAACTGAATGAGACTGCAGAAAACAATTAAGATTTCAGCCTTGAGATTTTGGGAGAAAAAAATAATATAACAAATTGAGAAATATCTTGTAGTTAGAAATTTCTTAATCTACAACAGTGTTTCACTTATTCCATTTCTTAAAGTTGCTAATTCTATGGAAAGATCTTGGGGTAACCCTTGTGAATTAAAACAATTGAATGTATAAGAATATAGATGAAGCTGTAATACTTGTGCAGAAATATTTAGAAAATTTTCAAATTAAAAAAGAAATAGAATTTGCATGATTGAAACATTAAACAAGATTATTTTTCACTTGGTTCATAGAAACAAGGAATAAGCTGGTGAAAAAGAATCTTGTCTAAAAAGAAATTATTAGCCAGAAAAGAGAGGTGAAAACATGAACAATGACAGTATATCTGCCAGAGAATAATCACTTGCAACTTCTGAATGAAATTTCTTTAACCCTTTCCTGTTCAAACATGGGATTTTACGTTCCTATGATTTTATACTTGAGAAAACATTGTGGAAAAAGAAGAAATTGCTTGTAACAAGCAATTTCTCCTTTTCCCAAAATATTTTCTACCACATAGGATGGTTTCATTTCAAATGACGTCCAGTTTTCATTGTCGTCTGCAACCTTTCTCAATTTGGACTAGTCTATTTTCCAAAAACGGGAAATGGTTAAGGAAACAGAAATGGTATCTTTATTAAGATAAACTCTCCCTGGTTTTCATCTAAAAATGCTAAGTTTATCTTAAAATTTAACCTTTAAGAATGAACGATTTTAATCACCAAGACTGGTCATCTACATTGAAGGATCTAGAGTTAAATTCTTTGTGAGTGTTTCATTTGTAAGTGTTAAATCACTCTGAATGCATTGTGTATAGTCTATCAAAATTAATCTAAGACAAGTAAATTTTCATCAACTTTCTCAGTAGAGTGCTTATGAAAATGTAACTGAAGTAGGGTCATTGCATATTGTTGTTCGGCAAGCAAGATGTTGTAAATACAGCAGAAATGTTTTATTTACGACCTTTTGCTTGCCCAACACTGATATGTTTATGTCTCGGGTTATTCTCGATAGACTATAATAGTATACACTCATATGGAATTAAAGTAATTTTGATCTCAATAAATTCAAGGTACTGATAGTTAATGGTCTATATCAGCTGGCCTGATCAGATTATCATTGTGAGAAAAGGAGACAATCTTATTCATTTTTTTCTTTCTTTTGAATTTGATTTCACATTTCTTTCATACATTGTAAGAAATATTATATATAAATGTGAATGAATGAATGTGCAATGAACAGCTGTAATCTACCATGTGTTAAAATTGGAGGGGATTTAATAAAGATTGTTACTATAACATGTGTTTTGCTATAATTTACAACTAACAAGTGTTGATTTCAATATACACTGCAACTCCTCTACAACGCTACCCGGCACAGCACTGACTCCATTATAACGCGGGGTCCGCTTGGCTCCCAAAATTTTGGAGGGGGGGGGGGCATTTGGGGTTGCAGATGCCTAGATACGACGTTAATCCTGATTTGGCCGCGATATTTTCATCCCGTCTTCGGCCCGTCCGAAGAAAAGGGTTGCACATAAAAATCGATAATTACCCGAAGCCAGGTAAGTTTTGGTCATTAATGCATTAGTTCAGAGGTAATTGCTTTGTTTGATTGATGACATGCGTAGTGTTTGAATTTACAAAATCGGTTTGATTGTTTGGTCCTACTGTTTGACATTGGGATGTATTTAATCCATTACTAAACCGTCTCACTCTTGTATAGCCTTGACAAAACACTTTGATTAAAGGAGACTTTGCTCACAAAGTTTTTTTACCCTATATACCACATATTTTTCATTAGAACACATTGTAAAATGTCTGCAAGCTCTCAATATGGAATAGTCTGAATTTTTGTTGTCTTGTAATGGGTTAACTTGTACTATCTTTTAGTCCTTATTTGCACCGTGGGGTGCTGGGCATTCTTTCCAGAATAGTTCCCTTCTATTGCTTTCCTTGTAACTCATGGATTGCAGCAGGTTGATGGTATTTATTCCAAAGCTTTTATTATCTCGATGTAATTTGATTTTTAGTTTCGTCTTTCAAAAAGGGGTGTTCTGATTGGTCGAAAATAATTATTCTTAACTCCATGAACAAAATGTTGAGCACGCAGCAATTTTTGTATGCTTCCTCACAAAATAGCCCCATACAAAAAGGTATCAAATTTTGTACAGTTTTTGCTTTTTTCGCTCGATGCTGTTAATCTATAAGAAATGAAGAGAATAATTTTTGTTTTCATTGAGGTATGAACCAAAAAACCTACAAAAAAAAACATACAGTGTGATTAGTTTTTTCGGTTCATACCTCTACAAAAACAAAAAATATTCTCTTCATCTCTAAAGTGAATAAGCTTTGGAATGAAAAGTTCCAGCCTGTTTGTGATACCCCATCTGGTTAAACAGGGTATAAGAATAAACCAGTTCAGGCCTACATCTGCCATTTCATCTGGTGGAACAAACTTGACAACTTTGCATGTCGTGAGAGGCGACTAAATGGTCTCATTTATCATATTTTGTTTCATACCTCATCATTTTATATGTTTTGTGGTTATCTATGTACTGTTCTGTATGTTTCATGTTGAACTATCTGCAAACAATGACCACAGCAGTCGATGCTCTGTAAAACAACTCGATGGGTCAGCGCAAAACTGTTGTAAATGCCTATATGTTTGTAGGCAGTTACAACTGTTTGGCGTTGACCCATCGAACTGGCAATCAAGCAATCAATCAGTTACCTCAGTTGGACTTCAGTGTCGAAGATCAGTTGGCGTGGCTGGCCCCTCTCACAAACACCCACCTACTCTAACATGAAGTCCCGCTTAGATTCCAAACGGTGTTACTTTGCAAAATTTACGATCAGTAGTATTCAACAAAAAAGTAGAATAGTTAGATTTGTGACCTAAACGTCGAAACTACAGCCTGATTAAGCTGTGGTTAGGACGTTTATTTAGCCGAACCACCAAAAAATGGTTTACAAAAATGGCGGCCAACATCGGAGTTCAAATCTCATTTCTAGTCTAAATGAATGATTTCATTGGTAGACTGGTTATTTTAATAACTGACGCGATTGGTCAATTATATGACGACTAGGCGTTACGATACACATGAATGACCAACGGAAGTATAAAACTGACTACACAACCCAGTTCAATTCAGCCCGTATAGCTCAGTTGGTAGAGCACTTGACTTCAAACCTCAAGATCACTGGTTCGAGCCCTTGGCTGACCATATCAACTAACAAAACTAATTGTCTTTCGAATGAGACGTTAAACCGAGGCCCCGTGTGACGATGCTATTCATCGAGCACGTTAAAGAACCAGTAGTTTCGTCCTGTATCCTTACACTATCCCCCGTAACAACCAACCGTCTTCTGGGGGCGTCGCTCATATGGCCATGTGCTACGGTAGCGACGATAAATAAACGGAAATACAAATACAGTTCAATTCATCATTTCTATTTTTATCCCCCGCCGATGAAATTAACGGGGGATATTGTTTTTGCCCAGTCCGCCCCTCCGTCCGTCAGAGTTTCGTTTCCGCGCTATTTCTTGGAATTATGGACTCGATTTCAATGAAACTTTGTGGAAAGCTTAATAAAAAAGAGGAGATGCGCATATCGTCAGGGTTACCCGGTTCGACTATAAAATTCAGAATTACTGCCCCTGATTGGTGAAGCTATATACATACAAACTATTACACGTTTCCTCACTATTTCTTGGAAACCATTGACTGGATCTCAAATAAACTTTGTGGAAAGCTTCACTATAAAAGAGGAGATGGGCATATCGTCAGGGTTACCTAGTTCGACTATTAAATTTAGAGTTACTGCCCCTGATTGATGAAGCCATATACATACAGCGTAATATTTGTTTCTACGCTATTTCTTGGAAACCATTGACTGGATTTCAAATAATCTTTGTGGAAAGCTTCACTAGAAAGAGGAGACGCGCATATCGTCGGGGTTATCAGGTTCGACTATTAAATTCAGAGTTACTGCCCCTGATTGGTGAAGCCGTTTACATAAAGAGTAATATTCGTTTCCCCGCTTTTTCTTGGAAACCATGGACTGGATTTCCAATAAACTTTTAGGAAAGCTTCACTAGAAAGAGGAGGTGCGCATATAGTCGAAGTTATCCGGTTCTCGACTATAAAATTTTGAGTTACTGCCCCTGATTGGTGAGGCAATATACATACAGAGTAATATTCGTTTCCGCTCTATTTCTTGGAAACCATTGGATGGATTTCAAATAAACTTTGTGGAAAGCTTCACTACAAAGAGCATATCGTGGGGTTCTCCGGTTCGACTATTGAATAAAGAGTTATTGCCCCTAATTGGTGAAGCCATATACATACAGATTAATTTTGTTTCCGCGCTATTTCTTGGAAACCATTGGCTGGATTTCAATGAAACTTTGTGGAAAGCTTCACTACAAAGAGGAGATGCGCATATCGCCGGGGTCTCCGGTTCGACTATTAAATATTAGAGTTACTGCCCCTGATTGGTAAAGCCATATACATACAGAGTGATATCCTAAGATCGATGTACTCCATTGACAAACAAAATATTTTTTGCGGGGGATTTCAATTCAACGAATTTGCTTGTTACACAAAGAAAGAAGTTCCCCGAAGGTTTTGACAACTGTAAAGTGCACGTAAATGCATTAGGTTGTAGGCTGAAGTCGATAATGTCTTGACGAAGACCGATCTGTGTCTACACTCGTCGTACGCAGGTGAAATCTCGAAATTTTATAATGCAGTGCCGTCGGCTAATCCTGCTAACTTGAGCGGAAAAATTTTGTAAACATAGTGTTATCAATCCACGACAGAAGTTATCTACCGTTTCACTTTTATCTAAGATTTTTTTGCCGGTTCAAAATGTCAGTAATATTAAATAAACCGGTCATAAACAACGACGCCGTCGTGATTTGTGGGCTAAACCTGCGCAGGAATCAAAAGAATGAGTTGAAGCTCATTTAAATATTTGAATGAAAGACAAAGCCGTCGCTATGAAACCGAGAATCTATTTACTCTTAGGTCAGCATGGATGATTTTTCGAAAAAACGGAGCGAACATTCGAATTTTGAAAAAAAAAAGAGAAATGAGATATTTTGAATTTATAGTTCAGCGCAATTTCCCCCGTGTTATATGACGTTACATAAAGAGCATAGGTTTTGATGACTCGCGGGATTGTCAGACACGTCTCAATTGGTTAGAACAACACAGTCGCAGATAAAGTAGTTTTGAAGTGTTTGTAAACAAATGACAATTGGCCGATCGCGGCTTTTAATCAGTGAAAAAAAACGGTTAATCAAACCATTCATTTTGACCAGAAGTGAACTTTGATCTCCGACATTTTTGTGTAGGATTTTTGTTGGTATTGCGACTTACTGCAGCTAATTGTAGTTACGACGGAGTCAGTAGGCGGGGTTAGCTATCTGTCAATTTATCCCCGTGGAAGAATATACTCCACCGGGTGGGGATAAAAAGTCTTTTCTTTACAAACCAGAACCTTCATAATCAAAACGTTGGCAACTCTGTTGTTCGTATCAGCCACTTCACCCTTTTCCGTTAAATCTCTGAATTTTTGTTCCTTAGGTATGACACACATATAGGCGGTCTGATCTAAGTTCACACCACCTGTTTGACTCATTATACCCCCCACAACGAAGTTATGGGGGGTATACTAGAATCAGGTTGTCCGTCCGTCCGTCTGTCCGTCCGTCCGTCCGTGGACATAATTTTGTGTCCTCTTCTCCTCCCACATTTTTTGACCAATTTTGCTGAAATTTTATCAGGTTGTTTCCTATCATATGAAGTTGTGCACCTGCAATTTTCATCTTGATCCAGTCGTTAGTTTCAGAGTTATGCCATTTTGAACTTTTTAATGGGGGGGATAGGAGTAGTCAAAATTTAAAATTGCAAAACTCAGTAACCATAAGGGGAGTTACCAAATTTGGTAAGTAACATCATCTTGTTGACCTTTACAAAATATCGAACGGTTTATTTCCTGAGGTCAAATTTGACCCCGCCCCCCGGGGTCAAAAATTTAACATAGGCTCATATTGACTTTTCGTGGATATAATTTTGTGTCATCATCTCCTCACACAGTTTTCTTTAACATAGGCTCATATTGACCAACCTTTCCAAATCAGTCAACTCTAGCAACTAACACAAAATCAGAAAGAGGTGGAGGGTTGGCAATGTTCATCCACCATGATATGCATGTGATTAAACAGCTTCAAATTCCACTCCTTCATAGAAAAGCCTTTTTAGCGGTGTGGGGGGTATTCTCGTCAGCCCTTGAGGGCGACAGCTCTAGTTTGAGTAGGATTTGTGCATAATGTATATTTTCAAATATCTATTAACTTAGAATAAGTGCATCCAGTGCTATCAGCCCTTTGATTTTAATGCCTTTGCGTAGAGAATTTTATTTACCATGACAAGGGTGAATGGATCGTTTGTCCTACCAATTCACCTCTAATATGGCAGTTCGACAGAAGTACTAACCGACATCATTTTGTAAAAAATCAAATGAAAAGCGAGTTGTTGGTTAGCGACCTAAACATCGTAACTAAAGATTAAATAAGGATGAGTTAAAATTAATTAAGGTTGAATAAACGGAAGGACACTTTAGAGTTGCCAATCTTCGTGTGTGTATTTACCCATTAGAATCGGAACATATTGTTTAACCAGCGTATGTACAACCCCCCCCCCCTCGCTTCATACATTTAATTGTCTGTCCAAAGCTTGAGTTACAAAACTGAAAATTCTAAAAGGCTATTGTACATTCACTGTAGTTCACCTTGGTGGGATGAGCAGCTGGTAGCTCGGGTAGAATGTTGTGGTTGTATTTGTGTGAAAACTTGTCAGAAAATCAAGGTTAGGTGAACCAGCTATCGCAATATAACTAAAATAGTGTAGTGGGGTTGAAGTTGAGTTGAATCTAATAAAGAAAGACAAAGGTCGTGAAAATTACAATGGACATTAGTAAATCCTGAAAGGGTGATACCGTTTATATCTATTGAATGTATGGGCGTCGTATTATGAACAACCGCTGAAAATGGTTTTATTGAGTCGACCAAACCTGCTAAATCATTACTGGGATGATCCATTCGCCCACAAGATCTGTCGTAATTGTTAAGATGATTACATTGCTTCAAATCTCGAAATCAACAAGGGGACATTAGAATCGATCCAAGAAAATATTTTTCTTCAATAGTGTAATGATATCGGATTTTTTAAACTCGCCATTCAAACTGGGAATGTAACATCACAGGTACTATTATCCATCGAGTTAAAAATAATACTAAAAAAAAGTTCTACACCAGAGCTTCACCATTTTTTAATTATAAGACTAATTGATTCCAAATTTGGTTGTTAGATGATGACATCCTTGTGTGAAAAGCAACTTAGCTTTATGTCCGTAATATTAAAAAGAAAAGAAGGAACAACAGCAGCAACAAAACCCGGACAAACCCTGAGTAATTAAGGATTGGAAAACAGTCATACACAACTTCCTTTCCTCTAAATCCTATCATGGAATCAATCGGTATGAAGCATGCTGAACACGAAAATTGTTGTGTCTGAATTTAAACCATATACGCTTTACACTCTCTTATATGGGGTTTGTTATTTATCTCTTCCCAAGTGGTCTAGTGTAGACACCATTGCATAAAGGAATTATCGACGATTGGCGAAAAAAAAATGTCGTCAATACAGCTTGAACAAAGCTGTATTTACAACATTTTGGTCGCCAACCGAAGTCACGAATTTTCATTAATCTAAATATCTTTGTCTCAGGTGGTCGGCCCAGGGTCAAGGAAACGCTCGTTTATTATCCATTCGCTTGTTACTACTATAGAAAGGCCGATGATGACCTTGTTCTTCTCTCGTCTGTTTCCCTCGGATAACTGTTTAGCTGTTTCATAATGTGTTTTTGTTTTTGTACCTTGTTGACATTTTCTTTATGAACGGCCTCTGAGGAACTGCGTTGTCTTTCAAAAATACCTCCCTGTACCATTTTATTTTGTGAAGGACTGTCTATCCCAGTACAGCCTGTATTATTGTGACCGTTTTCTGAGTGCGATTGGAGTGGCAGAGACATTGAAGATATCTGCTTTAGAAACGGCTTCTTAACACCTCTGTTTAGCATCAGGTTGTTACGGAGTTGGTCAGAATTTGTAGACCCTTTTGATGAAGAAGAGGATGTTCTTGCTCGTTTGGTTTGCAACTCTTTGGCAACCATCTCGGATGCAATACGATGATGTATTGCAATTTCCTCTCCGTTAAGTGGCTGCATAGAAGAGGTCGATGCTTGGCGCTTTTGTATTGGTGTGATATTTCTAGGAATTGCTTCAGATGCGCTGCGAGTTCTTTGCTCGTGTTCCTTTTGTCGCTCTTGTTGTAAGTTGCTACTATTTTTCAGTGCACTCTTCAAGTAGTTGTGTATTGATGAGGTGTTTCCTATTGAGGCGTCATTTTGACAGTTAAATCTCAGAGATTGCCCTTCATCCTTTGAATTCATCATTTTTGTACCCGCGAGGTATTTATCAGAACTGTCGATTTTCGTTTCTATGTTCCTGGCATTCTTTGAAAAAGATTGAAGTAACTCGGGAGAGGATATTACCTTTGCTAAGAGTTTCCTTTTTGACTCTTTCAATGACTCATTCTGCGTCTTAGGTGTCTTTATGTTTTGGCTTTTATGATTGTCAGTTTGCTTATAAGCATGTATCCCACAATGAATATCAAGACCAACTATTTTGGTACTATTGTCGTTTGCCGGATGTATATTTGTAGCGCTAGCATTGTGTATTACAGTTCTCTCTAGTACTGGAGACCTCACTTCAGATGATATAGTCTGTACTGTTTTATCACTTGAAGTTGTGGACTGTGTTTTACTTTCAGGTTTAGATTGCCTTTTCCATTCCATAATAAAGTGTACCATAGATACAATCGTTGCTAGCAGAATAATCCCTAGAGATGTGAAAACAGCCAGTAATATGTTAGTACTCATACACTGATCGACAGGCATTTCTACAACCGGTTCTGTAAGAATAAGAAAAGAGTAATTGAAAACTAAGATAGAAACGAATCGAGAGAAGAAGACTATAAAGTTATGAATTAACCCATTACCAAACGGCAACATTTTAGACTGTTCAAAATTGAATGCAGCTGCAGACAACAATTCAAAGTTAGATTTTTTCAAATTTATGAGTAGGAAAAATGTGGAAAATGAAGAACGCAATTTCTCCATTTTACTCAATATCTTTTTGTTGTGTGGCGTCAAAAAAGTGTCGTTGCGTGGGTTAGGTTGTAGTATTACCCATTTCAGCCATATTTTATGTTCTCTAGAATTCTATTTTGACTTACCTCTGAACAAAATGTCTAGGAATTACAGTTGCTGTTATTTGCCATGAAGTAGTGGTTTTGATAAGACTAATCCATTCCCACACAACAAAATTTTAGACTGGTCCAAACTGCAAGAAGCTGAGGAGAAATATTTCTGGTAGGTGGACTTATAATTTGTTTCGTCTTTTTTTGGTAGAAAACATTATGGATAATGAAGAAATAACTTGATACAAGTCATATCTTCATTTTCCACGATGTTTTCCAAAGCTTTTTCTTTCGAGGCATAAAAAGAAGGGATAGTTTGGGAACGGGTTAAATAAAACACCTTGTATAAGTTATCGACTTATCAGAATATCGTTCCTACAGACTTGTAATGTGAACGTGAAATATGAAATTCGGAAGAAAGCGTTTAACACGCAGGAAAAGGGTGACGTAGAAAAACGGGAACGACTTTCTTTGACGCGATTTGGCGGATCATTCTGGTTAATTAAACTTGATGTCAGCGTTTTTATTGTGTGTGTTTGCGTATAGATTTTACCCTATTTTCTTACATCTTGCACGTCGTGTATGGGGGATCGAAGACACTGATGACGTCATCAGGTTACCATGTAATCCACAACATTGTGCGCTCCGGAAAGAATATCATTTGTCTCTCTTTTTTTTGCAACAAGTAGGATAGTTGTTTGTTCTTCGCGCAGGAGTGATAAATCTTTCATTTTGTGAAAAAAAAGCCATGAGCTACTCAGAAAATTATAGCTTTTGTTGAAGGATAAATCGATCTTACACTGAATGAAATAGTTATCCCCTATTTAATTATAAAGAATGGACTGGTACCTTCATAATCTACCCTGAATATTGTACCAAGTTTGAGTGACCTTTACCTTGTAGATGATACAGCTTGACGTCTGCGTCTACTCGGGTCGTCGGAGTCAGTGTCATTCACAAGGATCGCCTCTGTACCGTTACATATATACTGTAAGACAAAAGAGAAAGGGAAGATGTAGGTCAAGTCCTCTTTGTGGAATGGAGAAGAAGGACTAAAACCAATTGCAAGGAGATGTCAATCACAAACATCTTTACAATTTATGAGACGGCTTAACCCTACGGGTTGCCTATAGTTTTCCAAGAGTTTTTAGTAAGTTTTTTTTTCCGATTCAAGTCTATTTCTTCCTTCTTATTTTAGACTCTTTCAACAAGAAAAGTTAAAATCTACAAACATCTTTTGTCCAAATCTGATTGAAAACGTCTTTAAACATCTTCCATATTATGTCCACATTATTTTTTAAAGTTCATTTTTGTTTTGCCTCTTACATATATTATTTTAGAAAAAGTTTCATTTTACAAAGGTTGTGCTCGGATTGAAACTATTACTGACAAGTTTTTTAAGTAACCAATACATGTATACATTCAGTATTTTTGTCTGAGTAATTTTTAAAACAGTCTACGAACGTAATACGCGGTAGTCTGTAACACTACTCATGCTACTTAACCATTCAATAACTTACAGTTGGACATGGGTTTCTGCATATCTCCAGTGTACACGAAAAAAGCACGTCCATGGCACCAGCGACGGTCGAGGTGGGCCTAAACATACTAAAGTTATTGTAGAGATATCCTACTGATAACTTGGTAAACTGATCAAACAGTTCACCATCAACCGGGCATCTGCTTGATATGATTGGTAACAATATCACATCACAGGACTTCACTGTTAGATCAAACATGTCTGCAAACGAAAAATATGTCAACGAAAAAAAGATTCATTCGGTGATTAGAATAAGCTAATGGATTATGCGGAAATACACTATTTTTCTGCTTGTGTTGAAGCCCTGGCCTGGTTTGTCAAAAAGTTTAACTAAATATGAGCGCATGCGTGACATTTCCGACCATTACAAATGTGCGCCAAGGAAAGACTCAGATCAGCACGTGCATCCGAACAGTCTGATCTGTAGATAGGTACTTTAAACAATCCGCGAATGTTCTAATTGCACCGAATGGCTGTTCAGAGTGCTCATTGTATGCGAATCAAGCACATGCGAAATGGTTTGAAATGTCAAGCATAGGCTCATATCATAGTTTTGTCAAATAACTTGAATGAAGCTTTTACAGCTTTAGACATTTAGCTATGAACTGTAAATAGTATCATCATTTTCAAATCTCATAGTAAAATAAGCCGGCATTATACGATTTGGAACATTAACCCATTACTACACAAAACCGTTTTTACGACCATCGAGAGAAAAAGCTGGGGAAAACCTTTTTAAATGCAGAAATAGAGTTTTTACGGCCTGTACTTTCACTTCTATCTGATCATATATGTTTATAAATCCAAGCTAAACAAACAAAATAAAATTGCCACTCGACTTTACTGTGAACTTTAACCCAGAATAGATTAAAATTACCTTCATAAGCAATCTGCGAGTATAGATTGATACAGATTCCGATTGTTTCCCATATAATATAAAACTGCCAAGAAAGATTTACCATGAAATGTTTTAAAAAGATTACCTCCAATATTGTTGGTGAGGTTGATATAGATATCAACCTTTGTTCCAAGTTTCACAAAACTCCCACTGACAAGTTCTGCGCCCTCTGTGTCGAAGAAGGTCATGGAAGCCGATGCTCTGTACAGATACCGTACCATATCGGTAGTGTTGGCATCGCTTCAATATGAAAATACATTGTACCCTCATTAACCCTTGTTATACTGAGCCTGGAATATTCCGGTTTTGGCAGGAGGTGTAGACTAAGATCAGACTGCACTTATGTGCAGGCTGATCTTAGTCTACACCCCCTGCTTGTCCTTTTCCTGCCAGAGTTGTTTATGATTTTTTTTCTGAAAGAAATATTGATTTTTGTACAAAAAGCTCTAACAGCGCTTTCAGTCGTTTGATTTAAAAGCATTTCAGTAAAGTAATTTATACAGCATGACAATTTTTTTCCGAAGCTTTTGGGGGCTAGAAACAAGGACTGTGTTCGAATGGTTAAGTGATATACATGTACATGTATGTAGATTCTTAGAATCGATTGTTTTCCTTTTAATAGTAAACATATTTAAAACAATTTGAAATGGATTTATGTACAGTTAAGATGAAAATAAAGGAATTTGGGGGAATTCAAGCCTGCAAAATTATATTACAAGTCTACAGAATACCTAGGTGAATGCGTCACTGTGTGGCAATGTATTAAATGGAATCACATGACTTTGTACACTAAATGAGAAAAACGTTTCACCAATAAGCCATTTTGTTGGGCAAGTGCAAAGCTGTTGTAAGTACCTATGTTCTTGTGTTTTTGATGTTTTATTTCTTACGGTAAACACAAGATTTCACAAAGTTCTGTAGAGTTGTTTCCCCCTTTTCGTTATGATTTAACCATTTCCCTTACAATACCTGATCTTTTATGTCCCTGTGATATTATATTACATTATACATTGTGCTTACATGCTTGTAACAAGCAATTTCTCCTTTTTTCCAAAATATTTTCTATCATTTAGGATGGTTGCTATTTTGATTTAACGTACTTTGTGACATCATCTGCTATCCCCATTGAATTTGGACAAGTCTATTTTTTTTAAAAAACAGGAAAGAATGAAAGGTTCGTCTTCCAAAAATCCAGCATTTTGACTGGCTGAAAGAGTCGTTCCATACACTAGAAAGAAAAGAGTACAGAACTATCTATGTATCATTACACACAAAGTAGATCCTTAAAAAACATCACACTTCTGTATGAATCCACTTCGAGGCTTCATACAGTGTGATTAGGTTTTTGGTTTCATACCTCCGTGAAAGAAGAAATCTTAATGAATTACCTGAAACTTTCTTTTACCAAAAAGAAAAAGATATATATTTGATTCAATATTACATTTACAGAAATGTATTACTTACTATGGAGACCCACCTCCAGGGCTTATACTGATCAGATCCGCTAGACATATAAAGGTTTTATGGAGATCGTGAGACGTCTGAATGTCCACGTGTCTCTGGGAAATGAATGTGAACTTCTCGTACTGGAAAATATATTGAAAATCAGTGAATAACTATAAACTAAATCGTCATCTTTCTTGATATGATTGGAACCCATGTAATAAACGGAGCCCTCGGGATCAATTTATAATAAGGCAATTTCTGAATACATAACGTTGGTCAGGTAGCAAAATACCGACTGCAGCCTGGAAATTTAGTAATACAGCATGGTAGTTTTTAAGCTATACATGCACTTCGCTGATGATAACATGTCACTAGCAAAAATATTTTACCCATTCCCATACAGTGACGCTTTTAAACGCCCCTCATTATAAAAATTTCGGAAAACATTATGGAAAATGAAGACAATGTTTTCTACCACAACAGACAAAGATTTCAAAGATTTCACCAACTTTAAATTGTCGTCTGCAACTTCTTTGAATTTGGACTGGTCTAAAATTTTATCATGTGGGAATGGGTTAAACGTACTACACTGGTGATTGTGTTCTTCTAGCCAATTAGAGTCTTCGGGCACCTTATTTGGTGTTATCGGATTATAGGCTATAACAATTCATTTTTTTAAGCTGAATGATATGAGCGTAGACGCAAGTTGGTCTCCGTCAGGTGACAGACTGGTAGCGCAGCAGACTTCCAATTTTCAATAATTCGGGTATCATTGGTTCGATCCCGGGCGGCGGCACATTTGTCTCTCACCAATAGGCGGATAATCGTAAACTTAAGTTTGATAGCAGCTTGAGTCTTGGAAAGGGTGTAATTGTAGTACTAGTGTGAGATATACCAGGAATCAACTGTTAGGTGTTCCAGCCGCAGTGATATGACAGAAAAAAGGTTAAAATCTGCGTCAAACCCAATTCAAACAAATAAAAAGCATTCGGATTACATTTTTCATGTTTGTTCATCATGTATATCTCTACAGATCCACAATCACGTATGAGTCTAGTGACACCGTTATCGCCTATCATTATTAGCCCTTGTCATACTGATTTAACATCCTATACAGAATTGCTTTCAAATCAAAGGACTGACAATACTGGAAGATCTTATCGAGGGTCATCATTTCTTTTGAAAATTGAAAGTTTATTATTTATACATCTCTGACTTAAAAGGGGACAAACAGGAGGTGTAGACCAAGATCAGACTGCACTTATGTGCAGGCTGATCTTTGTCTATACCTCCTGCCAAAACAGGAATATTCCGGATTTAGCATGACAAGGGTTAATCTAAAATTGATCTTTGATCTTTCATTCAAACTTGCGCATCTACAATTATTACTCTAAGCTGCATGCGTACTAAACATTTTCACCATTTACCAGGAACTTATTAAAACATACCCATTCAATACCACAGTCCCCAAAGTTGCACTGATAGATATACTCCTGGCCATTGGTGTCAAAGGACGGTTCCACCTTGTATACCCCTCTTGTTGTCCGCAGATAGATCAGACCGCCAGCCACCATGTTTGTAATAGAAAACACGGCCACACCCCCGATACATGACGTCAGATTAACTGTTTAAGAGAATAAATGAACGTTCTTATACGAAGTCCACGAGATGATGCCGATAATTGTTTCAAAGAGAAAATTTAAAATAAATGTTGTATTTAATGGGTTTATAAGTCTGTTTATGAGCTTAACCCATTACCACAAGATAAAATCTTTGACTGGTCAAAATTGAAATAAATTGTAGACGACTGTTTCAGAATGGTAGAATTTAGAAAACCTTTACCTTCTATGGTAGAAAACACCGTGGACATAGAAAAAATTGCTTGTTTCAAGCAATTTCTTCATTGTTCAAAATGTTTTCAATGTTTTTTCTTGAGATGCGTAAAAATACGGGATTGTTCGAGGAAACGGGTTAAGCTTAGAAACAGGCTATATTGCCATATATTTTATGTAAAAGATGTGTTATCCATGATGTTTACGCTGACTAAACCAATACTCGATATAGTTTAAATGTTGGTGAAAAGAAGGATTGTGGCTATAGGACAGCTAGATAGATAGATAGATAGATTTATTTCGGCATAGTAAGCATGTACACAGATTTACACAATACTAGATAAAAAAAATATAAAATTCAATATCATGTATAAGAAAAACTGTGACAAGCCAATCAACACCAAGGATATCACAATAAAGAGCCAGCCCTTATTTCTATTGTGGTCCTTAGCATAGGTGGCGTGACACAGAGAGGCATAACTTAACATTTAAACAGATTATCACAGCTTTTAGATATTAAAAAGGAAAAATGAGAATAAATCCTACGCCGAATTGAGTTATAACTTAACATTAAAACATATTATCACAGCTTTTAGATATTAAAAGGAAAAGATAAGATTAAATCATACGCAGAATTAATAGAACATAATATTAAATACTGTTCATGAAATGACTTTTGATGGCACTTTTAAAACTTTGCAGCTTATTCAATTCAGTAAGCTCAACAGGTAACCCATTCCACAATTTGATGCTGGAAAAGGAGAAGGATTTGGCACCATTGCCTTTAACCTTAGGTAAACAATATCAACCTTTTTGACTAAACCTAGTGCTATAACCATGGACAGAATCTTGGGAAACAAAATGCTCACTCAAGTAGTCTGGGGCCATACCATTTTTTATTTTAAATACATTATCTGATCAACTATATTCTGGACTGGTAACCAATTAAGGGACTTAAAGTGGGAATGGTCAATATGAGTTCTTGAGTCAAGGTCAAAAACAAATCTAATTATTTTGTTTTGACAGGTTTGTAACTTATTTTTAAGAACCTGTGTCAAACTATTATACCACACAGAACAGGCGTAATCAAAGTGACACTGAATCAAAGATATGACCAATAGTTTTTTTGTGTGTGTGCTGAGTAAGAAAATCTTTCTTACTGTAGAGGAATTTCAACAATAAAAATTGTTTTTACCACTGCTGACATATCATTAACATAAATTAAAAAAAGGAAAGGGCCGAGCATTGAGCCTTGAGGAACACCACGTGATATCTTTGAATTAGATGAATAGGTACCTCATACATCTACAAGTTGTTGTCTATCAGAAAGATATGACTTTAACCAATTCAACACACCAACACTTAGTCCTGACGCTTCGAGTTTCATCAAAAGGATTGAATGGTCTACCGTATCAAAAACTTTCTGTAAATCTAACAATACCATTCCAACAACATTACCTTTGTCCTTTTCGTACCTGATATAGTCAGTGAGGTGAATTAGACAAGTATCAGTAGAGAAACCACTCCTGAAACCAGACTGGAATTTATATAACAAATTATGTTCTTTAAAATATGTTTCAATCTGATCATAGACTGCCCTTTCAACAATTTTGATACAACATTTAGAATAGACACAGGGCGATAATTACCTACAGATAACTTGTCATTCTTTTTATAAAGAGGAACAACTCTGGCTGATTTAAGATCATCAGGTACAATGCCTTGGATTAGGGACAGATTAATGATGTGGGTTAATGGACTAACAATAATTGGGGAACAATCCCTAATGAAACGTGAGGGTATGCCATCTAAACCTGTGGCTTTTTTAGCACTTAGTGAATTTAAGTATTTAAGAACAGGACCTTCAGACACAACAGCTGTGTATCGAGCCCGCAGAAAAGTGACCTTCAGCTGTGATTTTGACCTATCTATCTAAATAGTTCTTTAAAATTGCACGTGTACTCACACCTTTAGCCTATCTAAATAGTTCTTTAAAATTGCACGTGTACTCACACGATGGAGAAAAACTTTGCAATTTCGCAAATTCAAATTAGAATATATAAATAAATGTTCCGTGTAAAACTTTGACCTTCACCTGTGACCTTGAATCTATATCGACATGTTTTAAAGATACATCAATCGATGATAAGAACAACTGTGCCAATTCATTTTGATATTCATCTATAATTGCAGGATTCTTTTTCCGGACAAGTATATTCCGGGCAATTCTAACAGAAGAAACACAGACAGACACATGTATATACACCAAACTGTCAGCGCGATAGATATGCATCGCTTACAGCACTTGGGATCGACAAGCATGCTAGCCTTTTTTTTTTGGCATGTTTTTGCAAATTACTTTCAACTGGTGCAAATTTCCTTTCATTTAAGCACCTTTGACAAGTCGTTTAAAATTTGTTTCAACTCAATTCAAATTCGACTTTTTTATTAAAGATTGTGATCTTTTTTTTTTTTTGGCATGTTTTTGCAAATTACTTTCAACTGGTGCAAATTTCCTTTCATTTAAGCACCTTTGACAAGTCGTTTAAAATTTGTTTCAACTCAATTCAAATTCGACTTTTTTATTAAAGATTGTGATCTATCTATATTTCTGCATTCTACTCACCACTCGGAGGTGTGTAGGTTACATTATCTGCAGCAGTCACAATCAGGTGCACCAGGTGTACAGAGACTGTCGCGGAGAAGGTCCACAGTAGCATGGTCAGCCCAGACTTCAGGGTAAGCAATCACATCTTTGGTAATCGCACTTGAACAAAACTTGTCCGTGATTCCTAATTATTACGTCGCTCTCTCCTCATGACGGGTATCCCTTTTTTAAAACCTACACGTATACTTATTTGATCTCAATTGATCGGTTTTTCCAAATACTCCATGGTTTGATCTCTAGGGGGAAAATTCCTTTCAGATATTATAATAAAAAACACTACTCAAATAATACTCCGCTGAATGGTTGTCGTGTTCAATGACACCCGCTTAATGTGTTCGGAAAAAAAAGATAAACTGATTTCCGAAATTTCTGCCATCTGCAATAATTCAATTGAGACCCGTCACATAAAAGGATTTCCATCCGGTTATTCCGAATAGCACTTTGGTAATGATACTGGGTCTAGCTCTGGCAACTCAGGGTAAGTATATGGATATATGACAAGATATAGTTTATCAAAAGATATTTAAACAAATCTAAAAACGGAGAAGAATCTATGGTCTGGTCAGTATACACAATCAACGCAGTTTGGATTAGGATTTACGCAGGTCTGGTTTGGTCGCCTTTTGCGTGATGGTTGATAGTTATTAGCGTATACAGAGGTCAGACAGGTTTGTCCAGAAAACCCGATAATAAGATTTAGGCAGTATTATAGTATTCAATTATTCAATAAAGAGCACCCTAGTCTAATATGGTAGATAAAAGATAATGATCTGTCTATAAAAAACCCTCTCTTGTCCATAAATCAGACCTCACTTGTCCATAAAGTCAGACAAGCAATAATTATAAAAAGTTGTCATCTGCCCTTTCTTGTAACAACATAGCTTGCATCGACGGGTCTTCCTGCAAAATGAGTCATACTCCTAATCTTCAATCATTGGATGTCATGGGTTCGATCCCCGGCGGCGGCACAGATTCTTTCCGACATATATCTCTCACCAATGGGGGGGATAATCGTAAACCTAAGTGTGATAGCAGCTGGAGGCTAGGAAAGGATGTAGTGGTAGTACTGGTGTGAGAAATACAAGGAATCCGTTGTTAGGTGCTCAAGCCGCAGCGATATGACTGAAACACTTTTAAAAGTGGCGTTAAACCCCATTCAATCAATCAACCTAGCAAAATGAGTTATTGTTTGGTTTCCGTTAAGATTGTCAATGTCATGTGTCACCACAATAAAATCGTCTGAGAATGGGGTATGTCGTTATAAAACCTGATTTTCTAAAGAAAAAAGGTGGTGAATGGCACGCTAAAAAGCAGCTGTCTTGAAATTTCACTCTCGGATAGTTCTGTAGAAGCTCAAGACAATATGTCTTTCATCTTCAAATTGTTTAAACCGCGTTAATGAGACAATGGCTAAATGTCTTATAACTTTACGCTGAAATGTGTAATTAGACTCTCACAGTTTCTGCAAGACTATCCATGTACGATCCTCATGTTTGTTTAGCACAGCCGATTTATGTCATCTTTAAGTGAAAAGATTTTTTCTGGGAGCAAGATCCGTCTTCTAACGATTCTTGTTTAAAGTAGACTCTAAGGTAACTGTAATTAATGTTAAATAAATGTAAATGTAAGGTTGTAATTTGACACTCCGAAGACTTAAAAGAGACCTCGTATGTATTATTTATTCTTGTTTAAGATAGGCTAGGAATGACTTTAATCAAAACTGCTTTTCGTTTTAATCTTTTTGTAGTTTTTTTTTTTTGTTGTTTTTTTGCAATGTGAGTAATGATATGATCCAATATATCGTTCAAGCCAGGGTTATCGACAACCGTCCGTAGTCCGTCTGCAAGTACTCGAGGGACAAAGCAAAAACAGATTATATTGCCTCCAAGTTGTGATAAAGACTGTGAATTTGAAATGAGTTAGTTAGTGCGGTATGCTACATATTGCTGATTTGTTTATTATTCCAAACACAATTTTAGATGACATGATAAGGCTAAAGAATAATTGATATCAAGCGACAGAATAATAAATGATGTGAACTCGGGTCAAAACAAGTTCCCCACAACATTGTCTCGTATACCTGAGTTCATATAGATTAAACAGAGCGATCAGATCTTTCTAGGCATTATCAACGGTCGGTGAAAACATATTCTAAAGTTTTCGATGAAATTAGCTAGCAAAGCATCAGCTTTGATAGGTTAAGTTAACAGACAAAATTTAGAGGACATCCCAAAGTTCAACGAGCGCAAACTGCTACTGGAGGCTTAACCACTAAATCCGTTAAATGCCTACGCCACTAAAAGTAGTTCTTATCTATTCCAATTGAAGAGAACTCTTTCATAACCATGCTATATAACCCATTCCCACTCAATTCTGCTTTTTAAGCATCTCAAGAAAAAAAGCTTTGGAAAACATTGTGGACAATGGAAAAAATGCTTGTAACAAGCAATTTCTTCAATGTCCACAATTTTTCCTACCCAACATAGGAAAGATTTTCTAAATTAAATCATGCTTTGCTAGCTTACAGTACTTTCAGTACTTTGATTTAATTTTGTTTCTGCTTCTGGTAGCACTTGATCACACCAACTTGTCTTATTACATTGCTATCTGATGTAAGAGTTTCAAGTGGACAGAAAACTTGAAGATGGATGCTAAAATCAGAACTAAAGATCTGGAAGTCTCGCAGCCAAGTTCTGAAAATGTTCAATTCTAGGTAATAATGCTTTTCAAGTTGAAATCTTCTCATAAAAAGTTCTTATCATTTTACGATGTCATCGACATTTTATGATTTGATATCCGCCGAACGAACAAGTTTTGGTAAAAAGAATGCATATTGCCGGTGCGCAAGCAAAATGTTATAACCACAGATTTGATAAATGTGTAGTTAGGACATTCGCTGTTGAAGGCGTTTAAATACTGTGAAGAGACTCGGTCACATTGAAAAAACTGTGGAAAATACCAGCTTGTATTTAATCAGTTCCTGTGTCCTTGCTTCATACCAGGGAAAATCCTACCAAACTTACGTTAGATTTTAATGGGAATGTCAATTTGAGAAGAAGCATAAGAAAACATTGTGGAAAATGAAGAAACTTCTTGGATAAAGTAATTTCTTCGGTAACCACAATATTTTTCCTGTCCCATAAGGAAAAAAAGAAAATAATAAAACAATTAAATTCCATTAGCTCTAAAATGTCATCTGCAGCTTCTTTTGGACCAGTCAAAAAATTCATTCATTGGGAATGGATTAATATTGGAATGTTATTTAAGTCAATATTATTTCTGTCAAGATGTTTGACACTTGTCCGTATACTGCAAGGCGGGATTTTCCATTCATCAACGTAATCATTCAGTGTTTGCGTCGAGTGTCAAACTATAACTATTTACTTTTCCTTCCTTGTATGTGTGTGAGGGGGGGGGGAGTTAAAAATATGTCCAAAATATCTTATTTCGTAGGAGATATTATTGTATGAAAGGGTTATTTTCGCAAAACTCGAGGTACGTAATGTTTCATATGGCCTAGACACCAGGTCGTTTTAAACTTAATTTTGTTACTAATACACGATAATATCATCAATGTTACTCGCTACAACTAGTCTGCATATATCTGCCCACATATTGAAACCCTTTTTGCACCAAAATTTTGATTTTTAACCTTTATTTTTGCTCGTTCAAAATAGACAATTTATATAGGATTATATAGTGATAAATTATCGACTCCCCGCAATCGATAACGTGACAAAGTCTCGGGTAAATATCGCCTTTAACGAGATTCGATTTGACGCATGCGCTTTGAGACCGTGAAAAGGTCTATTATACAAAAAATTTGATTCGGGAATGAATTACCCATTTGACCAAAGAATGGTCATAAAGAGGGGATAAAAATGGATATCTAAGTAACAAATTCCTTGAAACAGATAAGAAGGTTTACCCATTACCAGACGAGACTAATTTAGACCGGACAAAATTCAAAGAAGTTGCAGACGACAATTTTAAGTTCATTTGATTTTTTGTAAAATTATTTGTATGAAATTTAAAGCATTACAAGACAACAAAATTTGAGACTAGTCCGATTTAGAAAAAGTTCAGACGGTAATTTCAAGTTGATGAAATTTTAAGAATCTTTGTCTTTTGGTGAAGAAATATCGTTGATAGTGAAGATATTGCCTATAATAAGTAATTTCTTAACTTTCCACAATGTTTTGCAAAGCTTTTCCTTCTTGAAATATATGGAAAAAGCGTCGAACATCTTTGGCAGAGGGGCACCAGACAATGCCACATGCAGTATTTAGAACCTCTAGGCCTTATTGTTTCTCATAAGAAGAATGTTAAAGATGTTGTTCTTTATTGCGACTGCATGCTGTATATAGACATGGAATCACTGTCATGATAGAATCTATAAATAAAAAAGGGCGCACCCGGATGGAGCCCTAATGAGACCCCACACCTGGAACATTATTTTAACAACTTTCCTAGAATGTCACTAGACAATGTCACATGTAAAATTTGGAGTATCTTGGCCATATTGTTTCTCAAAAGAAGATTTTTTAAAGATTTTCCTCATTTTTGGTCATTCTGTTGCTAGGGCAACCAAAGTTTTCAAATGGAACATAATTCTTTTAACAACTTTAGGTAGAGCTTCTTCCAACGAACATACCTGCGAAGTAACTGTTTGATTGGCCTAGTAGTTTAAAAGGAGCAGGTGTTTAAAGAAAATAATTATGGCGGACGACAGACGGACGGATGGACAGCGAATGATGACCAGTCAAAATACCTCACATTGAGCACTTTGTACTCAGGTGAGCTAAAACCGCCTGCTGGCAGTTTGGCAGTTTAGCTAAAAACACAAGTAGTCAGTTTTGAAGCAGAAGCATAATACATTTATTTCTTTGCTCCTCCTTGACAATTTTATCAATCATATGGCAAATAAAGGAGACAGTAACGAAAATCAATTTCAAACAAACATAATGTCAGCAGCAAATCATGAACTATTGAAATATCAGATCATAAGCCATGATTTGAGACAAATTTGATAATCTCATGAATTGACCAATTGCTGGCCCCACCGACTTACTCCTTTTTTCATGCACACTGACTCCGATTTTAAATGGCGTTAATTTGCAAAATGTATGGCCAGTAGCATGTAATGCAAAAGTAGAATAGTTGGTATTCAAACTGTAGTTATCACATTTAGGTCGCCAAACCAACATAAAAGATCAATAAAAATGGCGACCAATGTCGAAGTTCAAAATTCATTTCTGGTTAAAACAAATGATTTCTTTGGGCAACTAGATATTTGATTGACAGCCGCATTCGGTCAATTGATCCTTGTCGTGCTGAAAAAAATATCTGTTCAGAATTACATGAAAATCAAAGGGCTGAGAGCACTAATAGGGCCTAATTATGGGTTAATATCTTTTTATGAATAATTTTATAAACAACTCTACCTTATACAACGTCAGGCAGTGAAGAATAAGATCAGACTGCACATATCAGAACATTTAGAAATATCATCTGCAATTTCTTTCAATTTGGACCAGTCTAAACTTTTGTCATCTTGTAATGGGTTAAAAAGCCAAAATAAGATAACTGTATTCCTAAGAAGTCCCTTTCAAACCTGGGATTTCATGTTGCTGTGCTTTTGTGCTTGAGAAACATTGTAACAGGCAATTGCAATTTTATAACGATAACTTATACCACATATGATGGTTTCATTTCAAATTACATCCAATTTAATTGTCGCCTGCAACCTCCTTGAATTTGGACCTGTTTAACTTTAAAAAAATGGGAGAGGGTTGAATGCAGTTAAACACCACTCATATATAACAAGGGATGGGTAAGTCTTAACCCATTACAACACAATGCTGCTTTTTGACGCCCTGAAGAAAAATGATAATGGAAGACTTTGTGGAAAAAGGATTGTTGCTTTTAACAAGCATTATCTCCTTTTCTCACAATATTTTTTCTTACATTGGTACTTATTTTTAAATTTAAGCACAATTAGATATGTAGTATGTAACTTCATTCGATTTGGACCAGTCTACAATTTGGTCATCTGGTAATGGGTTAATCATCTACTTAAACAAAAATTCAAACATCAAAATATACAAATATGTTTTGTGGATAAAAAGCAATGCTACAACAAAATTAACAGATCATAAAACAAACATCCAAGGATATTCTAACTGCAGAATTAATGACTTTTTTTTATTTAAAATTTGACATTAATCTTCTTGAGGAAACCATACAATGACTATGATATCAACCCTTTACTGCATTGCAAGATTTTAGACCTGTCTAAATTCAATGGTTTTTGCCGACGAAAAAATTGAGAATATTGTGGAAAAAGAAGAAAATGTTACATGTAATTTCTTCATTATCTACAATGTTTCTTAACCCAAGATGCAAATATTTATAAAATTTCATTAACTTGAAATTGTTGTCTGCAACCTCTTTCAATTTGGACCAGTCTAAAAATTTATTGTCTAATAGTGGCTTAACCCATTCACATTCGGTGACACTTTTTGACGCCCCTCAAGTAACAAGCAATTTCTTCACTTTACACAATGTTTTCTACCCAGTAAGTTGAGAATATCTAAAATATCATGAACTTTAAATTGTTATCTGCAACTCCTTTCAATTTTGACCAGACTAAAATTTTGTTGTCTGCTAATCAAATACCAGACAACAATTTATTTGACTGCTCCTAATTGAAAGAAATTGCAGATGACAATTCAAAGTTAATGAAATTCTGGATTTTTTCTATCTTTTGGGTAGAAAATATCGGAAAATAAAGAAATTGCTTGTTCCAATTCATTTTCCCCTATATCATAGATCAGAAAAAGAAGTGCTCATTTTCACAGAAAGATTTTCAAGGCTTTTTTTTAATTCACATCATCAAATTGAAGGATTGTGCAGTTATAGGTAAAACATGTTATACTTGACTCCCCTACAGGTCAAGATTATGTCATACAATATGTACATGTTTGTACATGTAAATGCATTCACAGAGGCCTTAGGGGAAGACTGGGTTCACCCCAACTGTGCAGCCTCTGTAAATAAAGTCTTTATTATTATCATTATTGTTATCATTATTATTATTACAATACCTGTACTCCCTGATGAGCTTGCCAATTAGTTTCACAGTTTCTGCAATACAACCTAACAATTAACTAATCAACACAATGTGGCATTTTTTCTATTACATTACTGCCTTTCAATACAATGTTTTTGTACTTTTGTACTAAAATTTGTAGCATTTTGTGAACTTTTTTGTCCAAAGAGGTAGTTATTTTTGTCATCTGCAAATTTACAGTACTATTAACACATGTAACAATGGGCAAATGAAGGTTTTATACCATTTATCTCAGTTCCCCTTTCCATCTTCATGTAAAACTGGGATCCAAAAAATAGGGCTAATTTTAAACTTACAGAAAGAATTTGAAGTAATATGATAGAGGACCTTAAGGCAATGCTTTATGGGCTTGGTGGTTTCATAGGACAAGATTTTTAACACATTCCAACACAATCTGAATTATTTACATCCCTAAAGCAGATGTTGATGTACAAAATGAAAAAGTAATTTCTTTATACCCAACAATGTTTTCTGTATACAATATGTCCCTCAACAAAGTGACCAATTTCGTTATATATCAATAATTTGAAATATTCCAAATTAAGGACCATAGGGTCTTGCCATAAGCAAGACAAATATAGTTTAAGAAAAGTTTTTTTCACAAGGTTGCCATGAAAAACACAGCTTTTTAAGGATTGAAAATCTTTGAAGTTTTGAAATTGCATGTGACAAACAGAGCTTTTTAAGAATTGAAATTCTCTTAAGCATTTTGAAATTGCATGTTACAAACAGAGCTTTTTGAGGATTGAAATTCTTTGAAGCATTTTAAAATTGCATGCAATACAGATGATTTCTGTAAAGTTGGTTGAAATCTTATTGTTAGTTTAGGAAATTAATTCTTGTAATCATGAAAATACAGACAGACATTGATCACAAAGCTCAGCCTCTGCATTTTATGCTCTAGGGAGCAAAAAATATATTCAAAATCAAATCTAAAGTCAACCTTAATATTAAAGATTACAAAAGTAATATGTAAAGTGTAAATATAAAAGATAAAAGCAAATCAAAAAGAGGTTTGGCTTTTGATTGGTATATCTTTAAATCAAACTTTTAATAACCCATCCAAATGTCCTCAAGCCATATCTGCCGTCTTAAAGTCAGTTTGATTTGTCATAAAATGACACTAGATACCTAGAAGTATCAAAAATACAGTAAATTGAATAGTCAGCACAAAACAGTTGTTATAAAGATAAGGAAAGGATAAATAAAGCACTTGCTGTCTTCAAATAGCAGACTGACATGTAAGTTTGTCTGAAATACTAGAGACTATTTTTTGATTGGTCGCTGTGAACAAAACAAAACTGAAATCATTGTCGGGTGACCTAAATATCATAGCTAAAGCTTAGATAAGATTAAGTTGTGTCATATTGGTTTTCCATCATCTTTGGGTATTATTTGAGCATTGAGAGTAAACACAGCTCCTACAGAAATAGTGATTTGATTGGTCAAATCTATTGTTTGATTGACAGAAGAAACTGTTAGACTGGCAGACAATGGATGGTCTTTAACCCATTCCTAGACCGAATAATTTAGATTGGTTCAAATCAAAAGAAGTTGCTGACAACAATTTAAATTTTATAGCATTTTTAGATTTTTTAACTTTCTGGGTAGGACACATGGTGGAAAGTCAAGAAATTGCTTGTTGGAAGTGATTTCTTCCTTTTAAACAATGTTTTCACAATTGATTTTCTTGAGGGGCCTCAAATGTGGGAATGGGTCAAGCCTAATTCTTGGCACTACATGCTCAGATCACCAAACTATGAAAGTCCAATGGCAACCGACTTTGTATGGCCGATAAATGAGGCCATGAGCAATGATATAAAACTACACAACAACTCACTGGTAAAACATCAATTGTGACAACAAATATTAACAACTTGTAAACATTTCCTTGAACTAAAGGAAATAAATATAAAACTATTGGAAGTGTCTATAATCATTGGTGTTGGCTAATCCTGAACATTTCAGCTTTAACCCATTACCGCACAATGACGCTTTTTCAAGCCCTAGAGAAATACAACTATGGAAAATTTTGTGGAAAAAGGAAAAAATTGCTTGAAACAAGCAATTTCTTCTTTTCTCAAGATGTTTTCTACCAAATAACTTGGCATGTATTTCCCAACTTCAGATAAATTTGAACTATTATCTGCAACATCTTTCAATTTGGACCGTTCTAAAATTGTGACATCTGGTAATGGGTTAATGAACAGAATTTGAATAAGCATGTTACATATGTACACAAATAATTGACACATAACCAAAGTCATGAACCTTTTTCTTAAACAAGACCTTATGCTTGACCCAAATGTCAGTAAAATTGCAAAAACTGAAAGCAGAGATGCCTCTGTGCTTCATCAAAATCATTTTGGTCGGCTTAACCCGTGCATTGATCAAAGGAATGAGTTGTATCAAGATATAAATGGTTGATTTGTATACATATACAGTGGTCTCGTGATGGCTCAGCATGCAGGGGACCAACCAATTTGTCATCACAGGACTCAAATTAGCAAAAGTAACATTGTAGACATTTAAATGCATTTAAGGCGTACTTTTATAACGTTTCTCTTCATAATACACTGTAATTAGGCCTATGTAAATTACTTTACAAGAAATCGTTTTCTGGATTATACCGACTGTAAATTTATTTCGTTTATGAAAATTATATGAGTGTTTTTGTTTATTGCAAAGAAAACAATCTTACGCCAATATTTAAAGCCATTGAACGTGAAAATTGCATGTCATGAAATTTGCCAGTTTTTTTGTAGACTGTCAGCTTGACTATTACTAAACAACAAAAATTTAGACATGCCTAATTTAAAGAAAGCAGTTTCAAACAATTTCTTCCTATATTACAAAGTTTCCATTCATGGGACTGAGATTACTGCTTGAGCCATAGAGCGAATGCAAGCTTGAGTTAGTGGAGTAATAACCAATAAGAAAATAGAAGAAGACCTACCGAGACCTAGAGGTGACCTTGAGCCATTACATGTGCTTGAGTTGGCTTCAGCTTGTGGGAACGCAGGACCCAATATATGGAAAAGCATGCATATAAACTCACAAATTTACAGAAATACAATTATATGATAAGTGCCATTAAAGGTAGAAGATATGAGAACAAGAAAATCTGCTTGTCACAAGCATTTCCTATCAGTGCTTTCTTTAGCCAAAAAGAATGAAAGATTATGTTTGTTTGTTTGTTTGAATGGGGTTTTACGCCGCTTTCAACAATCTTTCAGTTATACCGCGGCGGCTGGAGCACCTAACAATGGATTCCTGGTATTTCTCACACCAGTACCACCATCACATCCCTTCCTAGCCTCCAGCTGCTATCCCACATAGGTCTACGATTATCGACCCATTGATGAGAGACAAATAGCCAGAAAGGATGAGTGCCACCGTCAAGGATCGAACCGAAAGATTAAGTGGTAGAGAGTAAAAAAGATAATTTACCAATTACCAGACAACAAAATTTTAGACTGGTCCAAGTTGAAAGACATTGCAGACCACAATTTTGTAGTGATGAAATTTAAAATCTCTGTCATTTTAGGTATCTTCGAAAATGAAGAAATTAATTTTAACAAGCAATTTCTTTATTTTCCACAATATTTCCCAATAAATCTTCTTTGGAGGCGTCTATAAGCCTGATTGTGTGGGAATAGGTTAAACAACATAATTGGAAACCCCAAAATTTGACATTGAAGTTAGGAACCTTTTTTGATAAAAATTCTTACCCATACTACATGAATGATACTTTTGACACTATTAACCCTGGACATGCTGAATCCAAAATATTCCTGCTTTGGCAGGAGGTGTAGACAAAGATTAGCCTGCACATGAGTGCAGTCTGGTCTTAGTCTTCACCACCTGCTTTTCCCTTTTAAGCCAGAGTTGTTTCTTTTATAGATTTTCAAAAAAACATTAACCAACCATTAGTTCTTCCAGTGCTGCTTTGGAACGGGTCAAGCTCTTGGACTTTTATACATTTCTACAGAAAATTTCTTATTCAGCATGACAAGGATTAATAATTTAACCTAAGTGTAATATCCCTAACCAAGTCTTTAAATGCAAAATATATCTCTACAATACAAATCAATTGTATCTAATTCATAATGCATTTATTCAGCTTTCCATTAGTGATACTAACATTATCATTGTATTTGAAAGATTTGGGAAAAAAGGGTACCAGTAGGTCAAACCTTCCATTACATCATTTTAACACGTTACAAAACAGTCCCTCATTTTACACCTAAATTTATAGTAAGAATAGCGTTATGGGAAAAGCCATTTTCGAATGCCTGCATCTTCTTTCAAATAGGACCAGTCTAAAATTTTGTTCTCTAGTAATGGATTAACCCATTCCTACACAGCCAAATTTTAAACTGGTCCAAATTGAAAGAAGCTGCAGACGACGATTTCAAATTGATGGAATTTAGAATTTTTTCATCCTTTTTGAAGAAAACATTGTGGATAATGAAGAAATTACTTGTCACAAGCAATTTCTTCATTATCCACAATGTTTTCCAAAGCTTTTTTTCTTAAGGGCCTCTAAAAGCGTCATTGTGTGGGAATGGGTTAAAGAAGACATGGTTGTACAAATCAAGAGCTTCAAAAGTTTTTCTTGAATGTGCCTAGGAAGATGCTTGTTAATGGATAAATGATAATTAGAATTTAAACGGTACACAAACAGAAATTCAGGCAAGAGCAAGAGTATATTGGTAACACAATGTTCGATAGATTGCTGGTAAAATTTTGAAAAAAAAATGTCTATGTTTGCAACAAAATTAGAGAAATCAAAGCATCTAGAAACAGAATAAAAGTTTGATTTGATACAATATGCAATTAGCTTATCATTGGGCTGCCAATTTACACAAATGCCACAATAATCCATCCTTAACCCATTCCCACACAATGACGCTTTTTGACGCCCCAAGAAAATAAACCTTGGAAAACATTGTGGAAAATGAAGAAATTGCTTGCCACAAGCAATTTATTTATCATCCGCAATGTTTGCTACCCCAAAAGATAGATTTTCTGAATATCATCAATAAAAAGTTGTCGTCTGCAAGTTCTTTGAATTTTGACCAGTCTAAAATTTTGTTGTCTGGTGATGGGTTAAACTATGTAATACATAATCATAGGTTTGAAAATAAAGAAAAAGTTGAATAAGAAGAAAATGTTTGCAAATCAAAATTTTCTCCTTTTCCTACTAAACCCACTACAATATCTGATGATGATTATTTTGATTTAACCATATGTATTGGATCTTCTGCACATTTGTTCAACTGGGACAATGTGGTTATTTGGTAATAGATTTGCCCCTCCCCAGACAGAAAAATTTAGACTGTTACTGATCCAAAATCTAAGTCTAAAAAGAAAATGCAGATGCCAATTCAAAGCCAAAAGAATTGCAAATATGTCTGTCTTTCTTGATAGAAAACAATGTGGATAGTGATTTTCCACATTGTTTTCAAGACATGTTTTCATGGGAGTTGAGAAAAATGCGTGGCTGTGTGCAAATCAGCCTAGTTAGTGTTTGCAACATAAAGTTTTTAAGTATATGTTTAAAGGTTTGACACTCTCTCTCTCTCTCTTGTTAAGAGTTATGGCAAAACTAAAACTACATTAACAACATTTAGTTCCTTCTTGTTCATCTTCATCTAAATGCACTGGAGGTCTTTCTTCTGCACGATTAAAACCCGGCTTAATTCCATCCCAACCATCTTCTATTTTCACCCTTCCTTCCTCTAACAGTCTATTTATATCTTTGGCAAGTAAGAGGAAGGCCTCTTCAACATTCTGCCCCGTTTTTGCAGAAGTTTCTATATATCTAAGTCCATTTAATTGTGCAAATTGAGAGGCTTCACGATACGTAACTTGTCTTTCAGTATCACAGTCAGCTTTGTGGCCCACAATCATATACACAGCCTGGTGAGGCTCTATGTGAAACTTTGCTTCTGCTAGCCAGCTTGTTATGTTTTCAAAACTCTGACGTTTGGTGATATCATACACAATAAGAACTCCAACAGAATTTCTGTAGTAAGATCTGGTTATTGACCTGGAAAAAAATGTTGCGCTGAATATAACATGAACTATAAACCCATTACCAGACTGCAGAATTTTAGAAAAGGAATTGCAAACGACATTTTTAAGTTTATGGAACTTTAGATTTTTTCTTACTTTCTTCATTTTTTAAAATATTTCCGAATTGTTTTTATTGAGAGGCATCCAAAAGCATCATTGTGTGGGAATGGGTTAATATGGTATGCACTGCAAACAGATTTGCCATCAAAATCAAGAAATTGATCATGATATAAAATAATCAATTGACCAATCAAATCATTCCTATCTACAAGAAATATACATTGAACTCAAACATTAATGTGAAATATTTACATGTTACTTAGTTACACCAAATTCAATCAAATCAAACCTAAAATCATGGTTAATATGTATGTAGCTCATTCCCACACAACCAAATTTTAGACTGGTTGTAAACTGAAAGCAGCTATAGACAACATATTCAAGGTGATAGAATCTTAAATTGTTCATCTTTTGGGATAGAAAACATTGCAGGTAATGAAGAAATTGCTTGATACAAGCAATTTCTTCATTTTCCACAATGTTTTCCAAAGCCTCTTACTTGTAGAGTGTGAAAGGAGAGATTGTGTGGGAATGGGTTAAAATAGTCTTTGGTATAACTTAATGACTGTAGAATTGACACTTTTAAAACCCATTCCCACACAATCCCTCCTTTTTACGCCCCTCAAGAGAATGGCTTTAGAAAATAGTGTGGAATATAAGGATATTTCTTGTTTCAAGAAATTTCTTCATTATACACAATTTTTATACCACAAAAGACAGAGATTTCAAAGAATTTATCATTTTAAAACTGTTGTCTGCAATTTCTTTGAATTTGGGCCAGTCTAAAGTTTTGTTGTGTGGAAATGGGTTAAATGAAAATTTCAAAGAGAATAAAATATTGCCAAATATAACTGATTGTACCATGACATGTGTTTGCTAAATCCACATGATCACTAGTATATTCAAAAAATGTGATTATTCATTTTAGGATAATTTGTTATGATTGGGTAATTAGGAATCATTTGTCTTGGTATTTTCATGCAGTGGAAACTAAGCAATGACATGATATAATTTGGACATGTTGGTCTAATTCAGATTACATGTAAAACAAAACAAGAGACTGTATAGTAATCAGCCATATTGAATAAATTAATCCCACGCTTGATTATGGCACCATCCCAAGATGCTCGCAGAACAATTAGGTTATTGCGTTGTCATACCTGAACCGTTCTTGACCAGCCGTATCCCATAATTGAAGCTTTACTCTAACTCCATTTTTCACTTCTATCAAACGGGCAAAGAAATCAACCCCAACTGTTGGATCACAAGTCTCTGAAAATTTGCCATCTGTAAAATACTTCAGAAGCGACGATTTTCCGACTGTACTGTCACCGATCAAGATCAGGCGGAACTGATAGTCGAAGATTGGTTCCACCATGTCGTCGTAACGTTCTGGAGGAGACGGCGATTCTAATCCTTCAACATTATACTTTGATCTTAGGAATTTAAACTTGCTGTCTGCTAGTAAGTCAAAATGTAAACACATTGCACTTCCGGTTGTCAAAATTCTAGAGACAAAATGAAAGTGCTTAATTGGTTGGTCAATAGATTAACCTTGTTCTGGTCGAAACCAATCAAATCGCCTGTTTTAACCTTTCTATGGCGATGTTTCAAATATGGCTGAACTAGTCAATTTTTGACCGACAAATAAAAAAATGATCATAGTTTTATGTTAAAAAAAGGAGATACAAAAATAGATTTTATTTCTAGCAAGCTGCAATTAGTCGAGGTAATAGTTTTTGCTTAAAACCGGACAGTGACAAATCTTATTTGATATAAATGCTCAATCTCACGCCCCATCGTTTCAGGGGAAACAGGCTTGGCAAAATACGTTTTTAGCCCTAATGAAGATTTTTTTGTCATGTTGATGATGAAAAAGGGGAACAGGGCATATGTCTAGTATCTATACTTGGTTTTTTTTCATATGTAAAGTGCTGTTGAATTCAAGCTTTAGTGAAAAAAAATGTTGTAAACATATTGCACACAAACGATCAATGGCCTCCGGTTTCGTGACAGGTCAACTCGGACAATTTTCAACTCAGACGAACATGTAATGTCAAATCAATTTTCATATTGATTACTTATAAAGTATAATTATTACAAATACAAAAGTATTCAATCATCATTTAGTTGTGAGGAAATTTACGTACACATCAGCTGCAGATTGAAGAGTTAAATTGAAATTTAACAGTCATTCAAATTGCACATATTCAAGCAATGATGCAATATACATTAAATAATATTAAAAACACAAAATAATGTATTCTGAAAATATTAAAAGATAAACCTAGTACTAAAGGTAATATTGCATCATTTGTACAAATTAAACCTATTCTAAGAATTATGATATATTTTACCAAAGATTGTATATTTGGGCCAAGTTGATTGAGCCGAGTTATTCGATGGCCTGAGTTGACTGGTACTCCAGTTTCCCATATTCAATTAGTCTATTATATTTTGATGTTTCATTTCTGCTGTGTCAACAGAAGTCATGCTAACAATGTGCAATTTGTAAGAAATCAACTTAATTCAAAGTCAGTGTGTAAATTATGCTAAAGATAGATGAAATATCCCTTAAAGCCTTGCATCATCCAAAATCCAAATCATACTATTTACTCATTCTTCCATACAAATATTTTTGGAACTTGTTGTTCTTCTTCAAACTTGCAATATTGTTGTCATATGAATGCTTATTAAAATTTGGGTAGGTAGATGGTAGATAACTTAATTTAGATTTTAAAGTCTGTTATACAAATGCTGCATGTGCAACATTTGGATGTTTATTACTCGGGTGCTTAGTTTTGGGAGACTGCATTAGGATCTCTTTGACACAGTTTATGTACACACAAACAGTATAATTTTTATTTTGAAACTTGTTAGAAATCTGCTTTCCTTCATACAGAATATTCTAACTGAATTTATGCCAATTTAGATTTAGTTCATAGAATTAAATTATCATTGTATAAGAACGCATGTGATACACAAAAGAAGTTATAAACAATTTCACTCTTAACCCTTGTCATGCTGTATTAATTACCTTACTGAATTGCTGTCAAATCAAAGTGCTGAAAGCACAGATAGATCTCGTTGTTAAAAATCAATATTTCTTCTAGAAATCAACTTCATAAACAACTCTGGCATGAAAAGTACAAGCAGGAGGTGTAGACTAAGATCAGCCTTCACATAAGTGCAGGCTGATCTTAGTCTACACCTCCTGCCAAAACCGGAATATTCTGGGTTCAGCACGACAAGGGTTAAGTAAGACATTCAGTGGTGTGAAAATAAAGATCTTCTCTACTTTTCCTCGGACAAGTAACAGATGGTTTTCTACATGCCAAGAACTAAATTCAACTTGTACACAAAAAAGTGAAGAGATCAAGTTTTGAGAAAACAGTGTTGTTGATAAAGAAAATAATGGAATCTAACAATTTTCTTCATTTACCTTAATATTTTCTTCACAGCTCTACTTTTAAATCAATATATGAAGAGTTGTCTTTGTTATCTATTTTGCACCATTCAAAGATTTGCTATGGTTTTCGCTTGTCCCAGGACAAGTCATCTGAAAAATATACTTGTTGGCAAGTAGAAAGCCCATGTCCTCTACAGGCCATAAACAGTGTCACCACCATTTTGGATCGATTGATTGAATGAGTAGGATTCAACACCATTTTTAAGAGAATTTCACTCCTATCATAACAACATTTCATGGTAATTTGGAAGATCCCAAATTGAAAGAAGTTTCAAACGGTTATCTTCAGTTTGTGAAATTTAAAATTTGTAGTCTTTTAGGGTAGGAAACATTGTGTACAGTAAACTGATTCCTGTTTTATCAAGGCCATGAAAGTCGAGGGATGAATTGGAATGGAAGCATTAGAAAATATAGGGCTGTGGAGCATTTGTACAATACAAGGTCTTAACCCATTCCCACACAAAGCTGCTTTGATGCTCCTCAAGAAGAACAATTGGGAAAACATCGCTTAAATTGAAGAAATTGCTTGCAACAGACAATTTCTTCATTTTACACAATGTTTATACCTAGAGAGTTGAAATAATCTAAAATTTCAACAACATAAACTTGTTGTATGCAACTCCTTTCAATTTGGACCAGTCTAAATGTTGCCATCTGGTAAAGGATTTAGGGCTTGTATATTTGTTATTTTTTTCTATTCATTCTAAGATATGCTATTACTTCATGGTGACTGGATGGTGGAGGTGTGAGGGTTGAAACCACCATGGATACACAAGAAAGAGAACATTTGTTTGGACATGAAAGAAAGAGTATAGGATTCTATGCTAAAAAAGTATGCTCAAGGTAAATAATTTGAGATAACTATTTCTTTCTGCAAAGAATGGGAAAAGCCTTGTATATTTCACTAAGACAGATCTACAAGTAGAGGGGTTATTCAGGATTTTAGTATAAATTATTTCATCAATGGATTGAGTCATCTCATTTAAATGTTTATTCAACTCCAAAAGTAAAATCAAAAAGGAAATTATTTTCACAATTTCTTAAGATTCTTTTGTCAATTTTGTCAAGCCCTAATGCAGACTGCAGACATAGTTGTCACAATATAACTTTAGTGCTAGTGCATAATATCTACATTTATAGATGGATTTGAAAATAACTTGGCACAGTTGCTCTTCTTGATGAGTGCTAGTGTCATGCCAAGTGTTTGCTGTGATGTATCAAAGTTCAAGGTCCTGGCTGAAGGTCAAACAATAAAATTGACCTTGTCTGGAGCATAACTTCTACATTTTTGGATGGATTTGATAAAAACTTGCAACAATTGTTCTTCTTGATGTGTGATAGTTTCATGCAAAATGGTTGTTGTAATACGTCCAAGGTCAAGGTCACAGTTGAAGGTCAAATCACAAAATTGACCTTGTCAGGAGCATAACTTCTACATTTATAGATGGATTTGTAAATAACTTGGCACAGTTGTTCTACTTGGTGAGTACTAATGTTGTTCTAAGTGTTTGTTGTGATACCTCTTAGGTCAAGGTCAGAGTAGAAGGTAAAATGACAAAATACATCCAAGGTCAAGGTCTCAGTTTAAAAAAGCATTCTGTGCACTCAATTCTCTATTCAAATCAGCGGGCTTGACAACCTATTTCTTGTTTACAGTAACTTTACTAATTTTCCTGTTTTCTTGATACCTAGCCACTCTATTAGCTGTTTCAGTCACATCTTCCTTTGTTAAGCAATCCTTGCATAGAAATTCCCTTCCCTATTCTTGACAGCTTCATGCTCGAATTTTTCCCATTACCAGATGACAAAATTTTAGACTGGTCCAAATTGAAAGAAGTTTAAGACGACTCTTTCAAGTTCATGGAATTTTAAATTTTTTGTCTTTTAGGCTAGAAATCATTGTAAACAATGAAGAAATTAATTTATTACAAGTAATTTTCTCAATTGTTGCAATTTTGTTCAAAGATATTTTTATGAGGGGCGTTAAAAAGCATTATTGTGTGGGAATGGGTTGAAATAAACTGAATCAAATAATTCAGTTTTCACCTACATCAAATTTAAGGCTTGAAAGTTACCAGTGCAAATGGAGAGTGTTAATGCAAAATGTTAGAAGTATACATTGTACTAACAATATGCTAGCATAAAACTGTACAGGAAAATTGGTTAATTGCTTTGAAAGCATTTTCACTGCCTTAACCCATCATGAAACAACAAAATTTTAGACTGGTCCAAATTCAAAGATGTTTCTGCTGGCAATTTTTAGTTGATGAAATTTTATATTTTATTTGTCTTTGAGGTAGAAAACATTGTGAATTAAGAAAAAACAAGCAATTTCTACATTTTGCATAATGTTTTCCTAAGCTTTTTTCTAGGGGGTATCAAGAAGCGTCATTGTGTGGCAATGAGCTAAGCAGATTTTCATGTTAAATATCGGTGATGGTGTCCTGCAATCTTTGCTCACTACATTAAAAATCAACATCAATTTCTGGCCTATTCAGTGTTTGACTTTCATGTACAAGGCATTTATTGTTTGCTAAAAAGTGAGAAAGAAATCCACTGTACGAAATGACTCTTGTCAAATGGTAGAAATGATGTTTTGCTGTGCTTTATTCAACTCAAATTAATCAAACATCTGATTTGAAAGACATTTACATACAGTATGTGTCTTATTGAACAGATTTACGAAATGCTTGCCAGTCTGTATTCTTTTGAAACCATGATTCATTCCAAAGTGCAATGAATCTTAACAAAGATTTATAGTACAACATGTAGTAAAGCTCAGTACCCAATGGATGTTACAATATCTCATGACAAGTAACTGTAACTGTAAACTTGTATTTAGGCCACATAACGTAGCTCTGAGGGATATCCAACATGCATAACCCCTAGGACTGGGATGGGTGGAAATTTTGTACCCGGGTACCTGTTATCTTATTATCCATGGGTACTCAAGTAACCTATATTATCACATCCCAAATTACTGACAGAATGATATCTATCATTTATGAATCCTGGCACTTAGTTAGTAGATTAAAATGGCTTCAATCAACCAAGCTTCACTGAAGCCTTCTTCAAAAAGTTTGGGAACTATGTAGTCATGACTCATCTACATAACAAAGAGAAGACTAAATGTAATATTTGTGACATAGATCTGAGTTACAGAGGGAGTGGCACCTCTTCCATGAAAAACAAGTAAGATAAAGAATATAACTTAATCCATTGAAGGAAAATTTGTCATCCTCATACACAAAAGAGAATTCGAGAATCAAGGTTAAATACAAGAAATTTCAAAGAAAAGAAAATTACGCAGAATGGCTTCAAGTGAATAAGAATTTGAAATATTTTCAAACATATTTTTGCATAGTTATCATTTAAGCTGATTACTATAAATCTTATGATTTATGATTGACTGAGATCTTTTTTTTATTCACAACTTTTAAAAATGTTATAAGCCAAGATGTTTATCAGTAAAAGAAAATGCAATGCTGTTGCCAGGTTCATTAAATTTAACTGTAATTACAAAACAAAGCATTGGAATGAGAGGTGGAGATTTAATGATCTATCCCAATATATACTGTAGCAAAACTGTGCCTTATTGTTTAAATACAACATAACTTAAGGACTCCTTGCTCATTTGATATTAGAGATAATGAAATATATACTTGTATCAATACAGATTGAAATACAACCTGTTTAAGACAGACCTTGAAACTTTTACTTTAAATAATTTCATTTAAATCTTCCAACTGAGTCAGAGTCCTTCTCACTGAGAGAGGAAATGTATTCTAAAATTTTGGACCTAAATAAGTAAAAGACCCAAGGAAATTTTCTAGTTCTTCTGTTTTTCTGAAGTTCTCAATCTAGTATATAGGTTACCTGACACCTTTAACAATTTTTCCTGAAAGTATTGAGGGGCCTTATCACTCTAAGTGGCTATGTACATAAGAATTTTTAGCTCTACTGGCCAAGGTTTTCATCGGATTTCATCGGATTCCCTTCAAACTTTCACAGAATGATTGTACCATAACGACCGTTCCTTTCAAAATTGGGTCAGATCAGTCAAGAAACATGGGAAAAGGGGCCTAATTAAAATTTAATTAGAAAATCCTCTGTAACACTACAGAGTCCACAGTTTTCATCAGATTCTCTTCAAATTTTCACAGAGTGATTGTACCATCATAAGGATCATTCCTTTCGAAATTTGGTGAGATCTGTCAAGAAACACAGGAAAAGGGGCCTTATGAAATTTAATTTAATTAATTCAATTAAAAGGTCCATTAAAAATCCTCGTTAACACTTTAGAGTCCACAGTTTTCATCAAATTCTCTTCAAACTTTCTTAGAATGATTGTACCATCATAAGGATCATTCCTTTAGAAATTAGGCCTTATAAAAATTTAATTAAAATATTTTCTTTAATACCCTTGAGTCCACAGTTTTCATTTGATTCTCTTCAAGCTTTCACAGAATGATTGTACCATCATAAGGATTGCTCCTTTTGGAATCGGGTATGATCCATCAAGAAACACGGGAAAAGGGGCCTTATTAAAATTGAATTGAAAAATTTATAAAGAAATCCTTGTTAACTCTCTAGACTCCACAGTTTTCATCGGATTCTCTTCAAACTTTAATAGAATGATTGTTCTATCAAAAGGATGGTTCCTTTCAAAATTGGGTATGATCCTTTTGAAAATTTAATAAATAATCCTAATTAATACTCTAGAGTCAACAGTTTTCATCAGATTCTCTTCAATTTTTCACAGGATGATTGCACTATCATAAGGATCATTCCTTTAAAATTGGGTATGATCCGTCAAGAAACATGGGAAAATGGGCCCATTTAAAATTTAATTAGAAGATTTTCCTTAACACTCTAGAGTCTACAGTTTTCATCGTTCCTTTCAAAATTGGGTAAGATGCTGAAATAAGACCTGATCCTTCAAGTATAACAGGAAAAGGAGCCTTATGAAAATTTTATTTTAAAATCTTTACAACAAGTAAAGTCCGCAGTTTTCATCGGATTCTGTTCAAACTTTCACAGAATGTTTGTACCATTATTAGGATTGTTTCTTTCAAAATTTGGCCTGATCTGTCTAGTATCATAGGAAAAGGAGCTGTTTGAAAATAACCAAATCTTCATTAACACAAGAATGTCCTCAGACATTATCAGAATCTCTTCAAACTTTAATAGAATGATTGTACCATCATTTGGATTTTTTTTTTTTGTAAATTAGGTCTGATTGGTTATGTGTCTCAAGAAAAGGGGCATTATGTAAATTTTATTACAAAAACATCATTATCACATTAAGTCCTCAGTCTTCATCATTTTCCTCAAACTATCTATCATTAGGATTGTTCCTTTGTACATTTGGTCTGATTTATTACGTTTCCCAAGAAAGGGGGCCTTATGAAATTTTATCACCCAAAATTCTTGACACGTTTCGGTCCACTGTTTTCATTGATTCTCTTTCAGTCCACTGTTTTCATTGATTCTCTTTAACTTTTAAAGAATGTTAGTACCTTCATTAGAATTGTTCCTTTTGAAATTTAGTATGTTCTGTAAAGTATCATGGGAAAAGGGGACCTATTAAGATTTCACTATAAACTCATTAACACAATAAATTACACAGATTACACAGATTAATGGTACCAACATTACAATTTTTGATTTGGGCAGTGGGTCTGATTATGGCAAGTGTCACACAAAAAGGGGCCTTATGAAAAACTTTTTTGAATATTCTAGTTAACACCCTTGATTTCACCAGATTCACTTCAAAATTTCACAGAATGATTGTACAATAAATTAAATGGTTCTTTTCAGAACAGGGTACAATCTATCAAGTATCATGTAAAAAGGGGCCATATGAATTTTTTTAAATATTCTAGTAAACATAATGAAGTCCCCATATTTCATCAGGTTCACTTTAAACTTTCACAGAATGATCAAATCAATAGTAAAAAATCACGTGAAAAGGGGCCTCATGAGAACTTAATTTTAATATCTTTGTTAACACAATAAAGTCAACATGAAATAATTGTGGCTTTGGAAACACAGGTAAAGGGGACTTACAGATTATCATTCAAAACATTCTTGTGTATTTGATGAAGTTCACATTCATTATCAGATTGTCTTTTAAATTTCACAGGACAATATTAGGGTTGCTAGGAAAGTTCCTTTTGGAATGAAATTGATCCATCAGAAAACGCAGGAAAATGAGCCTTATGGATTTTCATTCAAAACAATCCTGTTTATGTGATAAAGTCCACAATTATTGTCAGATTCTGATGAAAATTTCACAGGATGATTGTAGGGTCATAAAGAAACTCCCTTTCGGAAATGGAGTGGATCCATCATGAAACATGGGAAAAGGGGCCTTGAGAATTGTTGCTAAAAAAATAAAGGGGATAAAGTCCAATTTTGTTTCCTTTATGCATTCTTCCTTAAGCAATTAACTTCCTTAGATATCAAATTTCTTTAATGGAAAACTTGATAAAAGTAGTGTGTCTCAGGCCCTCATGGACCTCTTGTTTTATAAAGCACTCTTTCATTAAATTTACCCATCGTTCAAAAGTTATTCCAATGAATCATCAATTGATTCATTGAGAATAATGCAAGCTGCCTTCTTTTGAACCTGGATTTGAAGGCCATGGGTTTTAATCCGAGCCACCCCATTATACATGTTGGTATATCTTTAGGCAATACATTTTAAAGATATAATTGGAATATTCTTAAAAAAGACATCAACCCATTCTCAAAAATTCTGCTTTTTAACACTTCTCAAATAAAGCTTTGGAGAACATTGTAGCTACTGAAGTAATTGTTTGTCTCAAGCAATTTCATCGTTATCAAAAAGGATAGAAAACATTGTGGCAAATGGGGAAATTGTTTGTCACAATGTTTCCTTTTATCACAATGCTTCACTCAGTTATTTTCCTTCACTGCATGGAAATAAGGGATTGATGGTAATAGTTTAATTTAGTTTTTCAGTAACCTCTATATGAAAACTGATTGATTGATTGGTGGAATGATTGATTGGCTGAGTGGACAAGATAACACAATCTACATATGGCCTCCTCTTGTTTCTCACACAGGAGAAACATTGTATCTCCTCGAAAAAGGGTGTACAAATAGTCCTAGGTCGAATACCTGTGTATCTAGTAACAATATTTCTTTTCCTTACACCTCATTTTTCAGTTAGAAAATATAATTCCTGGTCAAAAAAATGATGGAAACCTAGAAAAAAGTTAACTTTTGCTAACAGTTTGCATAGTATACTCTAATATTTATTGTTAAAGATTAATTATTTGCACATATTTCTTAACAAAAGGTATCATTGTGAGGGAAAGGGTAAATCAAACACATTCATGTACATTCAATTTTGGACAAATTAATGTGGGTTCTCTCCACTTGTCCCCAGATAAGTTAGACATCATTTTCTATTTGTCCCGAATTGAAAAGAATTTGTCAGCAAAAATGTGAATGGATATGTTTTGAAAAAAATTGTTGTTAACCCACTACTAGAAAACAGAATTATAGATTGGTCCAAATTGAAAGAACTTGCAACCGACATTCAATTTGTACTTGAAAATGAAAATAAAACCAAACAGGATAATAATACTAACAAGCAATTTCTCCTTTTCCCACAGTTTTCTGTGATCATATTTCTTCAGGACATCAGAAAGGGTCATTGCATGGTAATGGGTTAATGAGTAAAATGCTGGAACTTGGATTTTTTTCTATTTTTTTATCAAGAGAAACTATAGGTCTTGAACTATATTAGTATGGGTAAATGTCAAAGAATACTGTGACTTGAATTTAAATGAATAATATTTACATATTAGTACCCCCGTATTTATGTAGACCTATGGCAGGCTTCAGAAAAAGTTAAGGAAAATATCAGCATCATCAGAATTATCTCCTTTTGACTTGTTCACTCACAATCATGCTTCGTGATTTCCAAGAAAATATGTCACAGAGAACATTGTGGAAAATAAAGAAATTGCTTGTTACAAACATAATGTCTTGATTTTCCACAATGTTTTGCACGTCAAAAGAAGTAAAAAGTCAAAAAAAAAAAAAAACCTAAAAAATGTGGTCTAAAACATCTTTGAATAAGGACCATGCAGTCTAAAATTTTGTCTCTGATAATAATAGTTGCTGTTTCTTGTAATATTTCTCTTCAAATCAAGACTAGTTGAACTCTTTTTACATAGGACAATTTTTTTTGTTAACTCACTCCAAGACAGTCACGCTTCTTGACGCCCCTTAAGAATTAACCTTCCAAAAATGTGGAAAATGACGAAATTCCTGGTAATAGGCTATTTCTTCATTTCTGACAATGTTTTCTACCCACAATAATGAAGATTTTTCAATATTTTATCAGTTTGTAATTGTTGCCCAGAACTTCTTTTCATTTGGACTAGTCTTAAATTTTGTCCTCTGGTAAGGGTTAAGCAGCCTTTATTCTGGTCATGGGGAGGAGGTATAGATAAAGATCAACCTGCACATATGTTCAGTCTGTTCTTAGTCTACACTACATCTTTGTCACATTAAACTGTTATTGTTTATGAGAACTAACTTTCATAAGAAATATTGATCCACAATAAAGCCATCAGTTGCTTTCAGTCCTTTGATTTTAATGCAATTTTTAGAAAGATATTCATTTGGCAAAGTGTGGATAATAGTAAACCAAAGTGGGATAGCAGCTGGAGGCTAGGAAAGGATGTAGTGGTAGTACTTGTGTGAGAAATAACAGAAATCTATTGTTAGGTGCTCTAGCCTCCGTGATATGACTAAAATACTTTTTAAGGTGGCGTTTAACCCCATTCAAGCAATCAATCAATTATTTGGCAATGCAAGGGTTAAATGAAACCTTTTTGGTGGTACTTAACCCTTTCCTGGACAAACCAGGGATTTTACGTCTCTGTGATTTTATACTTGAGAAAACATTTTGGAAAAAGGAGAAATTGCTTGTGACAAGCAATTTCTCCTTTTCCCACAATATTTTCTACCACATAGGATGGTCAGATTTCAAATTGCATGCATTATTCATTGTCGCCTGCAACCTCTTTCTAATTGGAACAGTCTAAAATTTCATGAAACAGGAAAGGGTTAAGGAGGAAAGCAGCATATGACTTGTGTATACTCAGATTAACCCATTCCCACCAAATGACGCTTTTTGACTCCCTTCAAGAAAAACAAATGGAGAAATATTTTGTGAAATGAAGAAATTACTTGAAAGATGCAAATTCTTCATTTTACACAATGTTCTTTACCAAGAAAGATGAAAATATCTAGAATTTTATGAATTTCAAATTATAGTCTGTAACTCCTGTCAATCTAGACCAGTCTAAAATTTTTCATCTGGTAATGTTTTAAATAGACCGATGATTAACCATTGTCTTGCTGAATACATAACTATATCGGAATTCCATCAAAATCAAAGGGCAGAAAGTTGTTTTGAAAATTAATTTCCATGAACAATTTTGGCTTAAAATGGACAAACAGGTAGTGTAGACAAATATCAGACTGCACCTCCCGTCATAACAGCAATATTCTGGGGTCAGCATGGCAAGAGTAAACATTTTAGTCTTATGCTAGACAGGTGCACTAGTACTTTGACATGACCTCAAACCTCTTTCCTCAATAGGAATAAAAATGTTCTCAATATTAACCCTTTCCTTTTTTGCAAAATTTTAGACCTGTCCACCTGTCCAGATTCAAATGTTTTGCAGATGAAACTCTGAAGAGGATTTTATTTGAAAAATTACCATTCAGTATTGTAGAAAATATAAAAAAGAATTTGCTTGTTACAAGCGATTTCTTTTTTCCTACGAGATTTTCTCTGTTATAGATGTACAGTGACATAAAATCCAGGGATTGAACAGGAGAGGGTTAAAAGAACTTCATAGAAGTTTATCTATTAACCCATTACAAGACAGCAAAATTTTAGACTGGTCCAAATCGAAAGGAGTTGTAGACCACAATTTTAAGTTTATGAAATTTTAGATTTTTTCAAAATATAGGTAGAAAACATTGTTGAAAATGAAGAAATTGCTTTTTACAAGCAATTTCTTCATTTTACACAATGTTTTCCCAATTGTTTTTCTTTAGGGGCGTCAAAAAGCGTCACTGTGTGGGAATGGGTTAAACATTTCTTGTAGAGGTAGCTTTTTGCTTGCCCTTTACCCTTTTAAAGTACCAGACAATCCATGGATTTGACATGCTAAAAAAATTAACAAAGGATAACATTGTGGGAAAATCAGAAATTTCTTGTAGCAAGCAATTTCTACTTTTCTCACAATGTTTTCTATCATGCTTTTTTTAATTCAACTCATTCTGCACAATCCTCATTTTTGACGCTTCTCAAGAAAACATTTTGGAATATATTGTGGAAATTGTTTGGAGCAAAAACAGGCCAGAAAAAGAGAATCTTGTTCTTCACCTGCAATTGCTTCTTTGCTCACATTGTTTTTCCTTGTCATTTTTCTTCAACAAGTCAAAATGTTAGAATTGTGTGGGATTGTATTTATACATTTCCAGACAGAGATGTTTTTTACGAACAAAAAAAAAAATACATTGGAAAACATTGTGGAAAATGAAGAAATTGCTTGTTACATGCAAATTCTTTGTTTTCCACATTTTTTTCTACTAAAAAAAGTGATAAAAACTCAAAAACTTCATCAACTAGAATTTGCCGTCTTCCACATCTTTGAATTTGGATCAGTCTAAAATTTTGGAATGTGTTAACAATTTAACATTAGAATGATATGGTTTAGATTATAATTTCATCATTATCTGCTGAGTTCAAGTTAGTAACATTTTTGTAACAAGTAGTGATGGTTTGATGGAATATATGAAAATGTGTTATGAACAATTATCTGAAGGTTTTTCAAAGGTGGAAACAAGGTATGTAAAAATATGAATTCAGGAATCAGTCAATAGAATAACCCACTACCACTTAATCACGCATTTTTCTGCACTGAAGAAATAAAGCTGTGGAAAACATTGCAAAAAAAGAGAAACTGCTTGTAAAAAGCATTTTTTTCTTCTCTCAAAATGTTTTTTACCCCACAATGTAGTTAATTTTCAATTCAAATGCACTTTGAAATGTTGTCTGCAACTTCCTTCAATTTGGACCAGTCTAAAATTTTATTGTTTGGAAATGGGTTAAACTGTGAAATTTGTAGAGGGAGAACTAAGAACTTGTCTGTATGACCGTATTTCCCTACTATATTGTAGAATAAAATATGTTTAACCCTTTACCATACAATGACACTTTGTGATACCATTCGAGAAGAACAATTTGGAAATCATTGTGCAAAATGAGGAAATTGCTCATTACAAGCAATTTCTTCATTTTGCACAATGTTTTCAACCAAGAAAGTTGGCAAAATCTAGAATTTCATAAGGTCTGAATTGTCATTTACAACTCCTTTCAATTTGGACCAGTCTAAAATTTTGCTGTCTAGTAATGGGTTAATCTACTGTATTTTGATGCAAAAAATAGAGTAGTTAAATTAAGTTAAAAAATCTAAAATATCATAAACTCTAAACTGTCATTTGCAACTCCTTTCAATTTGGACCAGTGGAAAATTTTGCTGTCTGGTAATGGGTTAATCTATTATGATGTAGTAAAATTAAGTTAAAAAATCACTGATTAGGTCATATTATAAATACATTGTGGTATGCAATCTCTTTCAATTGAGAGATCTTTAGATATGCCCACTGACATTTGACTAGGCAGTTTTACCAAGGTATAGAAGCACATCTTGCTGATGTGCATGCACAATGTCATAACTACAGTTTTAATAAAGCTGTATGTACAACATTTTGCTAGCGCAACAACAAATACATGGTCAGGTCCATAACTGTATTTCTTAGTGGTTTAAAAAATACCATCATAGGTTACCGGTAACTTAGTCAGCAACAAAAGATTGTTATGCAAATGTCTTAGGTCAACACTTTGCCTCTAGTATAAATGAAAGATTTAAATGGTCAATTGATTTTTTGATAGACAATAGCAATCCATGAATTTGGACTACAGTAAAAAAATTTGTCATCAGATGATTTGTTATTTATCTATAGACCTCACCAAGGGCAATTGTCTCCACAGCATCTTTGTCATTTTAAGCTCACCTGTGTACAATGTGTTCTAGGTGAGCTATAGTGATCACTCAGCATCCATCTGTCTGTCTGTCCATCCATCTTTCCACAACTTCTTTAAAATTCTTCTTGTCCGAAACCACCAAGCCATTAAACAGAAATTATGTGGAAATATTCATTGGTTGAAGCACTACTTCATTTATTAAATTCTTAGGAAATTATAAACTGTTACAAGAAATGATAAGTAAATTCAGGGTATTGGAGCAAATCAGGTGCACAAGCATATCTAGTTTAGAATTTTAACCCTACAAATATTTAAAAAAAAGAACCCACTATACGGTGGATGTGTCACTTAAACAAATTTTCAGATAGCCCCAAGGTCACACCTCAATAACAAAAACATGTACTCAGAATGGTGAATACATTGTCCCTGGATGACTTTTTAATTTATTTGATTATTATTATAACAATATCTCATAAAGAACCTCATCAGATCTTATGATTTCACTCAGTGACCTTGATCTTATATTTTATTTTAGTTTTAGCATTTCAATTTTGACAGGCAAAAAAAAAAAAAAAAAAGATATGAAAAGTCCAATGAAAACCTTTTGTTATCTATTGCAGAAGGTTCATCTTAGCACTAGTGCTGGGTCAGTTTGTGTCTCTGTTACTGTGTGGTACTGCTGTCAGTAGTGGTTTATTGCAGGAGAATGGGGTTAACATTCCTACAGGTTAGTATACTAAACCTATTTAAACATGCTGTCAGTAGTGGTTCATTGTAGGAGAATGGGGTTAACATTCCTACAGGTTAGTATACTAAACCTATTTAAACATGCTGTCAATAGAAGGTTATTGCAGGAGAATGGGGTTAACATTCCTACAGGTTAGTTTAGTAAACCTTATTAAACATGCTGTCAGTAGTGGTTCATTGTAGGAGAATGGGGTTAACATTCCTACAGGTTAGTATAGTAAACCTCTTCAGACATGCTGTCAGCAGTGGTTCATTGTAGGAGAATGGGGTTAACATTCCTACAGGTTAGTTTAGTAAACCTTATTAAACATGCTGTCAGTAGTGGTTCATTGTAGGAGAATGGGGTTAACATTCCTACAGGTTAGTATACTAAACCTATTTAAACATGCTGTCAATAGAAGGTTATTGCAGGAGAATGGGGTTAACATTCCTACAGGTTAGTTTAGTAAACCTTATTAAACATGCTGTCAGTAGTGGTTCATTGTAGGAGAATGGGGTTAACATTCCTACAGGTTAGTATAGTAAACCTCTTCAGACATGCTGTCAGTAGTGGTTCATTGTAGGAGAATGGGGTTAACATTCCTACAGGTTAGTATAGTAAACCTCTTCAGACATGCTGTCAGTAGTGGTTCATTGTAGGAGAATGGGGTTAACATTCCTACGGGTTAGTATCGTAAACCTCTTTAGACATGCTGTCAGTAGTGGTTTATTGTAGGAGAATTGGGTTAACATTCCTACAGGTTAGTTTAGTAAACCTCATTAAACATGCTGTCAGTAGTTGGCTATTAACAGGGGAATGAGGTTAACATTCCAACAGGCTAGTTTAGTAAACCTCTTTAAACATGATGTCAGTATTGGGTTAAAATGGGAGAAATGGGGTTAACATTCTAACAGGTTAGTGCTGTTATCCCTTTTACATATATTGTCAACAGTTGTTAGTTCAAGAGAATGGGGTTAATATTCCTACAGGATATATGGGAAGACCTCCTTTTACATGTGGTTGGTATCGTATCATTACCAAAAAATGGGCTAACATTCCCTTAAGTAAAGGTAATTAGCCTTCTTACATCTACTGTCAAAAATGGGTTTTACAGGTAAATTTATTAACAATCCCACAGGTTAGAATAGAAGACATTACACATGCTGTTGGAAGGGGGTCATAACATGAGAATATGGTTAACATTTCCTTTTGTTAGTGTAGTTAGTTTCTTGTCACATGCTGTCAAATGTTAATTATTACAGGAGAATTGTCAGCAATTTTGCAGGTTAGGGTAGTAGACCTCTCTACTTGTACAGGGGTCAACACTAACAGTGTCCCGGGATTTGGAGGATCCCTGAAAATTGGAAGTGACCCCAGCAATCTCAAGCTAGGGATTCCGTCAGGATCCTTCAATATTTCATCAGTACAATAGTTCTTAATGTATCAACTAATGCTCCTGATTTATTTTTTTGCCTGTTTTTGTAGAAAACATTGTGGATGATGAAGAATTTGCTTGTAACAAGCAATTTCTTCATTTTCCACAATGTTTTCAGAGGCTTTTTTTCTAGTTCGGCTTAGAAGGGCAGGATTACGAGTGAATGAGTTAATGTATATCAAGAAGGGATCCCTGATTATCAGGAGGAACCCCTGAAGTAATAGGTAGGGATTCCTGTTGGATCCCACTGAAGCAAAGTTAGTGTCGACCCCTGTTGTAGTGTCAAAAGCTGGTTATTGCAGGAGATTTGGCTTACATTCCTACAGGTTAGAGTAGTAGACCTCATTACACTTACTGTCAGAAGTGGGTTATTTCAGGAGAATGGATTAAAATTCTGACATGTTAGCAAAGTTAACCTTTCATATGCTCTCAGAAGGGGTTTATAACAAGACAACATATCTTAGCATTTCTTCAAGGAGAAGTTCAGAAGTACTCATACATTCATTTAAGCAATGGCCATAATATTTTTGCTACAACTTCCATTAAAGTCACTGATATCCAAGAAAGGATTTTTTGTACATCTGAACAGGTAACCCATTACCAGATGGCAAAGTTTTAGACTGGTCCAAATTGAAAGGAGTTGCAGACGACAGTTAAAAGTTAATGAAATTTTCAATTTGTTCAACTTTCTAGGTAGAAAACATTTGGAAAAATGAAGAAATTGCTTGTTACAAGCAATTTCTTTATTTTACATAAGTTTTCCAAATCATTTTCTTGAGGGGCATCATTATGTGGGATTGGGTCAATCAAGCTCTTTCTATTCTGACATTAACCCGTTCCAACACAACATTTGTAGACTTGTTCAAATTGAAAGAAGCTGCAGATGACAATTTTAAGTTGATGGAATTCAATTTGTTTTTTTTTGTTTTTTTGTTTTTTTTTTTTAGGATAGAAAACTTCGTGGATAATGAAGACATTGCTTGATACAAGCAATTTCTTCATTTTCCACAATGTTTTCTAAAGTTTTTTTCTTGAGGGCATTAAAAGGTAGGCTTGTGTGTGAATGGGATAAAATGCAGAGGCTCAGGTAGCTTGATATTTGGTCAAAATATTTGTCTCTTTGATATTAATGTCATTTTGGGTCACTAGGTCAAACCTTTGAATAACTTTTTATACAGCCTAGAGGCTAGATATATGATATCTTGAAACTTGGTTTAAATGTTAATTTTCCATGATGTGTGCAAGACATAATTTTGATATAGTCTCACGTTGTATAAAGAAGTAGGGCATTTATGCCTTTGGGGCTATTTGTTGCCAATGACTCAGGTGAGGTCTTCAGGTCCAATGGCCCTATTGTTTATATTTTGGATATTAGATTAACTTTTGAAATATACTCTTTTCAAATAGAAGATAAATTCTAAGAAACACCTGGTTGACCCATTAATCACATTCTCTTTTTAAATTACTTGAAAATGGATCATTGTTTAACTTGACAGTAAACTCAGGTGAACAATTTAGTGCCATTATGACCCCCTTATCTTGTGAAAATGACTGCAATAAAAACTGTGTTTTTTTCATTCAACAGCTCAAAGTTTCTTTAACTATGTGCTCCTTGCCATTGTGTTCACATTTATTCTGGCCTGCAGACGAAATGGTCGCTCAATGACAGAAGTATTCAGTGACTGGTGGTGGAAATATTTCCTCATTGCTGCTGTTGATGTTGAAGCCAACTACCTGGTTGTGAAAGCATATGCATATACCACAATCACAAGTGTGCAGGTATACTGGAACAATATTGTTTAACAATATAACCTGTATTTACACATAACCAGACAAAAAACATTTAAACTTAATAGACTGCCTCAATGTCCAAGTGGTAAAGGTACTTGACTTGTGATCTGAAGGTCACTGGTTCAAGCCCCACCGTCAACGAGGTGTGCTCATGGGCAAGACATTTAATAGCCAGCCCCAGTCTACCAAGCTGTAGAAGTGGGTAGCAGTGGGGTTAAGCCACTGCCTCTCTTTCAGGGACGTGAAAACATCTGGTTTGTGTGTTCGAGAGCGACTCTATAAGCTTAAGGCTTTCGTTGCAATCGAACTAAAATAAATTAGTATAAACTTAACTTAGTAGGGTTTCAGACCTCAATATAACACATATCAATGGAAAATATCTGTGTTATCAATGGTATAGCTATGTGTTATCCGTGTTATCAATGGTATAGGTTTATGTTGTCAATGGTATAGGTCTGTGTTTTCAACGGTATGGCTATGTCTTATCAATGGTATAGATCGGTGTTACCATTGGTATAGGTCTGTATAACTAATGTAACTTGTTATAGGTTTATGTTATCAATGGTACAGATCTGTGATATCACTGGTATAGGTCTTTGCTACCAATGGTATAGGTCTGTATTACTAATGGTATAGGTCTATGCTACCATTGGTATAGGTCTGTGTTACCAATGGTATAGAATGGTCTACACTCTAGAGGCAAAAGATTTGGTCCAATCTTAATGAATGTTGGTCAGAATGATTGTTGGGTTCTAAGGACTTCTCATATTGTTAATGGGACCATACCTTTGAGAAGAAAAAAAGTGGGTCACTTGGTCAAATTTTTTACCATTATGGATGAGTTTTTTAAGCCCTGGGTACTGCTTTGTCTTCCCAAATTTGATCCTCTTTTAAGTTTCAGTTTCTTGTTTCTTTATTTAATCAAGGACTTGTTTAACTATGGATTCAGGGGCTCATCCTAGGCCCATCTTGGCACTCTTTTATCATTATTGTATATTTGTTGATTTAGAATTCAGACTTCTTTTTATATATACATTTTCAAAAAAGTAATTATGTGATGTTTGTTTTCTTGCTCACACAACTGATGTAAATTTGAAATTAATTCATGTATTCAAAGGCTTTAAATCATTATTATCCAATATCCAGACAACAAATATTTAGACTAGTTGAAAATCAAAGATGCTACAGATGGCAGGTTAATAGAAGTACAAATATCTTCATCTTTCTTGGATGAAAATAACAGGAAAGCAAGGAAATTGTTGCAACAAACAATTCCTACATTTTCCACATTATTTACCCAAACCTTTTTCTCTAGGTGAATCAAAAAATGTGGCAATGGGTAAAAAGACTAAAATTCTAGAAATGGCTTTTATTGACTGAACGATACTATCAATTAGAATAAATGGTTTAACCAAAGTATTTATTTAGACTTGAAGTGAGTGTTAATCTTGGTCATTAAAGATAATGGTCATCGAAGAAGCAACAATAATTTTTGACATTAACCCATTTACCAGACGACAAAATTTTAGACTGGTCCAAATTGAAAGGAGTAACAGATGACAGTTTAAAGTTTTTGAACTTTTAGATTTCTAGATAGAAAACATCGTGTAAACTGAAGAAAGTGCTTGTCACAAGCAATTTATTTATTTGACACAAAATTTTCCTAAATGTTTTTCTTGAGGGGCGTCAGAAAGCTTCATTGTGTGGGAATGGGTTAATGTCAAAAATTATTGTTGCTTCTTCGATGACCATTATCTTTCTGCAAACATTGTTTGATACCTTAGTCAAACTGCCTTGCGGGAGGTCAGTGAGTGTTACCAGCAATCTGTCACTTTGATATATTATCCTACAATGAGCGTAGCATTATTTATTTTCAGCTGCTTGATTGCTTCAGCTTGTTTGTGGTGTTGATTCTGTCTCGACTTTTTCTTGGTGCTAGATATAAATGTCAACACATTGGTGGTGCGTTAACATGTCTGTTAGGGCTAGTAGGGCTTGTTTTGACTGACTTACTCTTAGGAAGGAATCAAAATGAAGGTATGAATGACTTTGAATGATTTAACTCTTTCCTGTTTTTTGAAATTTTAGACTGCTCCAAATTGAAAGAGGTTGCAGACCACAATGAATATTGGATAAAATTTGAAATGAAACCATCCTATGTAGTAGAAAATAATGTGGAAGAAAGGAGAAATTGCTTGTTACAAGCAATTTCTTCTTTTTCCACAATGTTTTCTCAAGTATAAAATTACACCAACGTAAAATCCCATGTTTGTACAGGAAAGGGTTAATCCTTTCCTGTTCAATCCCTGGATTTTACGTCCTTATGATTTTATAATTGAGAAAATATTGAAGAAGAAATTGCTTGTAACAAGTAATTTCTTCTTTATCCTCAATATTTTCTACCTTGCTGAATGGTTATTTTTCAAATTGAATCCACTTTAAATTTTCTTCTGCAAAACCTTTGAATTTGGATAGGTCTAAGATTTTGTTACACAGGAAAGGGTCAAATCTGTTTTTAAATAATCTGATGGTACGATAAAGAAAAGTATACACACACTGATAAACATAAACATATCCATACCCCCATCCCAAAAGATGTCTTTTTACACCCAGAAGTTGTGGAAAGAATAGACATTCTTATTCACATAGGCACACACACAAAAAAAAATAAAAAAATGTGACGGACTGTCAATCTAGAGGTCCTGAGTTTGACCCCCGACGGCGGTACTCATCCTTTCCGACTTTTTGTCTCTCACCAATGGGTCGATAATCGTAGACCTATGTGGGATAGAAGCTGGAGGCCAGGAAAGGATGTAATGGTAGTACTGGTGTGAAAAATACCAGGATTCCATTGTTAGGTGCTCCAGTCGCTGTAATATAACTGAACTATTGTTGAAAGTGGTGTAAAACCCCATTCAAACAAAAAACAAAAAATGTGACATTATTTACTATAAGTAAATCATTACAAAGAAAGGCTGCTTTTTAGTTCCACTGGCTGAAAGCCAAGGAGCTATTGTCATGGCGTTGTGCCAGTCATGCAGTCGTCTGTCTGTCCATCCATAAACTTTTACTTTAAAAATCTTTTCTTTAGAAAGTACTGAACAGAATTCAACCAAATTTCACAGAAATGATCATTGGGTGACCCTTTATCAGAATCCTTCAAAGATTCTTGCTTGGATGAAAAAAAAAAGACTTTTAAGGGTGGGACTAAATTCCATATATATTGAAATCTTTAAAGATTTTCTTCTCAGAAACCATGGATTTCAACCAAATTGTACAGGAATGATCATTGGGTGATTTTTCAAAAGATTTTGATTGGATGAGAAACATGGCTTTTATGGACGGGCTAATTTCTTTAAATCATGAAAGCTTTTAAAATCTTCTTCTCAGAAACCAGTTGATGGATTTCAACCAAATTTTACAGGAATGTTCCTTAGGTGACCCTTTATCAGATTCCTTCAAAGAATTTTGATTGGGTAAATAAAATGGCTTTATTGGGCTAGGCTTATGTCCATTTATGGTGTAAGCTTTTAAAATCTTATTCTCAGAAATTAGTGAATGGATTTCAACAAAACTTTATAGGAATGATCCTCAGATGACCCTTTATCACATTCCTTCAAAGGACTTTAATTGCGTGAAAAACATGGCTGAAAAGGGTGGGGCTAATTTCACTGGAATAATAATTTGGTGACATTTTCTGACTCCATCCCTTGGTTTTGATTGGTTGAAAACATGACTTTTATTGTCATGGCTTATGTCCATATGTAGTATACAATGCATTTTTTAAAAAAAATTAATACCTTTTTTATATGACTTAGTAAATTAATTAATTTTGTAAAACAATGAAAAGTTTGAAACATTGAAGGATTTCATTGACAAGATTTATTTGCCACACATGGTGAATATGTACGGTTTATATTGAATTCCTGAAAACACCATTTTTACATTCAGGCCTGTGGAGTAGTAAAGGTGCTCAAGCGCCTCTAGTTAACCATTCTTTTAGTCTTTGGAATTATTTTTACTTTTGTAGCTACTTATGAAATCTTAACCAAATCCAACTTGACAAAATTTTAGACTGGTTCAGATTGAAAGGAGTTGCAGACTACAATTTAAAGTTTATCAAATTTGGGATTTTTTCAACTTACTGGGAAGAAAATATTGTAGGAAACAAAGGAATTGCTTGTAACAAGCAATTTCTTCTTTTTCCAAAATGTTTTCCAAAGCTTTTTTCTTGTGGGCGTCTAAAAGCGTCACTGAGTGGGAATGGGTAAAACCCTTTCCTTTACAAACCTGTGATTTTATGTTGTTGCGCTTTTATACTTGAGAAAAAGATGTGGAAAAAGAAGAAATTGCTTGTAACAAGCAATTTCTCCTTTTTCAACAATATTTTCTACCACATAGGATGGCTCCATTTGATATTGCATCAAATTCTTATTGTTATCTGCAACTTCTTTCAATTTTGACTAGTCTAAAAAAAATAAATAAAACCGGGAAAGGGTGAAGGGAATTTCTTTGCTTAGATAACCATGGAAGCCAACATCTTATCAATTTGTAGATATCATTATATTCACCTACCCATGCCAAAACCTCTTCTCAAACTTATTTGTCATTTTAGTATAGTCTCATCATGGGTTTTAAAGAATGAACAAATAAATCTGATACTTATCAATGTTTTGTAATGAAATGGGGTCCGAATGAAATTCGCAAGGTTCATTGTGTAGTCTTTAAACCAATTTTTACTCAATTTCAATATTGTACAACCAAAAGATATTATATTAACCCATTCCTACTCAATTCCTCCTTTTTACGCCCATCAAGAAAAAAGTTTTGGAGAACATTGTGGAAAATGAAGAAATTGCTTGTATCAAGCAATTTCTTCATTATCCACAATGTTTTTTATCCAAAATGACGAAAAAATTCAAAATTCTATCAACTTGAAGTTGTCGTCTGCAGCTTCTTTCAATTTGGACCAGTCTAAAATTTTTCTGTGTTGGAATGGGTTAAAGAAAACATTAGAAAAAAAGAAATTCATTGTCCTAAGTAGTTTCCTCCTGTTCCACAATATTTTCTTCTCCAGATGATGATTTTTTGTCAAATTACAGCCTTTTTGATTTGGTTGCTATAACCTCATTCAATTTGGACCAGTCTAAGTATATGATATCTGGTAATTGGTTAAATAAGCAACATCAGACATGTCCTCAAGATTCTTACTATTGATGAAATCTATGTTCCATGGCCTCCTTTTTAGCTCACCTGAGCACAACGTGCTCAAGGTGAGCTTTTGGTATCACCTTTTGTCCGTCGTGCGTCGTGCGTTGGAAGTCGTCAACAACCTTCTCAAAAGTTGTTCACGGATTTTTGATTGACCCCCAAATATGAGCGTGGCAGGGCGTGGCAGTTTTTAACTTAGAAATCTTTAAACATCTTCTCCTCAGTAACCATTGGGCCCATTTCAACCAAATTTGGTATGAATATTCCTTGGGTCACCCTTTTCAAAAGTTGTTCGTGGAATTTTGATTTATTCCCAAATATGGGCGTGGCAGGGCGTGGTAGTTTTTGACTTAGGAATCTTTAAACATCTTCTCCTCAGTAACTGGGCCAATTTCAACCAAATTTGGCATGAATGTTCCTTTGGTGACCCTTTTCAAAAGTTTCGTGGAATTTTGATTTACGCCCAAATATGGGCGTGGCAGGGAGTGGCGATTTTTGACTTAGAAATCTTTAAACATCTTCTCCTCAGTAACCATTGGGCCAGTTTCAACCAAACTTGGCATGAATGTTCCTTGGGTGACCCTTTTCAAAAGTTGTTCATGGAATTTTGATTTATGCCCAAATATGGGCGTGGCAGGGAGTGGCAGTTTTTGACTTAGAAATCTTTAAACATCTTCTCCTCAGTAACCATTGGGCCAATTTCATCCAAACTTGGCATGAATGTTCCTTGGATGACCCTTTTTAAAAGTTGTTCGCAGAATTTTGATTTATGCCCAAATATGGGCGTGGCCGGGTGTGGCAGTTTTTGAATTTGAAATCTTTAAACATCTACACCTCAGGAACCATTGGGCCAATTTCAACCAAACTTGGTATGAATGTTCCTTGGGTCACCCTTTTTAAAAGTTGTTTGTGGAATTTTGATTTATGCCCAAATATGGGCGTGGCAGGGCGTGGTAGTTTTTGACTTAGGAATCTTTAAACATCTTCTCCTCAGTAACCATTGGGCCAATTTCAACCAAATTTGGCATGAATGTTCCTTTGGTGACCCTTTTCAAAAGTTTCGTGGAATTTTGATTTACGCCCAAATATGGGCGTGGCAGGGAGTGGCAATTTTTGACTTAGAAATCTTTAAACATCTTCTCCTCAGTAACCATTTGGCCAGTTTCAACCAAACTTGGCATGAATGTTCCTTGGGTGACCCTTTTCAAAAGTTGTTCATGGAATTTTGATTTATGCCCAAATATGGGCGTGGCCGGGTGTGGCAGTTTTTGACTTAGAAATCTTTAAACATCTTCTCCTCAGTAACAGTTGGGCCAATTTCATCCAAACTTGGCATGAATGTTCCTTGGATGACCCTTTTTAAAAGTTGTTCGCAGAATTTTGATTTATGCCCAAATATGGGCGTGGCCGGGCGTGGCAGTTTTGACTTTGAAATCTTTAAACATCTACACCTCAGGAACCATTGGGCCAATTTCAACCAAACTTGGTATGAATGTTCCTTGGGTTACCCTTTTCAAAAGTTGTTCGGCAGAATTTCGTTTCAAGCCCAAATATGGGTGTGGCAGTTTTTGACTTTGAAATCTTTAAACATCTTCTCCTCAGTAACTATTGGGCCAATTACAACCAAATTTGGTATGAATGTTCCTTGGGTGACCCTTTTCAAAAGTTGTTCGCAGAATTTTGATTTACGCCCAAATATGGGCGTGGCAGTTTTTTTAACTTTGAAATCTTTAAACATCTTATCCTCAGTAACAGTTGGGTCAATTTCAACCAAACTTTGCATGAATGTTCCTTTGGTGACCCTTTTCAAAACTTGTTCCTGGAATTTTGATTTATGCCCAAATATGGGCGTGGCAGGGTCAGGCACTTTTTTGACTTTGAAATCTTTAAACATCTTCTCCTCAGTAACTATTGGGCCAATTTCAACCAAATTTGGTATGAATGTTCCTTGAGTGACCCTTTTCAAAAAGTGTTCTAGAATTTTGATTGATGACCAAATAAGGGCTTGGAAGGGTAGGGCAGTTTTTGACTTTGAAATCTTTAAACATCTTCTCCTCAGTAACCATTGGGCCAATTTCAATTTTGAATCATCTTACATTAGTCAGGTGAGCGATTTTAGGGCCATTCTGGCCCTCTTGTCCATGAAATTTAGATGAGCATGAAATAAGATGAAATCATTTATTTGTTATGATTTCATTGTGACAATATACTGACACGATAGAAGGTGACGGCTAGCCTTCAGATACTAGACTTGTTAGTGCCTATAAATATTCAAATTTTGCCTTACACCTTAGCTTAAAAGTTTATCCATTACCAGCCGGCATAATTTTAGACTGGTCCAAATTGAAACTAGTTGCAGACAATTATTTAATGTTTATGAAATTTTAGATTTTTTCAACTTTCTCGGTAGAAAACATTGTATAAAATGAAGAAATTGTTTGTGACAAGCAATTTCTTCATTTTGCACAATGTTTTCCAAACTTTTTTTTCCTGAAGGGCGTTCAAAAGGGTCACTGTGTGGGAATGGGTTAAATAAAACATTAATCTCTCCACACAGCCAGTAATGTAGCTCTGGGAGATGTTCTAATCATCATCGGTGCGTCGCTGTATGGCGTGTCAAATGTATGTCAAGAATACGTGGTGCGGAAGTATGATCAAGTGGAGTTCTTGTCCATGGTGGGCCTCTTTGGTAGTCTGATAAATGGTGCACAGCTGTAAGTTACAGTCTTAACAATCTCATGAATTGTAAACTTAACCCTTTATTGTTTTTTAACTTGGCTGCTTATTTTTAAAGAAAACCTGAGGTATTGTGATCACCTTGGTGTCGTTGGTGTTGGCATTGGTGTGACAAACTTTAACCTTGGTCATATCTCTGTTGTTATTGAAGATATCCTCATGAAACTTGGCATGTGTATTGACCATCACTAGAGCTATCTAGACTATTAAGAGGGATAATTCTAAAAGCGTTTTTGTAAGAGTTATGCCCCTTTTTTTACTTAGAATTTTTGCCGAGCATTTGCACCCGTGGGGGTGCTCTTGTTGAAATTTTAGGCTAATCCAAATTCAAGGAAGTTACAGACGACAATGAACAATGAAATTTGTATGCAATTTGAAATGAAATCATGTGGTAGAAAAAATGGTGAGAAAAGGAGAAATTGCTTTTTAACAAGCAATTTCTCCTTTTTCCACATTTTTTTCTTGAGGATAAAACCACAGCAATGTAAAAACCCAGGTTTGTATAGGAAAGGCTTAACTCATTATCAGGCAATAAAATTTTAGATGTTGAAGAAGACAAATTTTAGTTGATGAAATATTGGATTTTTTTTTACTCTTGGAGATAAAATCATGGATAATGAAGAAATCACTTGTCACAAGCAATTTCTTCATTTTCCTCATTTTTTTCGAAAGCTTTTTCTTATCAATGGGGGAGTCAAAAGAGGGATTGTATGGGAATGGGTTTTACTACATGATTGAAGACATAATTAAATTGAAGTGTTTACAAGAAGCAAATTTGGAAAGTCCAATACTGGTAATGAGATATACTTGATACAAGGTAAAAATTGTTGAAAGAAAAATAATCTTTTTAGACATTTTCTCTCACCAATTGGTGGATAATCGTAAGCCTAAGTGGGATAGCAGCTGGAGGCTAGGAAAGTATGTCGTGGAAGTACTGGTGTGAGAAATACCAGGAATCCATTGTTAGGTGCTCCAGCTATATGACTGAAATACTGTTAAAAGTGGCGTTAAACCCCATTTAATCAATCAATCATGATATTTTTCAGGTTGATTTTAGAAAGACAAGAAGTGTCAACATTAGATCTGTCATCTGCAAAAACAGGTCAGTACATGTTGTATTAATAACCTCACTTCTAAAATATGTTAACCCATTACCAAACGCCAAAATAATAGGCTGGTCCAAATTTAAAGAAGTTGCAGACTAAAGTTGTACATGGCTATATTTTAGAAAAAAAAAACAGCCATCATTAAAGATTGAAAACATCAGGGGAAATGAAAGAAGTTCCTAGTTAAGTAACAAGTATCTTTTTTATTTTCTCACATTGTTTCCTGAATACAATATTTATGTAAATAATGGCACTTTGGGAAAATGGTTAAAAGATAAACATGTACTGCATAAAAAGTCCTGCATGAATGGACTCTAAGAGGGCCCAAATCCAACAATATTGCTGCTTAATTCTTATGATGCTTAATAAAAATCCATTGCAGAATTACTTTAAAATCAAAGGAATAACATAATATTTGAAGGTCTTAATGAGGGTCAATATTTCTTTTGAAAATTGATTATTTAAATAACTCTGGTTAAAAGGGGACAAGCTGGAGGTGTAGACCAAGATCAGACTGCACGTATGTATATATGTATTCTACAAAATAGGAATATTCCGAGTTAAGCATGGCAAGGGTTAAGATTGTCGAATAGTCTCTCTTTTTTTTTTTTTCTTTTACAAAATACCACTTTAGTGATGATTGGCTTAATGTTTCATTAAAATTGTTTTAAAAATATCTCTCAGAGGGTAAACAGACGATTTTCTTTGAAATTTGGTTTAACCCATTACCACACAATCCCGTTTTTTGACAGCCCACAATATAAAGGTCCAAGAATGCAATGTGTAAAATGCAGAAATTACTTGTAACAAATATTTGAATTTTACCCTCTGGAAATTGTCATTTGCAACTTCCATGATTTTGGACTGGTCTAAATTTCTGTCAACTGGTAATAGGTTAAATCTGCCCAATAGATTGAGATAAGATATTTTAGTTAAGTATCAACTGACAATGCATGACAAACATACCACCATTGGAAAAAAACTGACCTAAGTATGACCCACTTGAGAGCCCTTGTGAATCTGGTGTACATATTGCAGATCTCTAGTTTTTAAATGTATAAAAAGTATATAAAGAGGATAACTGACCAATCAAGGCTGTCAATCAAATAACCAGTCAACCAATGAAATCATTCATTGATACCAGAAATGAGTTTTGAACTCATTGGCTGCCATTTTTATTAAACTTTTTTGTTGGATTGGTGACTTAAATGTCTGTCTACAGCTTTTTCAAGCTGCAGTTATCATGTTTAGTTTGCCAACCAACTATTCTACCTTTTTGTTTTATGCTACTTGCCAAAAACTTTGCAAAATAGCACCATCAAGTCAAAGTGAGACATACTGCCGGAGTCGATGGGCTTGGAAAATGGAGTAAGTGGTTGGGGCTAACGATTGGTCAATTGTTTGTCAGTGTAAGATTGTTCTATCATAAAAGATATGAAACTCTTCAAGCTACAGGTGAACATATAGCTTTTGTTGTTAATAATGAAAGATAAAACATGTTAAATATAAATCAAACAATTATTTTTGTTTTCATTTAAAAGAAAAAGAGAAAAAATATGAAATTTTTCATCCAAAATATCTCAAAGTATGTCATTACACAAAGCATATGTATTCAATCCATCTTATCAAGGGAAATAAATCAAAATGTGTAAGAAAACTCCCTCATTTGAGATATTTTTCTATTATCTAGATCATGCGGATCATGATCAACTTATGCTCTCCTCCTGCTCATATTTTCTTTTTTCGCTTATTCCTCTGATAGTATTTGGGATCTCTCCATTACTGTTAAATCCAATGATACAAATTGTTATGAAAAATATTTTCTGTTTTCAGTTGTACCTCTGATGGTGTTAATCCATTACTACTCAATGACACCTCTGTAAAATAAAATTACAGAAAACAAAGTAGGAAAAGGAGAAATGGCTTGTCACAAGCCATTTTTCCATTTCCAATGTTTTCAACCATATTCAGTCACTACTTTTGAAATTAGACACACTTTAAAAAATGTTGTCTGCAGCTTCTTTCAATTTGGACCAGTATAATATTGTGTCGTCTAGTAATGGGTTAATGATCTCTATATTCCTGTTGTATTCTGTGATGTTAGATTTTATGAAATATATTTTCTTTTTAAAGTTATAACTCTTAAAATGTTTGTGATGTCTTTATCCTGTTAATTCTGTGATGGTAGAATTTATAAAACATATTTTCTGTTTTCAGTTATACCTCTAATAGTGTTTGAGAACTCATAATTCCTGTTATTCTCTGCGATGAAAGAATTTATATATTTTCTGTTTTCAGCTATACCTTCGATAGTGTTTGTGATCTGTCTATTTCTGTTATATTCTGTGATACAAGTTGTTATGAAATATATTTTCTGTTTTAAGTTATACTTCTAAGAGTGTTTGTGATCTCTCTATTACTGTTATATTCTGTGATACAAGTTGTTATGAAAGATGTTTTCAGTTAATTACTCCGATAGTGTTTGTGATCTCTTTATTCCTGTTATATTCTGTGATGCCAGTTGTTACAAATATTTTCTGTTTTCAGTTATACCTCTGATAGTGTTTGTGATCTCTCTATTTCTGTTATATTCTGTGATGTTAGTCTTTATGAAATATATTTACTCTTTTCAGTTATTCCTCTGATAGTGTTTGTGATCTCTCTATTTCTGTTATATTCTGTGATGTTAGTATTTATGAAATATATTTTCTGTTTTCAGTTATACCTCTGATAGTGTTTGTGATCTCTTTATTTCTGGGGGTCCGCCGTCATAGCGCAGTTGGTAGCGGGTGGGACTGTCAATCTAGAGGTCCAGGGTTTGATCCCCGATGGCGGCACTCATCCTTTCCGACTAATTGTCTCTCACCAATGGGTCGATAATCGTAGACCTATGTGAGATAGCAGCTGGAGGCTAGGAAAGGATGTTATGGTTGTACTGGAGTGAGAAATACCAGGATTCCATTGTTAGGTGCTCCAGTCGCCGCGATATAACTGAAAGATTGTTGAAAGCGGCGTAAAACCCCATTCAAACAAACAAACAAATCCAACTGTATTCCTGTTTTATTCAGGGATGCCAGTTGTTATATACATTTTTTGTTTTCAGATATACCTCTGATAGTGTTTGTGATCTCTCTATTTCTGTTATATTCTGTGATACAAGTTGTTATGAAATATATTTTCTGTTTTAAGTTATACTTCTAAGAGTGTTTGTGATCTCTCTATTACTGTTATATTCTGTGATACAAGTTGTTATGAAAGATGTTTTCAGTTAATTACTCCGATAGTGTTTGTGATCTCTTTATTCCTGTTATATTCTGTGATGCCAGTTGTTACAAATATTTTCTGTTTTCAGTTATACCTCTGATAGTGTTTGTGATCTCTCTATTTCTGTTATATTCTGTGATGTTAGTCTTTATGAAATATATTTACTCTTTTCAGTTATACCTCTGATAGTGTTTGTGATCTCTCTATTTCTGTTATATTCTGTGATGTTAGTATTTATGAAATATATTTTCTGTTTTCAGTTATACCTCTGATAGTGTTTGTGATCTCTTTATTTCTGGGGGTCCGCCGTCATAGCGCAGTTGGTAGCGGGTGGGACTGTCAATCTAGAGGTCCAGGGTTTGATCCCCGATGGCGGCACTCATCCTTTCCGACTAATTGTCTCTCACCAATGGGTCGATAATCGTAGACCTATGTGAGATAGCAGCTGGAGGCTAGGAAAGGATGTTATGGTTGTACTGGAGTGAGAAATACCAGGATTCCATTGTTAGGTGCTCCAGTCGCCGCGATATAACTGAAAGATTGTTGAAAGCGGCGTAAAACCCCATTCAAACAAACAAACAAATCCAACTGTATTCCTGTTTTATTCAGGGATGCCAGTTGTTATATACATTTTTTGTTTTCAGATATACCTCTGATAGTGTTTGTGATCTCTCTATTTCTGTTATATTCTGTGATGCCAGTTGCTATGAAATATATTTTCTGTTTTCAGTTATACCTCTGATAGTGTTTGTGATCTCTATTTCTGTTATATTCTGTGATGTAGGAATTCATGAAATATATTTTTTGTTTTCAGTTATACCTCTGATAGTGTTTGTGATCTCTTTATTCCTGTTATATTCTGGGATGCCAGTTGTTATATATATTTTTTGTTTTCAGATATACCTCTGATAGTGTTTGTGATCTCTCTATTTCTGTTATATTCTGTGATGCCAGTTGCTATGAAATATATTTTTTGTTTTCAGTTATACCTCTGATAGTGTTTGTGATCTCTTTATTCCTGTTATATTCTGGGATGCCAGTTGTTATATATATTTTTTGTTTTCAGATATACCTCTGATAGTGTTTGTGATCTCTCTATTTCTGTTATATTCTGTGATGCCAGTTGCTATGAAATATATTTTTTGTTTTCAGTTATACCTCTGATAGTGTTTGTGATCTCTTTATTCCTGTTATATTCTGTGATGCCAGTTGTAATAAAGCTAACTAGTGCCACAACAGTCAACCTCTCTGTTCTTTCAGCAGACTTTTATACACTGTTGTTTGGATTGTTCCTTTTTAATTACAAGGTAAAGATTTTTACATTGCATCTTAACCCATTCCCTCTCAATGATGCTTTTAGACACCCCTCAAGAAAGAATGCTTTGGAAAACATTGAGGAAAATCAAGAAATTGTTTGTGACAAGCAATTTCTTCATTTTACACAATGTTTTCTAAGCAAAAAGTTGAAAAAATTTAGAATTTCATAAACTTTAAATTGTCATCTGCAACTCCTTTCAATGTGGACCAGTCTTAAAAATTTCTTACGTGGAAATAGGTTATATATATGACATTAGTTGACTATCAAAACCTAATAACTGTAGCTTGAATATCTGGAGGTACAAGGTTTTGGTAACTCATTGAAAGTGAACTATAAATCTAAATACTCATCTTGTATAACCCTTTCGTTTTAATTCCTGGTTGTTCCTGGTTGTTACATCCCTGTAAATTTATAATTGAGAAAACTTTGTAGAAAAAAAGAAATTGTTTGTAACAAGCATTTTTATGTCCCCGCATTGATAGATCGGGGGCATATTGTTTTACCGGTGTCCGTCTGTCTGTCTGTCCGTCTGTCCGTCTGTCTGCAAAACTTCCAACTAAACATTTTCCTATAACTTCATCTCTAATTAAGATACAATACTAATATTTGGTATGTAGATAGGTCTCAACAAGGCGCAACTGGGGAAGGTCATTTCATCAAGGTCAAGGTCAAAATTTTAACCCTTTTCCCTAAAATGTTACTCAAAAACTTAACCTGCCAACTAAACATTTTCCTATAACTACATCCCTAATTAAGATACAATGCTAATATTTGGTATGTAGCTAGGTCTCAACAAGGCGCAACTGGGGAAGGTCATTTCATCAAGGTCAAGGTCAAATTTTTAACCCTTTTCCCTGAAACAAAGAAAAAAAACCCAATAAAAATTACCCTGTTTCGGGGGCATGGTGTTTCACAAACACATCTTGTTTTCTTTTTTGACAATATTTTCTACCCAACTAAATGGTTATTTTCAAATTAAATCTACCTTTAATTTTCATCTGCAAAACTTTGGAGAGGTCTAAAATTTGCCAAACAGGAAAGGGTTAACCAAATACAATACAATTTTAGTATTTATGCCATTAGGTAATTACATTTAGGAAAACATAGTGACAAAAAGGAGAAATTGCTTGTGACAAACTTTAACTTTCTTTCTAACTATGATAACACTTGTATTCAATTTAATTGCTTTTTGAATTGTTATCTGCAACTTATTTCAATTTGGATCATTCCCAAAGCAAATTCGCCTTTTCTGTTAGTGATGGTGATTACCACTCAATTTTAATTTCATGATTCTAATTTTTGCACAAACATATGAAATAGCAGAAATACCCAAAATCTTGTTCATTCTAACGAAAAAAAGAAAAATTCAGCCAATCAAGACACTTAAATCTTGATAGACTAAACTGAAATCAAATCAAATTATTTTCTTGTATATTTCAGTTCCATATACTGTATTTTGTGTCATTTGTTGTGATAATTGTTGGATTAGCTGTGTACACGTTGAGTCCAACATACAACACAGAAGACACACAGAGTATGACAAGTGGTAGTGTAGAAGAATCATCTAGTCTGGAAACATCCACCATACAATCAAATACTGAAAAATGATTCCAGACTATCAACATACAGGTTTCTCCGCTATGGCCATTACCCTGTTACAGTGATTAATTTGTTTGACCCACTTCCACACAATTCTACAGTTGGATGCCCAAGAAGAAAAAGCTTTTGAAAACTTTCTGGAAAATAAAGCAATTTCTTCATAATACACATTTTTTTCTACCCAAAAGACTATGATTTTTAGGTCACCTGACTGAAGGTCATGGTGATCTATTGCGTTTGTGTTTTGTTCGTCGTCGTGTATGGTGCCTTGTGCGTCAACTTTTTACATTTTCAACTTCTTAAGAACAGTTTTATGGAATTCAACCAAACTTTGCAGGAAGCATTCTTATGGGAAGGCACTTCAGATTTGTACATGTCATGAAGTCATCTCCCCTTGGGCCCCATAAGGGGCCAAAAAGGGTATACCTTTAGAATCTTCTTGTTATGAACCGGCTGTCAGATTGGATTGACATTTGGTATTTAGAGTCTTTAGGGCAAGGACTATCAAGTTTGTACAAGGGAAAAAACTGTCCAAAAATGGCCATGCCTTGGGGGTGGGGGCAAAGGTGGCGGGGATGCATAAGGGACCACTTTGAAATTCATTTCTACCAAATAAAAAGACCTTCAGCATTAATGTTTGGTATGAGGCATCATCTGTTGTATGTTTTGTTTATATCGAAGTAAAGTACCAACACAAGTATAGTGTATACAGGAATATATTCTAATGAATTAGACATGTATGTACATCAACAATATAACAAACTAGCATTTTCATATGACGGGTTGAGATGTTTTCTGTTTCTTCTGTATGTAAAACCATCCCTAGTTTGCACAATGTATGATCTATTGTTCAACTTTTTAATGATTTTGGCTGGTTTCCAAATATTATTCAATTGTATGCGAACAGAGTCATTAACATTTAAGGGTTTTAGTTTTCTAGCTGACTTGTCATAATTTGACTTTTTTTGCTTTTCGATTTGACTTTAATTTTGAACTTTTTTAAATCAACCTGTTGCGGTAGGAGTATTTACCTGTAATCGGGATAAACGATTTGGTTCTGCAGCATAATAATAACTGCGCTGGTGAGTATCCACATTCTAAAGGAGTATTCCTATATTCAAGAAATGAAATGTATGGACTTTGTTTTTCAACAACGGCTTTTTTCATAAGTTTCTTTGCAATACCTACACCCTTCTCAGCCAAACCATTACCTTTCGGATAATACGGAGATGAAGTAATGTGTGTAAATTGCCAAGATCTTGTGAACTGTGGTCTGTTATCAGATATAAGAGTATCACATATACCATATCGAGACATATGTGCTCTTAGTTTCTGTATTACAGTACTTGATTTTGTGTCTTGCAAATAATCGACTTCGAAAAATCTACTGTAATAATCTATAGTCAACAAGTAGTTTTTTCCATCAAGGTGAAAAAGATCACCTATTTTCTCATCAGGTCTATTTGGAAAATCTGTTGCAATCATCGGCTCATTTGCATTTGAGTCACGATGGGTTAGACAAGTAGGACGTTTCAAAACATATTCGGTTATCTGTTTTGTCATTCCTGGCCAAGATAAGTTGTCTTTAACCCGTTCTAGAGTCTTTGTTATGTCCAAATGACCCATATGTATCAAGGTAATTAGTTCTTGCCTCAGTGCCCTGGGAATAAGAATAGTCTGACCTCGAAATATCATGTTGTCCTCGAATGATAATTCGTCGCGATGATTCCAGAATTTGAGTATACCTTTGTCACATTCGGAACGCGTGGTCGGCCAGCCTTCTAATATAGTCTTTTTCAAAGTTTGCATTTGTGAATCATTTTTGACACTTTCTCTGATTTTTTGCAAACGACTCTGGGTAACAAACAAATGTTTCCTGACTGAGTGTACATGCAAATCTAGACCTTCAATAATGTGCGGAAATGTGTCTTCAACTGGTTGATGAGAAAGACAATAACTAATTGGTATAGATTTTCCGCTGACATGACGGACAGTAATTTTGTATTTTTGCTAGTGTAAAAGCATTCTTTGCAACCTAGGCGGGGTGGCAGCAAGTGGTATTTTCATTATTGATTCAATCGGTTTGTGATCACAGTGACAAATGATTTCTCTACCATATGTATATTGGTGAAGCGTTTAAGACCGTACAGGATAGCAAGAAGTTCTTTTTCAATCTGGGCATACATGCACTTGGTTTGCGTCAAACTTTTCAATGCATATGCGATTGGTTTTTCATTTTGGTAAATACAACAACCTATCCCTGACTGGCTAGCATCAGTTTCAAGTATTAGCTGTTTATCTGGGTCGAAATAACCAAGAACCGGAGCATTTGAGATTGTCTCTTTGAACTGATTAAAAGCTTTTGTCTGGGGATCGTCCCATAAGAAATCTGATTCTTTTTTTAGCAATATCCTAAGAGGAGCGGTGACCTCAGCTACATTTGGTGCAAATTTCGCAATGTAATTAACCATACCTAGAAAGGTTTCAAACTTCTCACGGTTTGTAGGAATGGGAATCTGGGTTATGGCCTTTATCTTATTCGGATCTGGTTTCAGTCCTGAACTACTAATTACATGTCCGAAAAATGGTACTTCGTCCACGCCTATGATGCATTTTCCTGGGTTAAAGCGAACACCCTTTTCTCACGCTTGAATCATAGCATTTTTGAGATTTTCGTCATGTTCTACCTTTGTTTTACCGTATTCCAGAATATCATCAACTATAGCCTGAATGCCTGACAAATTTTCAAATACTTCGGTGATCTTCTGCAAAAATATGTCACTTGAAGCATTTATACCAAAGGGAAGTCTAGGATAGCAATATCTGCCAAAAGGAGTCTTGAATGTAGTAAGTAAGGAGGATTTTTTGTGAGCTCTAAACTCAAATACGTCAAGGACGCTAAAATATTTCGCACCTGATAACTGCGAGGTAATATCATCTAATATCGGCATCTGAAAATGTGGTCTGTGTATTGCCTCATTCAATGCTTTTGGATCAAGACGTATTCTAAGTTTGTTCGTTTTGGGCTTTTCAACAACGACGATCGAATTTACCCAATCAGTCGGTTCTGTGACTTTTCTAATAATTTTGTCTCTGACCATTTGATCCAGTTCTGCCTTAAGTCTGTGCTTTAAAGCTTCTGGAATTCGACGAGGAGCATTTATAGTAGGAGTGACATTATCCCTTAAATGCAAGTGACATTTTCCCGGAAGTAACCCTATGTCCTGGAACAAGTCATCGTATTCCTTCATAACATACTCTTTCGTCAATGGTAGATTTTCGATTGCAAAGGTAATTTGTATCAAGCCGAGATCAATTGAAGTTTGGGTACTTATCAAAAGAAGAGCTTTTGTATCAACAACATAAAATTTTGCGTTTGCCTTTGAACCTCGGTATGAACAATCAAGATTTCTCCTGAGTAAGCGATCAACTTGCAGTCTGGCTTTTCCAACTTACTCTTAATACCAAATGATTTGAACATTGTAAATGTTATTGTATTGGCACTACTACCCATATCAATCTTAAAATTGTTTTTTTTTTTGCGTTAGGACCAATCTGGAGAGTCACAAATAAGGAGTCACAAGGGTCTGGTGAAGTTGATGATGAAGAAGAAGCGCTTACCGTATTTACGCTATATTCTGTATCCTCGCATCCTTCACTCACATTCTCATTTACAGTGTTCACAAACTTATTTGATTTACATTTTTTCTGAAAATGGTTCATCTTTTTGCATTTCCTACAACTTTTACCCTTTGCAGGACAAACAGTATCATTGTCATGATTGTAACCACATGGATCACACTGCCTCGAGGTCGTTTGTAGCCCTGGCTTCTTTTGTCGTTTTTGTTTAGCCCAAGATTTGGCCCACAGAGTCCTCGTTTGTCGGGGCGTTTATCTGCATAAAGCTTAGTTGCTTCTGACAATACTCATGGTTTTGAACAATTTGAACAGCTCTATCCATGGTCAACTTTTCGCCTTCGTTGATTAGTTTTTCAAAAACTTTTTGGTCATTGCAGCTCAAATACTATTGGATCACGTTTCATATTGTCGGTAATGTCAACATTATCACTGACACGAAAGTTACAGTCTCGTGCTTGTAACAAAAGCGTCAATTGTGTTACTACCCTGTACTTTGTTGTAGAAGCGAAATCTGGCAAATATCGGATTCAGTTTGGGTTGAACATGGTCTTTAAAACGATCGTAATAGGTTTTCAGCAATTTAGAGTCATCCTCGGAGATAGTCCATGATTTGTAAATCTGGCGCCCTTCTTCTCCAACCCATAATAGTAGGTATGACACTTTCTCTTCTTCCTCCCTTTCACTAAGAGGTCCAGAAAATATCAACTCTATGTGAGTTTGAAATCTGTCCCACTGTTCGGGTAAATTGGAACTATTCCAGTCCATCACGGGAGGGGATATTCCACTAAATCCATGATTTAAATTTTAGAGAATCAAAGTGATGCACAGCGAGAAATATGTCCAACTCTCAGAAATTGTATTTTTATTCTGACACCATGTTGTATGTTTTTTATATCGAAGTAAAGTACCAACACAAGTATAGTGTATACAGGAATATATTCTAATGAATTATAGACATGTATGTACATCAACAATATAACAAACTAAAACTACATCTATTGACTATGTAAGAATGACTTAAAACAATATGCAAGGGTGGCTTATATTCTATATTAATTAACGTATATAGTCTGTTTCATACGAAGCATTCTCACATTCATACAACATCCTCTAGTGGACCTCTATCAATATTGTATAATTTATAACCCCAGGGTCAAATTAGCAAAATTAGATATTTGGTAGGTAGCATAATCTGGTGAATTTTTATCTGTTTTTGTGCTCTTTGGACTCAGTTGACCAATACGGCCCTATGAGCCTATTGTTAAAGTTTAATCCCATTCCCACACAATCCCTCCTTTAAACCTCTCGCAAGAAAAAAGCTTCAGAAAACATTGCGGAAAATGAAGAAATTACTTGTATCAAAAAAATAGTATCCAAAGACAAAATATTTATAATTACATCATCTTTAAATTGTCGCAGCTTCTTTCAATTTGGACCAATCTTAGTTTTTCTTGTGTTTGAATGGGATAATCAACTGCATACATGCAGTCTGATCTTAGTCTACACCTCCTGTCCTTTTGAAACCAGAGTTATTTATTAAATCAATTTTCAAAAGAAGTATTGACAACTGAACAACAAGTACTACCAGTGCTTTCAGTCCAAGATTTCTAAAATTACACCAACTTGAATTTGTCATCTGTAACTTCTTTATATTTGGACCAGTCAAATATTTTCTTGTGTGGTAATGGGGTAAAAGGTATATTTAAAATGCATGTAAACATTCATTTTAAGGAAAGTGTTTTGTTTTTATTATTTTTTTTTTCTTGCATGAAGGTACCTGTTCTAAATCCAATTTCATAATTATGCACTTTGATAACTGTTTGTAATACTGATTACAATCAAAATCATGTCCCTGACTCTAATGTTTTGGGTATTGTTTTTGTATGTAACTTCTTAATTGCCATAATTATTTTAATACTAGCTGCATAATTTTTACTTTACATATTGTGTAAAAATTTGTAACCAGGTTTTCTGAAAGAAAAATGTAGATTGGTGAATGTAACCAGGAGGCTGGCGGTTGGCTGAGCAGGTGTTAACTTTACCTTATGTGGGTGCAAATTTTCCCATAATTCTTGTAGGATTTTGATGAAATTTCCATCGAATGTTTGTCATCGTTTGAGTTATATTTTAAGCATTTCATGATTCAATGCTGCATCGTGCAAAAAGAAGAGTTATTGTTAAGGTTCTTGTGTTTGCAAGCACCCCTACAATTCTTGACTGATGAAATTTTCACCAAAAAAGTATCAGTGTGCTTTTATCAAATGCTGGGTCACACAAAAAGGAGTCTTATTACTCTTATGAATCTTGACAGATTTTGATGAAGTCATTAAAACCAGGTCTTGTGACAATTTTGTCTCTTGTTCTGTTTGTTTTTAGATTCTTTTGTATTTTATTCAAGGATAAGGGCATTTCTTTTTCTGTTGTTGTTGTTGTTGTTGTACAGACTTAAATTTAAGTCTTATCTTTGAAAAACTGATATTTTTCATGTATGTGCATTAACCCATTCCCACACAATTATTCTTTTTGACACCCGTAAAGAAAAGCAATTGAGAAAACATTGTACAAAATGATGAAATTGCTTGAAACAAGCAATTTCTTCGTTTTCCACGATGTTTTCCAACCAGAAAGTCGAAAAAATCTAACATTTCATAAACTTTAAGTTGCCTTCTGTAACTTCTTTGAATTTTGATCAGTCTAAAATTTTAGCGTCTGGTTATGGATTAAGTGTTGAATTTAAGGTTATAGCTGTGATATTAGGCAAGACGTTTTAGTCATAGAAGAAAAGGTCCAGACATTTAAAGCAGCTCTTGAATAGATTATCACAGAAAAATTTTGGCTCCCAATTTTAAAATTTCTAATTATATTGCTTTCAGACATTTGTATGAAGGTGATTAGGGTGATTTTGTAAGGAAAATTCCTTCTCATAACTTTTAAAAAAGAAAGAAAAGAAGCATAAATATTGTGTGTTACAATATGCCAAATAAGTCTGTGAAGTACTACCCAAGTTGAACCAGAATTCATCGGGTAAGTAAATTATCTGTTTATCAAACAAAAAATTGCCTTATTTGTGATTTCCACCAGGTATGGTTTATGTCATTGGCTTCCGCTAGCTTTACTGTCCTTATGACATCACCCAATGTCTAATGACCTCACTTGATTTTTCCGATGTTTCAAAATAGGGAATATATCACATTGTAGTTAACTTATAGCGAATTTAGTAGAATCAACTCGGAGTAAGAATATTTATCATGTAAATGACATTAACCCTTGTCATGCTGAACCCGGAATATTCTGATTTTGGCAGGAGATGTAGACTAAGATCAGCCTGCACATAAGTGCAGTCTGATCTCAGTCTACCCCTCCTGCGTGTACTTTTCCCGACAGACTTGTTTATGAAGTTGATTTCTAAGAGAAATATTAATTTTTGAACAACAAGTTCTATCAGTGCTTTCAGCCCTTTGATTTAACAGCAATTTAATACAGTAATTAATACAGCATGACAAGGGTTAATAACTATTGAAAAAGCAGATGATTTTCCTATTTTATATTTTCATGAAATCTGTTCAAGAGCTGCATTAACCCATGCCCACTCGGCAAAATTTTAGATTTTTCTGAATTGAAAGTTGTAGCAGATGACAATTTTAAGTTAATAAAAAATTTAAGATCTAAGCCTATGGGGATAGAAAACATTGTAACAAGCTATTTCTTCATTTTCAAAAATATTTCCAAAGTATTTTACTTGAGGGGCGTAAAAAAGAGGGATTGTATTATTTTTTAACACTTTATCAATTATGATTCAATAGATTCTTTTACCTGTTTGTTTAAATCTCTTTAAGATTCTTTTTATTTCTCTTTTTGTTAAATTTTTCATTATACATGTATTACTCCAGATTTCAATTATAAATGATCGGCGACATTGGTTTTCATTTGGAACCTTTATCGTATGTATATTTGTTTAACCCATTACCACACAAATATTATTATATCCCCCACAACAAAGTTAGGGGGGTATACTGGAATCAGGATGTCCGTCTGTCCGCCTGTGGACATAATTTGTGTCCTCATTTCCCTACCAATTTTGCTGAAACTTTACCAAATTCTTTCTTGCAGTGGGAACTTGTTCACCTGCAAATTTCATGCCCCTTTGAATTATTTTTGTATATACAATATATAGGGAAAAAATCATAACTCCTGAATAGGTTGACAGATAAAAAAAATAAAAGTGATTCACATGTACGAAGTTAGGGGGGTGGGGTTATACTGGAATCAGGTTGTCAGTCTGTCCATCTGTCAGTCTGTCCATCTGACAGTCCATCCAAGGACATAATTTTGTGTCCTCATCTCCTCCCACATTTCCAGACCAAAATTGCTGAAACTTTACCAAAATCTGCAATGGGAACTTGTGCATTTGCAATTTTCATTATGATTAATCAACTCTTTCAGGAGTTATGCCCCTTTGATACAATATATCGAGAATATATCAAAACTCCTGAACAGGATGACAGATAAAAAAAAGTAAAAGTGGTTCACATGTACAAAGTTAAGGGGGGATACTGGAATAAGTTGTCTGTATGTCTGTCTGTCCGTCCATCCATGGACATAATTTTGTGTCATCTCTTCCCAAATTTCCAGACCAACTTTTGCTGAAACTTTACCAAAATCTTCCTTGCAATGGAAACTTGTGCACCTGCAATTTTCATAATGATTTATCAACTGTTTCAGAAGTTAAGCCCCTTTGATTTGTTTTTTTATATACAATATATAGAGAATAAATAATAACTCCTGAACAGGATGACAGATAAAAAGAAATAAAAGTGGTTCACATGTTTATTCCAGAACATAAACGTCATGTACGACGTTGCATGAAACCCACAATTTCCATCTTCAATGTTGAACAAAATCCCTCTCTTTTTTACAGTCATTGCCCCTCATTTATTTAAAATTTGTTAAAAAAATTGTTCTCTCGATTAATCATGAATGGGCAACATTTCAATGGATATAATTTGGCCTCGTTTAAAAAGCGGTGGTAGTGGGGGGGTATTCGTCAGCCCTTACAGGCGACAGTTCTAAAGTTTAAACTGGTCAAAATTCAAAGAAGCTGCAGACAATTCCAAGTTAATGGAATATCAAACATCTCTGTCTATCTGGAAAGAAAAAAAATGTGGAAAATGCAATTTCTTTATTTCTACATTGTTTTCTTTAACCTTTTTCTTGAGGGTCATAAAAAGTGGGGCTGTGTGGTAATGGGTTAACCAGGTGACAGAATTTCAATTCACATTGTTTTATCAATACCTTAATGTCTAAAATTAACCTGTTAATATATTCCTGATACTTCAAAACTGAGTGACGATTCCAATACATGTATTTGCGATGAAGATATATCTCATCCATACACATCTCTTGAAGTCAAGGTTTTCTTTCAAGGTCAACCTTCTGAAAACTTGTCATTTTGGTGCAATGATGTTTCGAAAACACATACTGAAGATAAACTTTCATATAATCTTTCCTGTTAGATGTGTAGATAACTAACTGTGCTCTCTATCAGTGGGTTGCAAGTTTGAATGCAATGCATTTTCTCTCCGACATCTGCCAAAAGCCAAGGCAATATGTGTAATTTTGTCTCTCACCAATGGGTGATTGATTAGCATCGCCTGTAGGTCAGTTTGCAGTTGATGGATTAGATTGAAAGTTGTGCTAGTTTTGTTGCGTGAAATGACGGAAAGTCACAGATAGCTGCACCCGCCTCACAACATACCTGCAACATTGTTGAAACTGATGTTGACCTATTACCAGATGACAGCATTATGAATTGGTCCAAATTGAAAGAAGTTGCAGACAAAAATTCAAGTAAATGAAACTTTAAAAATCTCTGGATAGAAAACATTGTGGAAAATGAAGAAATTGCTTGTAACAAGCAGTTTCATCATTTTCCATATCGTTATCCCAATTTCAATTCTCAAGGGTGTAAAAAATCGTATGGAGTGGGGATGGGTTAAACCCTAAAATATCAATCACTCATGTATATCTGTGGTTGGTTCATCTAAATACAATTTTAGGAGAGGGGGCATTTCCTACAAAAAGTACTAGAAAATTCTTTATTGGCAACCAATCACTTGTCTCATTTAACACATTACCATACAGAATTTTTTTAGACAGTTCCATATTGAGAAGGCGTTGCAGACGACATTATGAAGTTTATGAAATTTTAGATTTTTCAAATGTCTGGGTAGAAAACATTGTGGAAAAAGAAGAAATTGCTTGTTACAAGCAATTTCTTCATTTTACACAATGTTTTCCCAATTGTTTTTGTTGATGGGCATCAAAAAGTGTAATTGGCTGGTTATGGGTCTACTACGATAGTGATCTTTGCAAATCGGCCTGACCAATGAGGCTTATGCAATGAATTACAAGTCAGAGTTTTGAACTCAAGACCAGAGGATTGAAATTAAGGCGTGTTAACAAAGTAAAAGGGCTTATCTAACCTTTAACCCATCACCAGACAAATAAAAATTGAAATTGGTGTAAACTGAAAGCAGTTATTCTCCACAGTTTTACTAAAGTGGAATGTAGAAAACGTTTGCCTCCAAGTGTGGAAAACATTGTGGACAATGAAGAAATTGCTTGTTTCAAGCAGTTTCTTCATTATCCACAATGTTTTTCAAAGGCTTGTAAGGGGTTGAATAATAAAATTACTAAGCATGTTTTTCTTTTGTGTGATGCATCAAACTCAATACAAACATTTGCTTTAGCTTTGATTATGATATTATTTTTCATTCATTTTCCATTTGTTTTGAATTTTATAATGTGATATTTAGACCACTTCATTCTATTATTAAATAAGATCGTAAATAAATCACAGTGCTTTACCTGTTCTTTTAAGCTCCACTGGCTAAAGGCCAACTACCTGAAACCTTGGGTTGTTTCCGTAATGTTTTCTTGGACTTTTTCTTAAAAACTTTCTCCGCAGAAACTAATGATTAGATTGCAACCTAGATGACAGATTGCAGTTGCCAAGGGAAAAAATGATCAACTTATAAAACCATTTGTTTAAAGTAGAAATGAAATTCGAACTCCGACTTGGCTTGACATAAGCCGATTAACTACCAACCAACCATTTTACCTTTTTATTGCATGTTATTGACCAAGTATATTGTAAAACAAAGCAGTTCATCATCAAAGTTGGACTTCCTGTTGGCAAGGCCAAAAATCTGTCAATTTCACGATCCTTTCTTGATGAAATTTATTGTCTCATAAAAAGCATATATAGTCCATTGGCCTTATGGCCCTCACTTAAGTCATTGACTAAAGAAGTATAACAGCTTAAGGTGACCTTATTTTGCCCAAACCAGACCTGGTATGAAAGCCTTAATACAGATATAAAAAATTTAACAAGAGGACCATGATGGTCCTATATCGCTCCCTTGAGTATGATGGCTCAAGGCTTTATGAAATAATATACAAAATTTCAAAGCCCTACACCTTATCCTTTTGGAGAAGATTTTTTGAAAGATTTTCTCCTTTAATCCTAGGTATAGTGAAGATCCAACCACATTTTCTATGATATCCTTCATTACTTCTTTCTGGGATTGCACAAAAAGCACTTATTTTCATAATACAGTAATTCTATGAAGCATTTTAGTACAGGGTCAATAGCCACTCTTACACACTAAATATTAAAGCCCTTGGCCTTATGGATGGGGAGAAGAAGACTTTTAAAGATTTCCTTCTTTAATTCTATGTAAAATCAGGGATCGCCCAGAAAAGGGCTAATTTCAGAATACGGCAATTCCTTGAAGTATTTTGGTAGAGGGTCGATAAATGATGACATATACCAAATATCAAAGCTCTAGGCTTTATGGTTTGGGAGAAGAAGATTTTTAAAGTTCTCTTTCTTTATTTCAATGTAAAATCAGGGATGGCAAAGAAAAGGGCTAATTTTCAGAATACATTAATTCTTTGAAGTATTTTGGTAGAGGGTCAATAGATGATGATTTGTGCCAAATATCAAAGCTCTAGGCCTTTTGGTTTGGGAGAAGAAGATTTTTAAAGTTTTCTTTCTTTATTTCAATGTAACATCAGGGATCGCCCAGAAAAGGGCTAATTTCAGAATACGGCAACTCCTTGTAGTATTTTGGTAGAGGGTCGATAAATGATGATGTATACCAAATATCAAAGCTCTAGGCTTTATGGTTTGGGACAAGAAGATTTTTAAAGATTTCTTCTTTATTTCTATGTAAAAACAGAGATCAAAAAGAAAAGGGCTAATTTTCAGAATATGGTAATTCTTGAAGCATTTTGGTAGAGGGTCAATAATTGATGATTTGTACCAAATATCAAAGCTCTAGGCTTTATGGTTTGGGAGAAGAAGATTTTTAAAGTTCTCTTTCTTTATTTCAATGTAAAATCAGGGATGGCAAAGAAAAGGGCTAATTTTCAGAATACATTAATTCTTTGAAGTATTTTGGTAGAGGGTCAATAGATGATGATTTGTGCCAAATATCAAAGCTCTAGGCCTTTTGGTTTGGGAGAAGAAGATTTTTAAAGTTTTCTTTCTTTATTTCAATGTAACATCAGGGATCGCCCAGAAAAGGGCTAATTTCAGAATACGGCAACTCCTTGTAGTATTTTGGTAGAGGGTCGATAAATGATGATGTATACCAAATATCAAAGCTCTAGGCTTTATGGTTTGGGACAAGAAGATTTTTAAAGATTTCTTCTTTATTTCTATGTAAAAACAGAGATCAAAAAGAAAAGGGCTAATTTTCAGAATATGGTAATTCTTGAAGCATTTTGGTAGAGGGTCAATAATTGATGATTTGTACCAAATATCAAAGCTCTAGGCTTTATGGTTTGGGAGAAGAAGATTTTTAAAGTTCTCTTTCTTTATTTCAATGTAAAATCAGGGATGGCAAAGAAAAGGGCTAATTTTCAGAATACATTAATTCTTTGAAGTATTTTGGTAGAGGGTCAATAGATGATGATTTGTGCCAAATATCAAAGCTCTAGGCCTTTTGGTTTGGGAGAAGAAGATTTTTAAAGTTTTCTTTCTTTATTTCAATGTAACATCAGGGATCGCCCAGAAAAGGGCTAATTTCAGAATACGGCAACTCCTTGTAGTATTTTGGTAGAGGGTCGATAAATGATGATGTATACCAAATATCAAAGCTCTAGGCTTTATGGTTTGGGACAAGAAGATTTTTAAAGATTTCTTCTTTATTTCTATGTAAAAACAGAGATCAAAAAGAAAAGGGCTAATTTTCAGAATATGGTAATTCTTGAAGTATTTTGGTAGAGGGTCAATAATTGATGATTTGTACCAAATATCAAAGCTCTAGGCTTTATGGTTTGGGAGAAGAAGATTTTTAGTTTTCTTTCTTTATTTCTATGTAAAATCAGGGATGGCAAAGGAAAGGGCTAATTTTCAGAATACCGTAATTCTTTGAAGTATTTTGAGAGAGGGTCAAAAGATGATGATTTGTACCAAATATCAAAGCATTAGGCCTTTGGGTTTGGGAGAAGAAGATTTTAAAAAAAATTCTTTCTTTATTTCAATGTAACATGAGGGATCACACAGAAAAGGGCTAATTTCAGAATACAGTAATTCTTTGAAGTATTTTGGTAGAGGGTCTAGGTAAATATTTGTACCAAATATCAAAGCTCTAGGCCTTATGGTTCGGGAGAAGAAGATTTTTAATTTCTATGTAAAATCAGGGATAGCACAGAAAAGGGCCAATTTTTAGAATACGGTAATTCTTTGAAGTATTTTGAGAGAGGGTCAATAGATGATGAACTATACCAAATATCATAGCTCTAGGCCTTTTGGTTTGGGAGAAAAAGACTTTAAAGTTTTCCTTCTTAATTTCTATGTAAAATCAGGGGTTGCACAGAAAAGGGCTAATTTTCAGAATACGGTTATTCTTTGAAGTATTTGGTTGAGGGTCAATAGATGACGATTTGTACCAAATATCAAAGCTCTAGGCCTTATGGCTTTGGAGGAGATTTTTTTTTTTGACGTTGTTGCCATGGCAACCAGAGTTCTTCATGGATTTCAATTCTTTGAAGCATTTTGAAAGAGCATGACCTAAGGATCATTTATGTGATGTTTTGTTGAAATTCCATAGCTAGTTTAGGATGAGAAGATTTTTTTTGTAATTGTGAAAGAACGGACAGATGACAACCAATCACAATAGCTCACCCAGAGCACTTTGTGCTCAAGTAGCTAACAAGACATTCTGATCATGTCTGAAGGTATTTATGCCAGAACTTTCGTGTTTACATAGCAAGGAAGGTATATATGACAGAACTGTCGTGTTTACATAGCCAGGAAGGTATTTCTAAGATCTGACCTAGTGACCCGACTTTGATCCCTCTTTACCATCAAACTTGACCGAGATATCATGCCGTAAAATATTCAGACCAAATACCAAGATCTTTGATCCAAAAATATGGCCTCTAGAGAGCACACATAAGATTCGACTAAGTGGCCTAGTATTTGACCCAATTTCGATTTGATTGAGATATCATTCAGACACACATTCTGAGCAAATACAAAGACATTTGACGCAAAAATGTGCCCTTTAGAGTGCACACAAGTATACATTTAGGCTGTTTTACTTCTGCAGTCATTGACTCGGAAAAGCCCTTTGGCCAATGGTCCTCTTGTTGCAACTACAGCAACTAGATTTTTTGACAGATTTCAAAGTTGCCATTTGTTGAGACCACCACCTATAGAATATTCCAGCAAAACTTAATATTGGTAAACAGTTTGGAAGATGTCATTTAACCCTTTCCCGTTCAAATACGGGATTTTACGTTCCTGTGATTTTATACTTGAGAAAACATTGTGGAAAAAGAAGAAATTGCTTGTAACAAGCAATTTCTACTTCAGAATATTTTCTACCACATAGGATGGTTTCATTTCAAATAGCATCCAGTTTTCATTGTTGTCTGCAACCTCTTTCAATTTGGACTAGTCTAAAATTTCAATAAGCAGGAAAGGGTTAAGGAATTTGACACATGACAGGCAGCAAACAAATGATGATCTTGACTTCAATTGAGCTTGCTGTGCTTAGATGAGCTATAACTCTTTTGACCGATCAAATTATTCAATTAGATCAAAAGTGAATGTTGAACTAATTAAATTTATGTCATTTCTGTTGGTTTGGGGGACTAAAATGGCAACAATTTGACTTTTGTTTTATAATCCAGAAATAAATAATGAACATTAATGTTGTTCGATATCTCGGCCATGCTACCACATAGGTCAGTGGAAAGGGCCAGTGATCCATAAGCTCTTGACTAAGAGCATGGAAAAGTAAAGTATGTGGACAGACAGACATAATGAAACCAACCCCTCTAAATGAGCTGTAAGCTGTAGCTTTGACATTTAAGTCGCTAACTAATAAAAGTGCTTTACATAAAAGGCAGCCAATGTTGGAGTTCAAATTCAACATCCTATAAAAATGAATCATTAGATTGGCTGTTGTTGTTTTTATTGCAGTGATGATTGGTCAATTTGTAGATAGGGTTGTAATAAGCTAGAAATAACTATCTTGACAATATAAAACAATCATGTATCTACCCATGACAAAGCTGCAAATAGATGTACATTTATATTGAAACCCATACGTAATGTACAGAATAATTTCTGAACAAATCTCTTTGATTTCAAATTCACAAAGGCAGAATCAAAAACAACATAACACAAGATGTGATTGAATTTTAATACTTTATCAATTTGTAAATTTCCTATTATATGTACAATTCATCATCTCTTTGTAAGAAAACTTGAAATTTGTGTAAATTTATTACCAGACAGCAAAGTTAAACTAATCTAATTTCAGCGAAAATTCATTCTCCTTTTTCCTTAAAATGTCCAGATTAAATATATTTGGCCCACAAGAAAAGGGATCATTCAAAGAACTCTATAAGAAGAAATATTTTAACCCATTCCCACAGAATGACGATTTTGGACGCCCCCAAAAGAAAAGCAATTGGGAAAACCTTGTTTTAAATGCAGAAATTGCTTGTAACAAGCAATTTCTTCATTTTACACAACGTTTTCTACCCAAGAAGTTGAAGAAATCTGAAATTTCATAACCTTCTACTTGTCATTTTCAACTCCTTTCAATTTGGACCAGTCTAAAATTTTACCGTCTTGTAATGGGTTAAGATGCTGGATCCAGTAGAGATTAATCAGCAATACATGTAATAATTTGAAGAGCAAGATGGGTCACATATGTAGTTAGACAAGAAATACATTTACACAAATAATTATTCTGACAAGTCTTGTATATACTAAGGTATTTAAATCACTTGTAAGGAAATCCCTTTCAAGACATCATTCATATTTTCAACCAATTACTACTCAATAACGCTTTTTGATGTAAATATTACTAATGAAAACATTTCCAAAAAAGGAGAAATTGCTTGTAACAAGCCATTTCTCCTTTTCCTAAAATGTTTTCTATCATATTAAGTAATTATTTTCCAAATTACAAACACTTTTGAAATAGCGTCTGCAAATTCTTTCAATTGGAACCAGGCCAAACTACGAAACAGATGTTAGTTCAGGATAGATAGCTTCCTTACAGAATGAGATACATAGTTCTACAAGACAAAATGGCAGAATTGCATAAAACTTGGAAGATTTGTAACTGTTAACTGCAAATCTTTACCCTGACAAGAGCACTGCATGCAGGTGCCAACGTTTTTCTGTTCAAGTGCTTGATGATGGGTAAAACTTGCAAGTCAACAAAAGGCATGATTCATTCAAAAAAGGATTTCGAATTACATCCCTTGTTGGTATAGATGGCTGTTTATTCCGAGTTTCAAGTAATACCATAGATATTACAAAATTTCAAAGTTTTCGGACGACTTTGATGCATACAAAATCAGGGCTTTTGCAATGCCTCAGATAATGCCTCCATAAATAGCCAAACTAAAATTGATGCCAACTCCAGTCCATGGCTCCTTTACTACAGACTCATCTTTAACCCTTTCCTGTTTTTCAAAACTTTAGACTGGTACAATTAAAAAGAAGTTGCAAACGAAAATTAAAGGTGAGTGCTATTTGAAAAGTAACCAACCTCAAGGGTAGAAAATATTGTGAGAAAAGAAATTGCTTGTGACAAGCAATTTCTTCTTTTCCCACAATTTTTTCTCAAGTCTAAAATCACAGGGATGTAAAGACCAGTGATTGAACAGGAAAGGGTTCACCAAGTAACACACAATCCTACATTTTTGTGCCCCAAAGAAAGCTATTTATGGAAAACATGGCAAGAAAAGAAGAAATTGTTTGTAACAAGCAATTTCTTCTTTTCTCACAAAGTTTTCTACCCTATACGGCCCCTATTTTCAAAAACAAACAGATGACTTTTTGTTTTCTGCAACCCCCTTCAATTTCTCTGCATCCATAATTTTGTCATTTGGGAATGGATTAAAAGCCTGCCCAAATATACCTTCCTTTCACAAACAGATAATGTTTTAAATTTCATCAAGAGAACACTTGCTGTGAAGAGTTGAAATCTAGACTTTTGTCATGATTGATACAAAAGCTTATTTAAAATTTGGCATCCAACACTATAATTTTTCTCCGACAACAGCTCAATGCTTCAAAAATCAATGAATGCTTTATTCTTAGGACTCTTAAATCTATAACACATATAATTTCAGTATGTTTACTTTAAAGTTGAACAAGGTTAAACAGATACAGATAGATAGGGGTTAGATTTCAGATTTCATACATCAAACTACCCAAAGCCCTATGATGTGGGTATTTTGTCTCCCAAGACGATTTTAATGAGCACCTACAACATTTTATATTTAGTTTGTTATAACAATTCTGTAGTGGCTTTACGTCTCTAATCCAGACTTCTGGTCAAATAAATATTGGTAGTAAATAATTTGAATTTAACTCAACACCAAACAACAACTTTTAGACTTGTCCAAATTCAATAAGTTGCAGATGACAACTTTTAGTTGTAGAAATTTAGAAAATCTTTGTCTTTTGGGGTAGAAAACATTATGCATATGAAGAAATTTTAATTTCCACATTATCTTCCGAAGCTTTTTCTTGGGGGGGGGGGGGGAGGGGGCATCAAAATGCGGGATTGTGTTGGAATGAGTAAATAGTTTTTAACCATATAAACCAATATCAATATTGTACAATACCTCTTCATAAAACCAAGTTCTAACTATTTTAAAACATGTTCAATTATTTTGCAAACAGTGTTTATAGAAAAAAATAAAATAAGTCATAAAAGATTATGTGAACCTAGAGCATTTGCAAAAAATAATGTACTAAGATATTGCAACCAATTTAAAACAGGCATTTAACTTTGAATAATAAAGAGGAAATGTCAAAATTGCTCTACTATTTGGTGCTTGATAGCGAATAAAAAACTCTAACAAGAGTGCCAGTTACAAAATATGCCACAACATAATTCCTTTTTCAAGAAAGAAGCTATCAATGTAACAGGAGTTGCATCAAAAAGCACTTTTCCATTAAGGTCCCTTTTTTGTGACCTGATCTAGAATAGTAAAAACCTGATAAAATGCACAAAGTCAAGTGACTAGGATCATTCTGAAAAAATTCATGCAAAAATGGAGAGCTGGGTTAACCAAAAAATTTGCATTTAGCCCTGTTTTCTGCAACATAGCCAAAAATAAAAAAACAACTTGACAATATGCACAAGGTCAGGTGCATAGGAACATTCTGTGAAAATTCAATTGAAATCTGTCCTGAAATGTAGAAGATATATGTATAAGACATGGACGGATGGACAGACATTGGGATGGACAGATAGAAGAACATGATGTCATATATGTCCGCCTTCAGCGGAGTATAAAAAAGAGCATCATTCTTATAAAACTGTGTATAGATTTACTCTCTTGATATTATAGGTTGCTCTTTTGATAGTGAATTTATTTTCCAAGTTTCAAATAAATGCCTTCAGTAATACCAGTTGTTGTTTGGTTTAGCTTTTAGCAATAAAACAGGCATATCGCTGCGCAAGAACCGAACAATGGATTCCTGGTATATCTTGCACTAGTGCCGTCATTACATCCTTTCCTAACCTCCAGCTGCTATCCCACTTAGATTAACAAATTATCCACACATTGGTGAGGGACAAATATTGGAAAGGATATATGCCGCCGTCTGGGATCCAACCCATGACACCCCATGATTGAAAATTGGGAGTCAGATGCACTACCAATTCTGATAGTACCAAAAAATTTTATATGATGACAACAATGAGGCTATGGCAATATCTTGGGTTTTCTATGAAAATAGTCAAACTGATAAAATATTCAAATGGATTTGCATAATTGATGGATCGCTGATCCCGCCCAATTACCCTGACAGGAAGTTCAAATTTGACATTAAACGGTATCATTGTCCAAATTACATGGCCAGTAACATGTAAGAAGAAAGCAAAATAACTAGAGGCAAACCTAGACATTGTAACTACACCTTGAACAGCTGTAGTTATGATATCAAAGTTGCAAAACCAACAAACAATGCTTCACATAAATGTCAGCCTATGTCGGAGTTCAAAGTTCACTTCCGGTCTAAATGAATGACTTGATTTATCAATTGATTCTTTGATGGACAGCCATGATTGGTCAATATGTACCACAATTTAGAATAGATGGTCCAAAAGAATGGCACAGGATCACTCTGATGACTCTTCAGGATCACTGACTGTATCTTTCTTTGCACGTTTCATGGACTGTAAGGCCTTTTCTCTCAGGGATCTCTCCAACTCCTCACTTTTTTCTTCACTTTCCTTTTCTTGACCTTCCTCACTTCCAGAGTCCTCCTTCAATAAATAAACACAAAGAATTTTAGATAATAGCATAGTTAAATTCATATTTTAGATTTAAATATTTCACCATTTCTACAACAAAGCCTATGTTGTGGGTACTCATTTGAATTGTCTCCAAAATTTGAACCCACAACCTTGACTTCTCTCAGTTTACAAGTCTGCCACCCTAACCTCTGAGCTCAGAAGGCCCCTAAATGATTTCTGTAATCCATCAATAAATGTATGCATCATGTTCACCATGTGACGCAATATCAAACTAGACCAAGATTTCATTGAGACATTTGAGCCAAAAATGGCCTTTAGAATGCACACAAGATATTGATGGATAAGGGGCAACTGACACAGTATGTTGAATGATCACAAGAGCTCACTGGACGAGAAAATTTTGGACTGGTCCTAATTGAGAAATCTAGCAGATGACATTTAAAATTGCACTATAACAAGAGGGCCGTAACAGATTTCAATTATTTTAGCTTTTCTCAAAGGGGACCACCTAAGGAACATTTCTGCCAAATTTGGTTCAAATGGGCCAAGTGGTTTGGGAGGAGATGTCATTTAAAGAAATTGTTGACAGACTACAAATGATGGACGGACAACTGACAAGAGGTGATCACAATAGCTCACTTGAACACTTCGTACTCAGTTAAGCTAAAGAAGAGGACCATCATGGTCCTATATCGCTCGCCTGAGTATGATGGCTCAAGGCATTATGATATAATATACAAAATATCAAAGCCCTAAACCTAATCATTTTGGAGAAGATTTTTTAAAGATTTTCTCCTTTAATCCTAGGTAAAGTTAAGATCCAACCATATTGAGCCAATTTCAAGATTGCGGTAATTCTTTGAAGTACTTAAGTAGAGGGTCAATAGGCATAAATACATACCAAGTATCAAAGATCTAGGCCTATAGGTTTAGAAGAACGACATTTTATATGATATCCTTCATAACTCCTTTCTGGGGTTGCACAGTAAAGTGCTTATTTTCAGGATACAGTAATTCTATGAAGTATTTTGGTAGAGGGTCAATAGGTATTATTACACACTAGATATTACAGCCCTTGACCTAATGGTTTGGGAGAAAAAGATTTTTAAAGATATCCTTCTTTATTACTATGTAAAAACAGGGATTGCACAGAAAAGGGCTAATTTTCAGAATACGGTAATTCTTTTGAAGTATTTCGGTAGATGGTCAATAGATGATGTTTTTCACAAAATATCCAAGCTCTAGGACTTATGGTTTGGGAGAAGAAGATTTTTAAAGATTTCCTTCTTAATTTCTATGAAAAATCAGGGATCGCACAGAAAAGGGCTAATTTTCAGAATATGGTAATTCTTTGAAGAATTTTGGTAGAGGGTCAATAGATGATGATATATACCGAATATCAAAGCACCAGGCCTTATGGTTTGGGAGGGGAAGATTTTCAAAGATTTCCTTCTTTATTCCTTTGTAAAATCAGGGATCGCACAGAAAAGGGCTAATTTTCAGAATACAGTTATTCTGAAGTATTTTGGTAGAGGGTCAATAGATGATGATTTGTACCAAATATCAAAGCACTAGGCCTTATGGTTTGGGAGAGGAAGATTTTCAAAGTTTTCAATCTTTATTTCTATGTAAAATCAGGGATCACTCAGAAAAGGGATAGTTTTCAGAATATGGTAATTCTTTGAAGCATTTTGGTAGAGGGTCAATAGATGATGTATACCAAACATAAAAGCTCTAGGCCTTATGGTTTGGGAGAACAAGATTTTCAAAGATTTCCTTCTTTATTTTTATGTAAAATCAGGGATTGCACAGAAAAGGGCTTATTTCAGAATACGGTAATTCTTTGAAGTATTTTGGTAGAGGGTCAATAGATGATAATTTGTACTAAATATCAAAGCCCTAGGCCTTATGGTTTGGGAGAAGAAGATTTTTAAAGTTTTCGATCTTCATTTCTATGTAAAATCAGGGATCGCACAGATAAAGGCTAATTTTCAGAATACAGTAATTCTTTGAAGTATTTTGGTAGAGGGTCAATAGATGATGTTGTATACCAAATATAAAAGCTCTAGGCCTTACCGCTTGGGAGAAGAAGAATTTTTAAGTTTTTTCACTCCATTGCCATGGCAACCAGAGTTCTTCAAGGATTTCAATTCTTTGAAGTATTTTGAAATAGCATGACTTAAGGATCATTTCTGTGAAGTTTTGTTGAAATTCCATGGTTAGTTTAGGAGAAGATTTTTTTGTAATTGTGAACGGACGGATGGATGGACAGACGGACGGATGGATGATGACCGATCACAATAGCTCCCCCGGAGCACTTTGTGCTCAGGTGAACTAAAAATACCAAGTATGGTGGAAAAGGTGAAATTGCTTGTCACAAGCAAATTTCTGTTTTCCCACAAAGTTTTCCATAACCGTATTTCTTTGTGTGATAATGGGTATACAGCTGAGGTTAAACAAGCTTTATCTTTTAATACTCCTCCGCCAAACCTTACATTACCAATATGGTTACTACCAGAGCTGTCTTGTCATGACTCAATACTGCTTCTTTTGACTGCTAGAAGGGTTTTGTTTGTAATAGCAGGGTTTTAAGGGATGCAGTTTTGCATGTTCTAGGCTCACAAATGGGTAGGTAGCTGGATCCTCAAAACTGAGATGTTTGTCCCATATAGACCCCCTAATGTTAACTTCAGAAAATAATTGAAGACTGTTTATAGCCTTAACTAATGGTGTGAAAATACAAATTTTCTCCGCTTGTCCCCAGATTTGCCATGGTATATACTTGTACCTGAGGGTTTCATATCCCCAAATTAACTGTCAAATATTTTGTTTGCCTTGAAGCCTTGGACTTTCAATTAATAATGTTTCAAGGTAATAAGTTAAATATCTCTATAATAATTAAGCATTACAAGAGTTAAGGCACAGTCAATTTAAATACTGAGACTTCCAAATATCAAGCACTCTCAAGTCTTGGGGACCATTTGTGAAGTTAGACTACAACACTGCAATGGTATGTTATGCTGCTTTGAACAAGGTTTCAGTTACATTATTGCTAATATTACATGATGATGTGCTTCCAGGATATCATTCACAGATTGTGTATGTATTGTCAAAGGACATAACCACTTGACAAGTGACACAGCAAGGGTTAGGACACACAGCCTTTACATCTGCCATGGAGATCTACACATTTCAGCACTAAGGCATTTTTTGTTTATCCCATTACCAGACAATAAAATTTTAGACTGGTCCAAATGCAAAGGAGTTGCAGACGATTCTTTTAAGTTTACGGAATTTTAGATTTTTCAACTTTCTGGGTAGGAAACATCGTGGAAAATGGAGAAATTGCTTGTAACAAGCAATTTCTTCATTTTACACAATGTTTTCCCAGATGTTTTTCCTAATTGGCATCCAAAAACGTCACTGTGTGGGAATGGGTTATACTGTTGGATAATATTATTACAGTGTATAAGCTGAAATTATACCTGAACCTCTTCCCTCTTCTTATGTTTCTTATGCTTCTTGTGCTTTTTATGTTTCTTTTCTTTCTTTTTCTTTTTCTTCTTCTCTCCATCTGAAGACTGTGGCTGTAACAATTTAATCAAGGATAATTGAAAATACATATAAGTGCCAATAATTGAAGGTAAACTTAATGATAATGAAAGACAAAGTTCTATATTTGATATTCCTATTACAGTATACTAAGAGTAGTCAAGGGTCATCAAGTCAAGCCCACAATCCATTTAACCTTGAGCTTTGACCTTGACCATGGAGCTATCTGAAAATTTGCTTCAAATGGCACATCCACTTATGATGGAAAACAAATTCAAAGTTTGTTTGAAATCCATGAAAGATGTAAGTCTGGATCCTCAGCCTTGACATTGGAGCTATCTGAAAATTTATTTCAAATGGCACATCTCATGATGTAGAACAAGTAATTTTGAAGTCCAAACATAAATGAAGGAGATATGCTCTAGGCAATACGGAAGGACCAACTTATTAACGCACTAAGCAACTAACACACTAATACACAGGGCATACTCTGGACTGAAATTTCTTTTAGCCAACCTTTTATCCAATCTGAAAATTCTTTAGCCAATTGGGCTAAACTGTAGCCAACATTTCAGCCGTTGTAGAACTTTTTAAAATTTATAAAGATTTTTAAAAAAGATTTTTTCAAATTTTCTATTAAAATATTTTCTTAAGTTAATCATTTCTTTTATTTTTTTTACTTTTTTTAATTACATGTAAATAAATTCAACCCATTCCCACACAATCCTGATCTTGAGCTCCTCTTAGAAAAAAAAAGTAGAAAACATTGTGGACAATGAAGAGATTGCTTGTGACACAACATGCGTTGTACCATTCTAAAATTCAACCAACTTAAATTGTTGTATGCAAAATCTATTGATTTGGACCAGTCTTGATTTTTGTCAGGTAATGGGTTTATTATAATTTGTTAAGTATGTTGGAAAAAATAAAAATTGATTTTGAAATAGTTCAATTAACCCATTCCAACTCAATCCCTCCTTTTTACGCCCTTCAAGAAAAAAGCTTTGGAAAACATTGTGGAAAATGAAGAAATTGCTTGTATCAAGCAATTTCTTCATTATCCACAATGTTTTCTATCCAAAAAGGTGAAAAAAATTAAAATTCCATCAACTTGAAATTGTCGCCTGCATCTTCTTTCAATTTGGACCAGTCTAAAATTTTGTCAAGTGGGAAAGGGTTAAGGCACCACTTTTGGCTTGCATTTGGTATCTTTTACAGTAAGTCATTCTCACGATTCCAAATCTATTTTTAGTAACAAATAAACTAGATTTCCCTTTCCATTTTCTTACTCGTCAGTAGGTTGAATAAAAGAATTAAATGGGGAAATCATATTTTGAGGTTCATATTCAACACTAGTGGCCTGATTATGGGATGCATGACATGATATCAGCAAAGCAGACATGCATTGGGCGACGATCTTTTACCTGTCAATCAAGGTAATAAACAAAGGTGTTGATGCGTGAAAGGGATTTTATGATGCCAACCCGATAATTACCCCTTATCTTATGCTTAGTTGTTTACAGTTTTCTACAGAAATATTATCTCATAACACTTTCCCTCCCTTTAGCCAGCATTTTCGCCAATTCATATTTTTTTTAGCCATTTTCTCAAAATTTTAGCCATTGGCGAAAATGGCGATCGCCAGTGTGAGCCCTGTAATACACATACACAGACTTGTCACAGTGATAACTAGTCTTGATCGCAGCAAACAGGCAGAAATCCCTTTACAACTTCATTACACCAACTCTATTAAACACAACATAAGAAATTAACAATTTTCTGACCATGCCTAAAGCCATTTTGATTGAACATTTAACAAGGTATGTTTGTAAAAATAATGCCCTTACGAAGTTTGAATTATGTTTGACCTTGACAGTTGACCTTAAGCTTGTCAGATAATCCTAACCATGAGTAGATGTGTACTAATAAGAGGTGCATTCATACTAAGTTAAAGCATTGTAACTTCAACCCACACAATGCTGCCTTTTGATGCCCTGAAGAAATGTGATCACAGAAAATTGTGTGAGAAAAAGAGAAACTGCTTGTGAAAAGTAATTGCTCCTCTTCTTGCAATGTTATCCACCCTACTACGCATCTATTTTCCAATTTTTAGTCAATTCAAAATGTTGTCTCAAACTTATCCAATTTAGTCCAGTCTAAAATTGTTTTGTCTGGTAATGGGTTAAATCTACTTTCCAAAGACGACAATAAAACAATACTTATCTTACAATAAGAAGGTATTAACCCTTGTCATGCTGTATAAATTACCTTATTGAATTGCTGTCGAATCAAAGGGCTGAAAGCACTGATAGAACTTGTTGTTCAAAAATCAATATTTCTTTTACAAATCAATTTCATAAATAACTCTGGTAGTAAAAGTACAAACAGGAGGTGTAGGACAAGATCAGACTGCACTTATGTGCAGGCTGATCTTGTTCTACACCTCCTGCCAAAACCGGAATATTCCGGGTTCAGCATGACAAGGGTTAAGAAATCTTAAGCATAAATTTTTTAAATAGTTTAAAAAAGAAGAGTAACGCATGCAGATGCCAATGCTCTACTGTTCAAGTGCTTCATACTGGGTAAAACTTTTAAGTTGAAAAAGAGGCATGATTTGTTCAAAAATGCATAGTTATCCCCCTTGTTGCTCTCTTGATAGTGAACATACTTATATTCAAAGTAAAATGTTCATAAATACCAGAGATACTGCAAAATGTCAAAGTTTTTGAACAATGACCACAACCAGGCCATAGCAATACCTCTCCGAAAACAGCCAAGGTTACAATAATCAAATGTTTTAACCCTTTCCTGTTTTGTGAAATTTTAGACCTGTCCAAATTCAAATGTTATGCAGACAAAAATGTAAAAATTTGAAGAAACAAGATGTGTTTGTGAAACACTATGTCCCCAAAACAGGAATTCTTTAGAAACGGGTGATTTTTATTTTTTTTTTTCTTTGTTTTAGGGAAAAGGGTTGAAATTTTGACCTTGACGAAATGATCTTCCCCAGTTGCGCCTTGTTGAGACCTATCTACATACCAAATATTAGCATTGTAACTTAATCAGGGTTGAAGTTATAGGAAAATGTTTAGTTGGCAGGTTAAGTTGTGCAGACAGACAGACAGACAGACGGACACCAGTAAACAATATGCCCCCGATCTTATCGATGCCGGGGCATAAAACACACATTCAGTAAGGTAGAGAATAATGTGGAGAAAGAAGAAATTGCTTGTTATAAGCTTGTTTTCTCAAGTATAAAATCACAGCAACATAAAATCCCAGGTTTGTACAGGAAAGGGTTAAAGATGACACAATGTGTTTACCTCGGACTCAGATTCTTCCCTTACACCATCTTTTGCATTCATACCATCTCTATCTGGTGACTCTTGCTTCTCCTTTTTAACAACTACAACTCTACGAGTTTCAGATGAACTTTCTCTATGGTTTCTAGTTTCCTCTATGTCAGAATTGTTTGAAACTGATCTAGGTCTCTTACTAGCTCTATATTCAGGACTAAGGGATCTCTCTGATTTACGTTTATCTGATTTTCTAGAATTCATTCTATCGTTCACCTCTTCCATTGGAGAGGGCGAGCGAGAAACGCTTTCATGTTTAACACGTCTTTGTACTTTAGGTGAAACTGAATGTTTACTATGTGACCTATCTACTCTAGAACGACTTCCTCTACTTGATTGCTTAGGCGATTCCTCTCTAGAACTGTCTCTTTGATTTCTGTGATCAACCTGTCTTTTGTTTAATGATTTCGATGATGGGGTTGTTGATCTAGATCTACGTTTAACACGTCGACTTGACTGTTCTTTGTCTATGGAATGAGACTTCTGTTTGACTGGGGGAGATGACTCTTCCTCACTAGAGCTCTCCTCCTCACTTTCCGATACTTTCTTTTTCTTTCTTTTCAGAACCTCTTTCTCTTTTCTTGAAATTTTACGTTCAACTGATGAATCCTGGTTTTCATTTTTTCGTTTCACTTTCCGCTGAATTTGCCTCTCAGGAGAGGACTCAACTTCACCTGAAGAGCTTTCTGATTCAGGAGGGGTTGGTGGCCGAGCTTTTCGTCTCTGTCTTGGTGGAGCTTCTTCATCTGAAAATTCATCTCTCCGTCGTTGACGTGGTGGAGGTGATCTCTGCTGGCGTCTCCTATCTGGAGGACTGTCTGGATACCGACGTCTAGGAGCTGGGGAAGGTCTACGTCTCACAGGTGAAGGTGATCTGTATCGCTCACGTCTTGGAGGGGGAGGTGGACTGTCACGTCTGCGTCTCATGTCGTCTTCATAATACCGTCTAGGAGATCTGTATCTTGGAGGACTTCTGAAAGGATACCACAGACATTTGTTAACCCATTCTCACAACAAGAGGCCCAGTGGGCCTTAACGGTCACCTGAGTAAAAGAGCACCAAGACAAGTGATTTTGTTTGAAAGAATTAGAAAAAGGTTTGGTTGAAATCCCCTCAGTAGTTCTTGAGAAGAAGATGAAATATTTAAAAGTTACCAAAAATTACCCCCTTTTGGTCCCCATTTTAGGCACCCCTGACCTCCAGCCTTTTAATTTTCACAAATCTGTATGATCAGTACCCAATGAAGCTTTTCACCAAGTTAGTTTGAAATTGGCTTAGTACTTCATCAGAAGAAGGTGAAAATGTGATTTTTTTAACATGATGAACTTTGACCTCTGGGTGTGGCCCCATACATGACCCCAGGGGCATGAATTTCACAATTTATAATATACCTGTCCTAGTTGTCATGCACACAAAATATTTAAGCTCTGGCATTAACGGTTTATTAGAAGAAGATTTTTTAAAGAAGTACCAAAAATTACCCCTTTTTGCCCCCTATTTGGGCCCTTTTGACCCCCAGAACCCCTATTTTCACAAACTTGAATTGGCATCCCCCATTGATGCTTTCTACCAAGTTTGGTTGAAATCCGCCCAGTAGTTCTTGAGAAGAAGATGAAATATTTAAAAGTTACCAAAAATTACCCCCTTTTGGTCCCCATTTTAGGGCCCCCTGACCCCCTAGCCTTTTTATTTTCACAAATCCAAATAACCATTACCAAATGATGCTTTTCAATAAGTTAGTTTGAAATTGGCTTTGTACTTCATCAGAAGAAGATGAAAATGTGATTTTTTTAACATGATGAACTTTGACCTCTGGGTGTGGCCCCATACATGACCCCAGGGGCATGAATTTCACAATTTATAATATACCTGTCCTAGTTGTCATGCACACAAAATATTTAAGCTCTGGCATAAACGGTTTATTAGAAGAAGATTTTTAAAGAAGTACCAAAAATTACCCCTTTTTGGCCCCTATTTGGGCCCCTTTGACCCCCAGAACCCCTATTTTCACAAACTTGAATTGGCATCCCCCAATGATGCTTTCTACCAAGTTTGGTTGAAATCCGCCCAGTAGTTCTTGAGAAGAAGATGAAATATTTAAAAGTTACCAAAAATTACCCCCTTTTGGTCCCCATTTTAGGGCCCCCTGATCCCCCCCAGCCTTTTTATTTTCACAAATCCAAATAACCATTACCAAATGATGCTTTCCAACAAGTTTGTTTGAAATTGGCTTTGTACTTCATCAGAAGAAGATGAAAATGTGAATTTTTTAACATGATGAACTTTGACCTCTGGGTGTGGCCCCATACATGACCCCAGGGGCATGAATTTCACAATTTATAATATACCTGTCCTAGTTGTCATGCACACAAAATATTTAAGCTCTGGCATTAACGGTTTATTAGAAGAAGATTTTTAAAGAAGTACCAAAAATTACCCCTTTTTGGCCCCTATTTGGGCCCCTATGACCCCCAGAACCCCTATTTTCACAAACTTGAATTGGCATCCCCCAATGATGCTTTCTACCAAGTTTGGTTGAAATCCGCCCAGTAGTTCTTGAGAAGAAGATGAAAATGTATAAAAGTTAACGGACGACGGACGACAGACGACGGACGACGCACGACGCACGACGACGGACAAACGATGATCGCAATAGGTCACCATGACCATTCGGTCAGGTGACCTAAAAACCCTGTTTTTGAGGCCCCTCAAGACATAAGCTTTGTAAAACATTGTCGAAAATTAAAAATACTGCTTGTCATTTCTTGCAATTTCTTCATAATTCAAATGTTTTCCAACCCAATAGACAAAGATTTTAAAAATGTTATTATTTAGAAACTGAGATATGACACTTGCACGTAAGGTTTTACCCAAACATAATAACAACAACCAGTCAAAGTAGTAGCCCTACACCCTATCTTACTTAAAGTTGAGCTAAAAAAAACTCTTTATCTATTATTGGGCCTCATTTTCATAAATTTTAGAAATTCCTTTAACCCATTCCTACACAATCCCTCCTTTCTACGCCTGTCAAGAAAAAAAGTTTTTGACAATATTGTGGAAAATCAAGAATTCATTTGAATCAAGCAATTTCTTCATTATCCACATTTTTTCTATCCAAAAAGACGAAAAAAAAAAAAAAAAATCCATCAACTTGAAATTATTTCCTTCAGCTTAGTTCAATTAGAACCAGTCCAAAAAATTGTTGTGCTGGAATTGGTTCAAGCATGCACTGATATTTCTGTCCATGTTGAAATTCTTTTTACATACTTGCAACAAAATTATTAATTTTAAGGATTTAATAATGATTTTCCAAAGAAACCAAGATTTCCCTAGATTCCTCACCTGAGTTCCTAATTAAACAAAGAAACATGACAATTCAAAACTTTTTCCACAGTGAAGACAAAACAGCATGCAGGACTCATGAAACTATGAAAAATTGATCAGAGTTGTTTTTTTTTTGTTTTGTTTTGTTTTTATATGGTATTGCCCCAATTATAATAGGAGATATCTACTACCTAACAACCATTCTAATTGATTATATAGGGTTTAACACAACTTTTAACAGTATTTCAGTCATATTGCGGTGAGTTTAACATGTAACCATGGATTCCTGGAATTTCTCACACCAGTATTACAACAACTATCATTCTGAACAATTTACATTATGGTTTGACCATGATAGTAGCCTCCAGAGTGTTAACTAAAGAATGTCAATGTCTCAAATATACCAGTCAAATTTCCAACAGGGGTCATCAATTTTGTCTGACATTCTTAACAAATTTCATAAAGACTGAGCCAAACTTAAGGCCCCAAGGGTATCTTTAAGCCCCTGATTTTCCAATGGAATCTTATCTGTTTCCTTTTATCCTTTTATGATCATACAATTATCTTGCCAAGTATCAAGATAAAACTGTTGCCATTAAGGTGCAAACTAAGAAATTGTCATTAAGGCCCCCTTTTGACTGTTTTTGAAAAATAAGTGTTATATAGCGTATAAAATACTGTGGGAAGAATAGCTCATCCAAAAATTTTTTCCTTTCCCCTCATTTTTTGAATTTGCTACAGTTAGAAAAAACATGTGAGACTGTGAGAAAGAAGTTTGGTACTTTGTACACAAAGGGAGATAAAGCAGACGTAATGAGAAGACTAAACATTTGACAACTCTTGTTCAACTCTTATGAAATTGCATAAGATAGAACAAATTCTTTCATGTATCTTGAAAAAAAGATCCCTAATTTTTATTACCTCTCTCTCATTCTTCTGTCATCATATCTATCTCTCTCATCTCTGTAACGAGGTGGACTCCTCCTTGGTGGAGATCTTCTTGGAGAGGGATATCTGAAAGTATGAAGCCAAAATTGTGACAAACAGGAAATTAAGCACTTTTAATACCTTGATTACACTTATCCAATTACCAAATGACAAAATTTTAGACTGGTCCAAATTGAAAGATGTTGCAGAGAACAACGTTTAGTTGATGGAATTTTAAAAATATTTGTCTTCTGGGGTTGAAACTTTGTTTGTAATGCAGAATTTGCTTGTAACAAGCACTTTCTTTATTTCCAACAAAGTTTTCCAAATTTTTTTCTTTAGGGCATGAAAAAAGCATCATTGTGTGGGAACGCGATAGCTCGAAAGGTTTAAATGGTAAATTGACATAATTAAATTTACAACTAAATTATAGCGCATTTGTAACAAAACATTGGTTTAACAGAGGCTTCTGTTTTATGAATGATAACATATTTTAGAGGTTTTCAGTTATTTTAGCTAATTAACCCATTCCAACACAAGAAAATTTTAGACTGGTCCAAATTGAAAGAAGCTGCACACGACAATTTCAAGTTGACGGAATTTCAATTTTTTTTGTCTTTTGGGATAGAAAACATTGTGGTTAATGAAGAAATTGCTTGTTACAAGCAATTTCTTCATTGTCCACAATGTTTTCCAAAGCTTTTTATCTTTTGGGGCGTAAAAAGGAGGCTTGAGTTGGAATGGGTTAAGGACATGCAAAAGAATGTGATCAATACCCTCTATAGGTCACAGAAAAACCATTTTGTCACTGGAATAAAGTCTATTTCAAGACAGAGCAATAACTCTCAGAAAAGTAAATGAACTATAATATAACATAGACATCTTTGGTTAAAAATTAGTGCATTTGTGATTCTAATCTATCTGGTAGTTGAAGAGAAAATGAGTGGAAAAGATTTTCAAACAAGAAGCCAAAGATGGCATGATAGCTCTCGTGGATGAAATATGTCTACCCACAAAATATTGTTCAATTTCCATGATGTTCTTTACCAATTAAGACAAACATTTTCGCAATCTCATAAATTTGAAATTTCCATCTACCATGTCTCTCAATTTCAAAATTCTAACCACAAAATCTTGTTGTCTGTTGATGGGAGAAAAAAGCTCTCCCCCCATTCTTCTGTGGACCAAAGTTTCTGTAGTTTTTTGTAATTTACCAGCTTTGCACTTAATATGACCAACAAGTCTTATGTCAAACTTAGATCTAAGGTATAAAGGAATTAATCTATTTGTATGACAATTTCACCAAATAGTAAGTTGTCTCTCTTACACCATTAATCAAACATAATCTAGCTACTTCATGTATATTCCATACATGGAAATCAAGCCCTGCTGCCCGTAATAGCCCTAATCTTCTTAGAAAAAGTCTTCACACTTACAGACTAACAGATGCTCGACAAGACACAATGCCATAACAATATCTGAAGGCCAATGGAGCTAAAAAGGGGCCGTAAACTAAAGGAACCTAACCAAAATAGCATGTAACATCTTTGTTTGAAACTAAATGATTGAGTGAAATTTAAATAAATGTAAGCAGTAGTTTAGGAGAAAATGGGCAGACAAGAAAAAGCTGCAGACCAACAGACAGATAAACAGACCAATTAACCAACCAACCAACAAGGTGACCTCTATAGGTGATCTCCCTAAAACAGTTTATCGAGGTGTAACTATCACAAAGAATAGAAATTATTGTGATGAACGGAGACATTGCTTTCATACTAATACAATTTAAGCTACATTTTTCAAACAAAAGCAAAACTTTATTACATCAATACATAAAACAAGAAATAACAAGAGGCCCATGAGGGCCTGAGACGCTCTACTGGTTATCAAGTTTTCCGTTAAAGAAATCTGATATTTAAGGAAGTTAATAGCTCAAAGAAGAATGCATAAAGAAAAAAAGGGGCTTTATCCCCTTTATCATTTTAAGCAACAATCCTCAAGGCCCCTTTTCCCATGTTTCATGACGGATCCACTCCATTTCCAAAAGAAAGTTACCTTATGACCCTACAATCATTCTGTGAATATTTCATCAGAATCTGACAATAATTGTGGACTTAATCACATAAACAGGATTGTTTTGAATAAAAATCAATAAGGCCCCTTTTCCTGTGTTTTCTGATGGATCAATTTCATTTCAAAAGGAACTTTCCTTACAACCCGACAATTGTCCTGTGAAATTTAAAAGACAACTTGATAATGATTGTGATCTTCATCACATACACAAGAATGTTTTGAATGATAATCTGTAAGGCCCCTTTTCCTGTGTTTCAAATGCCACAATTATTCCATGCATCTTTGAAGAAAATCCAATAAAACTATTGACTTTATTGTGTTAACAAAGATATTAAATTCAAGTTCTCATAGGGCCCCTTTTCCTGTGATATTTTACTGTTGGTTTTATCATTCTATGAAAGTTAAAAGTGAATCCGATGAAATATTGGAAATTCATTAAGTTTACTAGAATATTTAAAAAAAAAATCATATGACCCCTTTTTACATGATACTTGATGGATTGTACCCAGTTCTGAAAAGTACCATCTAAGTATTTGTACAATCATTCTGTGAAATTTTGAAGTGAATCCGGTGAAATTCAGAGACAGCATTGTGTTAACCAGAATATTTAAGAGAGTTTTTCATAAGGCCCCTTTTTATGTGACCCTTGCTATAGTCAGATCCACTGTCAAAATCAACAATTGGAATGATGGTACAATCAATCTGTTTAATATGTGCAATTTATTGTGTTAATGAGTTTATAGTGAAATATTCATAGGGCCCCTTTTCTCATGATACTTTACAGAACAAGCAAAATTTCAAAAGGAACAATTCTAATGAAGGTAGAATCATTCTTTAAAAGTTAAAGAGAATCAATGAAAACAGTGGACTGAATTGTGTCAAGAATTTTTGTAACTAAATTTTCATAAGGCCCCTTTTTCTGTGAAACTTAACAAATCAGACCCAATGTACAAAGGAATAATCCTAATGATAGTTTGAAGAAAATGATAAAGACTAAGGACTTTATTGTAATAATGATATTTTGTAATAAATTTTTTATAAGGTCCCTTTTCTTGTGTCACATAACCAATCAGACCTAATTTACAAAGGAACAATCCAAATGATGGTACAATCATTCTATTAAAGTTTGAAGAGATTCTGATAAAGACTGAGGGCATTGTTGTGTTTATGAGGATTTGGTAATACTTTTTCATACAGCCCCTTTTCCTATGATACTAGACAGATCAGGCCCAATTTGGAAAGAAACAATCCTTATGATGGTACAAACATTCTGTGAAAGTTTGAACAGAATCTGATGAAAACTGCAGACTTTATCTTGGTATCAAATTTTTAAAATAAAATTTTCATAAGGCTCCTTTTCCTGTGATACTTGAAGGATCAGGTCTCATGTCAGCATCAACAATTGTGATTATTGTACAATGATTCTGTGAAGGTTTGAATAAAATCCAATGAAAGCTCTGGACTTGGTTACAAGGATTATAGATAAAATTCTCTAAAGGCCCCTTTTCCCATGATACTAGACAGATCAGGCCTAATTTGAAAAGAAAGAATCCTTATGATGGAATAATCATTCTGTGAAAGTTGTAACAGAATCTGATGAAAACTGTTGACTTTAATGTGGTACAATGATTTTAAAATTAAATTTCATAATGCTCCTTTTCCTGTGATACTTAACGGATCAGGTCTAATGCAAACATCAACAATCATTATTATTGTACAATTATTCTGTGAATGTTTGAAGAAAATCCGATGAATTGATTGATTGAATGGGGTTTAACGCCGCTTTTAACAGTATTTCAGTCATATCGCGGCGGCTGAAGCACCTAACAATGGATTCCTGGTATTTCTTACACCAATACTACCACTACATTCCTTCCTAGCCTCCAGCTGCTATCCCACTTAGGTTTACGATTATCAACCCATTGGTGAGAGACAATTGTCGGAAAGAATATTTGCCGCCGCCGGGGATCGAACCCATGACACCTATGATTGAAGATTAGGAGTCTGGCGCGCTACCGACTGCGCTATGAATCCGATGAAAGCTCTGGACTTGGTAACAAGGATTTATAAATGAAATTTTCATAAGGCCCCTTTTCCTATGTTTCTAAATGGATCAGATCCAATTTGAAAGGAACAATCCTTATGATGGTACAATCATTATGTGAAAGTTTGAAGTCAATCAGGTGAAATCTAGGGCCATTACATGTTAACTAAGATTTTTTTTATTCAATTTTCATAGGGCCCCTTTTCCCATGAAACTTGATGGATCAAACCTACTTCCGAAAGGAACAATCCATTTAATGTAATTATCATTCTGGGAATGTTTGAAGAGAATTTGTTGAAAACTATGGACTCTATTGTGTTTACGAGGACTTTTTCAATCCAGTTTTAATCGGGCCCCTTTTTCCCGTGGTCCTTGACTGATCATACCAAATTTTGAAAGGAACAATTCATATGATGGTACAATCATTCTGTGAAAGTTTGAAGTCAATCAGATGAAAACTGTGGACTCTAGAGTGTTAACAAAGATCTTTGAATTAAATTTTAATAAGGCCCCTTTTCCTGTGTTTCTTGAGGAATCATATCCGATTCCAAAAGGTACAATCCTTATGATGGTACAATCATTCCGTGAAAGTTTGAAGAGAATCTGTTGTTAATTGTTGGCTCTAGATTATTAATGAGAATTTTTTATTAAACATTTCATAAGGCCCCTTTTTCCTGTGTTCCTTGAAGGATCATACCAAATTTCAAAAGGAATAATCCTTATGATAGTACGATCATTCTGTCAAAGTTTGAAGGGAATCCGATGAAAACTGTGGACTCTATATCCTAAACGAGGATTTAATTAAATTTTCATTAGGCCCCTTTTCCCATTTCATGACGGATCAGACCCATTTTCGAAAGGAACAATCCTTATGATTGTACAATCATTCTGAGAAAGTTTGAAGAGAATCCAAAGAAAACTGTGGACTCTATCGTGTAAACAAGGATTTTAAATGGAGTTTTTAATTGAATTTTCATAAGGCCCCTTTTCCAATGTTTCTTGACAGATCATACCCAATTTCGAAAGGAACAATCCTTATGTTTATACAATCATTCTGTGAAAGTTTGAAGAGAATCTGATGAGAACTGTGGACTTTATCGCGTAAACGAAGATTTTTCAATTAAGTTTAAATTAGGCCCCTGTGAAATGAAAACTGTGGACTCGCCTAAACAAGGATTTTTAATTGAATTTTCATAAGGCCCCTTTTCCTGTGATTCTTGACAGATCAGACCCATTTTCAAAAGGAACGATCCTTATGATGGTACAATCATTCTGAGAAAGTTTGAAGAGAATCCAATGAAAACTGTGGACTCTATCGCGTAAACGAGGATTTTTAATAGAATTTTAATGAATTTTCATAAGGCTCCTTTTCCCATGTTTCTTGACGGATCATACCCATTTTCGAAAGGAACGATCCATATGCTGGTACAATCATTCTGAGAAAGTTTGAAGAGAATCCAATGAAAACTGTAGACTCTATCACGTAAACGAGGATTTTTAATAGAATTTTTAATGAATTTTCATAAGGCCCCTTTTCCCGTGTTTCTTGACGAATCATACCCATTTTCGAAAGGAACGATCCTTATGTTGGTAGAATCATTCTTCGAAAATTTGAAGAGAATCCAATGAGAACTGTGGACTTTATCGCGTAAACGAGGATTTTTTATTGAATTTTTAATTAGATTTTCATAAGGCCCCTTTTCCCGTGTTTCTTGACGGATCATACCCATTTTCGAAAGGAACAATCCTTATGTTGGTACAATCATTCTCTGAAAATTTGAAGAGAATCTGATGAGAACTGTGGACTCTATCGCGTAAACGAGGATTTTTTAATTAAATTTTCATAAGGCCCCTTTTCCCGTGTTTCTTGACGGATCAAACCCATTTTTGAAAGGAACGATCCTTATGATAGTACAATCATTATGAGAAAGTTTGAAGAGAATCCGATGAAAACTGTGGACTTTATCGCGTAAACGAGGATTTTTAATAGAATTTTTAATAAAATTTTCATAAGGCCCTATTTTCCTGTGTTTCTTGATGGATCATACCCATTTTCGAAAGGAACGATCCATATGCTGGTACAATCATTCTGTGTAAGTTTGAAGAGAATCCAATGAAAACTGTGGACTCTATCGCGTAAACGAGGATTTTTAATAGAATTTTTAATGAATTTTAATGAGGCCCTTTTTCCCGTGTTTCTTGACGGATCATACCCATTTTCGAAAGGAACGATCCTTATGATGGTACAATCATTCTGTGAAAGTTTGAAGAGAATCTGATGAGAACTGTCGACTTTATCGCGTAAACGAAGATTTTTTAATAAAGTTTTAATTAGGCCCCTTTTCTGTGTTTCTTGACGGATCTGACCCAATTTCGAAAGGAACGATCCTTATGGTGGTACAATAATTCTGTGAAAGTTTGAAGAGAATCCGATGAAAACTGTGGACTTTATCGCGTAAACAAGGAAAAGTTTAACGGACGGAGGACGGACGCCGGACGGGAAAAAGCCATCGCTATAGCTCTATTGGCCTTCGGCCGGTAGAGCTAAAAAGAGTCAAACCTTTCAAAATGACGATCATTCCTTCTAGGTGGTGGAGTCCTCCTTAAGTCTCTGTCTCTCCTCCCTGAAATCATAGAAAAGTATCTGTACTGAATTTTCTGTTTATTGGCAACTGTAGTAATGAGGTAGAGTACTGTTATGGCAAAATTAACCCTTGACATGCTGATCCCAGAAAGTTTCTCTTTTGACAATAGCTTTGCTAGGTGTATAGACTAAGATCAGTCTGCAGAGGTGTGCATTCTGATCTTAGTCTACACTACCTGCTTATCCTGGTTGTGTTATGAAAAATATTTAAACACAACATCAATCTATGTCAACATTCTAAAATATTTGTCAAAAGGAGATAAACATTCTGCAGGGCAAGGGTTAACAAGTCCCTCAAATATACCACGGATTTGTGTTTTTTATTTACTCACAAATTTAATATGAGTACTGGTATACCTTATATTACCACATGAATTTGTTTCAAATTAGATATTGAATTTAAAACCTTCTGTTGTCTTTGTAGGAAAATGATTATGAAATCAAGCCTTATTTAACCCAATCCCTCACAATTATGTATTTTTCAACATTTAGAATCAAGTGGGCTTTGGCCTCAAAGTGTTCAACTGAGACAAAGCTTAGGAATATTAAACACAGAGCAATTTTTTAGAGAGTCATCAATTGGTAGCCCCATGTATTATAGGAATTCTTTAAGCTTGGTGACTTGTTGTAGGAAGATTTTGATAAAGATTTTCTCCTTTGTTTCTATATAAGATAAGGAGCGCTCTGGATCAGTCCTAAGATAATGTTTTTTAAATATTTCCCTCTTAATAACTATGTAAACAGGCGGAGTCTTAAATATGACCAAAGGGGCATCACATTAACAACCTTGTAGAGGTTTGGTAAAAGATTTCATATACCACATATCAATGTTCTAGGCTCTCTTGTTTCAGAGAAGTAGATTTTCAAAGTTTTTCCTTCTTTGTGTGTTAAAATAGGGTGCAACCAGGCAGAGCCTAAATATGACCTAAAGGTCATCACAAGAACAGACTTTGTACATGTTCAATTGCAAATTCCACATACAAAATGCATTGCAACCATGTTCTTATGCTCTCTGCTATAAAGCTGACCCAGGTATAATGCAAATTTCTCCATCCATTTTGAAAAATATGGGAATCATAAAATCCCATAATTACCTGAAGCCAGGTAAAGAGTGGACTGTAGTGGTGATTAATGCCTTAGGTCAGAAATAAATCAATATCAATAAATCAATATCAACATTGTTAAGTTTGGTTAGAACAAACTACTTCAATTTCTGAAATCTCACATCATATACAAATTAAATTCAAAACCTTTTGATGAATACTGGAGAAAAAAAACTAAATTGAAAGTAATAGCCATAAGTTGTAATTCCAAGAATGGAAATGCAACTGATACTCTAAAGTGAAACTAGATATTATTTTGAATATTGTGGCCATTTTTGTATCAAGCCTTCTTTCTCTATGACTCAGCCTAAAATGGCAAAAGTGCAAAAATATGTGCAAGGCCAGGTCACTAGGAAAATTCTGTGAAAATTTTATTCAAATTTGTGCATGAATGTACATTAATAAGAAAATTCGCATTAAGCTCCTTTTTTCTGTGACACAGCCTAAAATAGCAAACCCTGATAATATGCACAAGGTCAGGTAACTAGAAATATTTTATGAATATTCATCAATAAATGTAAAAGGGGATGTGTTAAAAAGAAATAGGACAGACATATGGAGATGATACCAATATACAACCATCTTTGGTAGCATAAACAAATGCCTATGCCCCTACAAATCTTGAATTTTGGCAGTCTTTGCCAGTACAATAATATTGTTGGTCTTTATCCCTGCTGAAGACATGCAGTCTGATCTTTGTTTATTTTCACTACTCGATTATTTTTTAACAGAGAGTCCACATATATCAGGTCAAGTTACTTGAGTCAAGACTAAAGCAAACTCATTCTTTTAACCATAACTCATCACCATATAACCCAACATTTCAATGCTTTTGCTTGAATGGGGTTTTACGCTGCTTTCAACAATCTTTCACAAGCACCTAATAATGGATTCCTGGTATTTCTCACACCAGTGCCGCCATCACATCCCTTCCTAGCTTCCAGCTGCTATCCCACATAGGTCTACTATTATCAACCCATTGGTGGGAGACAAATAGTCGGAGAGGATGAGTGCTGCCGTTGGGGATCCAACCCGGGATCTACAGATTGACAGTCCGACGCCCACATTTCAATGCACTAAAGAAAAAATATTATGGAAAGCATTGAGAAACAATGAGAAATTTCTTGTAACAAGCAATACCTCCTTTTTTCATTTTGTATTATACAAAATGAAACTTATTTCAATTTCAAACACCCTTTCAAATGTAATTTGCAACATCTATCAATTCAAACCAGTAAAATTTTGTAGTCTGGAAATGTGTCAATGAGCTATTTACAATCAATTACTTTTTTTATCATTCTTATTAGTTTGAGCAAAAAAGAAACAGTCATAATGAAAATGACAAAATCTTTAAAACTATTCAATACTATGTGGCAAAGAAAAAAAATCAAGCAAAACTGAGAGTTATCTGAGGAGCAAAGACAGATATAATTACTTGGTGGTGGTGGAGGTTCATCATCCTCGTCAGAAGATGATGACGAACTGGACGAATCTGACTCTTCTGGTTCCTCTCTCTGTTTCCTGTATGTTCTTCTTGCCTGAACCCCCTTTTTACCCTGAGATTCATTTTCATCACTGTCATCCATCATCGGCTGGAAAATATGAATCCATGAAAGCTGTAACATGCTTTTCATGCATTTTATTGAACATCAGCTGGGATAATTCTGGCTCAGTATATCATGTGCAAAAATATATCATTTAGCCAAATTTAATGAGATATTAAGAAATTTTACCAAACCCTTCACTAAATTACATTTTGATTTGAGATTTTTCTCTCATTAAGCCAGTTTCAATGAGATTCATGGCAGGAAAAGGAGAGAATCTCTCAATATCTCAACCGAAAATGATCCCTGCATCAGAAAACATTCTAATTTATCCTCCTGAACAAGACCATTACAAGAGCTGTAACTGTAAAAATTGACCAATCGCTGGCCCACCCACTTACTTCTTTGGCCCCTCCCATTGACTCCATCAGGAAGTTCCGCTTCAATTCTAAAATACGTTATTTTGCAAAAGCTATGGCTAGTAGCATACAACAAAAAAGTAAAATGATTGGTTGGCAGCTTAAACATCGTAACTACAGCTTGAATAAGCTGTAGCTACAACATTTAAATTGCCAAACGAACAAAATTGTTTCTCAAAAATGGGAGCTAATGTTGGAGTTCAAAGCTCAATCCCAGGTTGAATGAATGATTTGATTGGTCCACTGATTATTTGATTGACAGCCTTGATTAGGCAATGACTGACAAGAGTAAAGACAATTTTTGTAACCCTGACTGTTACATTACTTTAATACTAGCAAACTTGTCAAGTTGAAAATTTGACACAGCTTAAGCGGTACAATGCCAACTTTTACCCCAAATATTATTATAACAAAGTTCAAACAGTATCTTCATTGTTGTGTCAAACAATAAACTGTCCTTGTATCTATAATTTCCTTTAATATTCCTTTTTACACCTATGAGATGTTTTATAAGGGGAAAATAAGCAAAAAGGTAAGCAATTTCTTTTTTTTTTTTTTATATGCTGTATTTTCTTAACCAATAATCAGATAACAGATTTTGAATTGGTCCAAAATCAAAGGACCTGCAGATGACAATTTGCAGTCAATGAATTTTGAAACACTTTGTCTTTTTGGATAGAAAACATTGAAGATAATGAGAATTGCTCGTAATAAGCAATTCATTCATTTTCCACATAAATCTCCAAAGGTTTTTTATTGAAAGGCGTAAAAAATAGGATTAAACTGGAATGGGTAAACACAATATCCTATTGTTACAAGAGGCTCCTTTTATACTGGACAATTTTGTAATCTACTACAGAGTAAACTAGTCAAGTATCAAATATTAGAATGTTATTAGAACTACTTATCTAACCTTCCTAGTGTTTGGGGGTCTGCCACCATCCTCTGACCCAGAGCTGTCAGAATTGTCCTCTTCTGAACTACTTGATTGTCTGAAATAGATGTCAATCAACATTTAATATTTTACCCAACACAGGGCTTGAAAATTCCCAAAAAATTGTACTTGTCCTGCACAATAAGAAATATAGTCTTACATTAACATGTGTATTCGAATCTTTCAAATGCCACTTGTTCTGCATATGTAGACAAAGAAGGAAAAAGTTATGCAGTACGAGTGGACGAGTAGAATTTTCAAGCCCTGCAAACAACAGCATTTCATGAATAATAACAGATTTTAAAAGGAATCCTATTTAGAAGAGTAACATTTTCTTTTTCTTGGAAATCAATAATTGGCAGTATTATTGTATCATCATTGTATGTAACAATGTATTTACTGTCTGGCGTATATTGAGTATTCCAAAGCAATCAGGGGTCTATTGTTTGGGTAGACTACTCATAATTAAAGAGAAGTCAAGGGTTGTGATTTCAAGTCCTGGCAAAGCAAATGGTCATATGGGAATGTCATTGGGCAAGGTATTTAGAACCCCAGCCTTATACTAGGGATACCCAGGAACCACATGAACAAATGAACTTTGCTGTGATATAACTGAATGAAACACATAAAACCCATTTAATCAATCAATCCAACACAATCGGTGACGTCATTTACAGAAATGAAGAGAAAATTGTCAATGTATGATCTTAAATGACAATTGCAACACTTGAGGACAAAAGGAACTAGAATTTGTCGCAAAGCGGACTAATACCCCCCAACACTGCTTGTCCATATATAAGTGCTATCTGCCAAAGGGCTGTAACATAAAATGGACTTTTTAATTAAATGGCCATAAATTAGTCAAAAATAAATGGACCATAACCAAGAAAGGATATGCACGTGTCTGACTTATACCGAGTCTTTCTTTTAAATTTGAATAAAATCCGTCCAATAGTTGCCGAGAAATTGAGCGGACGCCAAAAAGCTACAGACAGACGGAGGGACCGACCGACAAGCTGACTCCTACATACTCCCCAAAACATAGTTTTGGGGGGTATAATAATTGTCAACAATTGTTAATTTGTTATCATAATTATAGGCCTTTCTTCATTATATATTTGTTGATCACATAGAAGAATCAAACATGTTTTCATTCTATTCATTGTGTTAGAATAGATATAGTTAAGAAATTCTATTCATTGTGTTAGAATAGATATAGTTAAGAATTGAACAACAATACCTTTCATATTCATACAATCATTCATCAAATGTTATATCAATTTTGAGTTTAAAGAAAGACTTTAAAAAGTGTCTGCACTTTCTTGAAGTCAATCTGATCTTTTAGTTTCAACCCTTTCCCGTCTTTTTCTTTTTTAAATTTTAGACTGGTCCAAGTTTAAGGTTTTGTAGACGATAATTTAAAGTCAAATTTATTTGTCAAATATTCATTTAGAAGGGAAAACAAGAGGACCATGATGGTCCTATATCGCTCCTCTGATCATGATTGCTCAAGGCTTTATGATATAATATTCAAAATTTCAAAGCCCTACACCTAATCATTTTGGCGAAGAAGATTTTTTAAAGATTTTCTCCTTTAATCCTAGATATAGTGAAAACCAAACCATGTTCAGCTAATTTCAAGAGTACTGTAATTCTTTGAAGTAATAAAGTAGAGGGTGAAAAGGCATTAATACATAAAAAATATCAAAGCTCTAGGCCTAGTGGTTTAGAAGGAGAACATTTTCTATGATAGCCTTCTTTATTCCTTTCTGGGATTACACAGAAAAGGTCTTATTTTCAGAATACAGTAATTCTATGAAGTATTTTAGTACAGGGTCAATAGGTATTATTACACACCAAATATCAAAGCTCTTGGCTTAATGGTTTGGTAGAAGATTTTTAAAGATTTCCTTCTTTAAATCTATTTAAAATCAGGAATTGCACAGAAAAGGGCTAATTTTCAGAATACAGTAATTCTTTGAAGTATTTTGGTAGAGGGTCAATAGATGATGATTTATACAAAATATCAAAGCTCTAGGACTAATGGTTTGGGAGAAGAAGAATTTTAAAGATTTCCTTCTTTATTTCTATTTAAAATCAGGGATCACAAAGAAAAGGGCTAATTTTGAGAATACATTAATTCTTTGAAGTATTTTGGCAGAGGGTCAAAAGATGATGATGTATACCAAATATCAAAGCTCTTGGCCCTATGGTTTGGGACAAGAAGATTTTTAAAGATTTCCTTCTCTATTTCATTGTAAAATCAGGGATCGCCCAGAAAAGGGCTAATTTTCAGAATACTCTAATTCTTTGAAGTATTTGGGTAGAGGGTCATTAGATGATGATTTGTACCAAATATCAAAGCTCTATGCCTTACAGCTTGATTTTTTAAGTTTTTTCACTCCATTGCCATGGCAACCAGAGTTCTTCATGGATTTCAATTCTTTGAAGTATTTTGATAGAGCATGACCTAAGGATCATTTCTGTGAAGTTTGGTTGAAATTTCATGGTGAGTTTAGGAGGAGAACATTTTTTGTAATTGCGACCGGACAGACAGACGGCCAGAAGCTGGACTATGATGGATCACAATAGCTCCCCCAGAGCACTTGGTGCTCAGGTGAGCTAGAAATATTGTGGAAAAATAAGAAATTGCTTGAGACAAATGATGATTTGTACCAAATATCAAAGCTCTAGGCCTTACAGCTTGATTTTTTAAGTTTTTTCACTCCATTGCCATGGCAACCAGAGTTCTTCATGGATTTCAATTCTTTCAAGTATTTTGATAGAGCATGACCTAAGGATCATTTCTGTGAAGTTTGGTTGAAATTCCATAGTTAGTTTAGGAGGAGAACATTTTTTGTAATTGAGACCGGACAGACGGACAGCCAGACCCCGGACAATGATGGATCACAATAGCTCCCCCAGAGCACTTGGTGCTCAAGTGAGCTAAAAATATTGTGGAAAAATAAGAAATTGCTTGTGACAAACAATTTCTTCTTTTTCTACTATATTTTCCCAATTACAAAATCACAGGGATGTAAAAAACAGAGATTGAACGGGAAAGGGTTAAGTAAAAATCTTTAAAGGCAAGAAGGAACTTAAACCATTACCAGGCGGCAAAATCTAAGAAAGATCCAATTAAGTGATGAATCCTTTTTTTTCTTTGGTACAAGCAATTTCTTCATTGTCGGCAACGTTATCCAAAGCTTTTTTTCTTAGGGATGTAATAGCATTAGTTTGTGGGGACTGACTAAGTAGACGACTAATGCACAAATTCGATAAACTTACTTGGCAGGAACTTTGGCTGGAGGAGATCTGCGTCTTGGGCGCTCCTTTTCATAACTGTCCTCCCGCTGACGTCTTGGAGGTGGAGATCTTTGTCTTCTGGAAGGTGAATGTCGTCTTTTTGGACTCATGCCTCTTGGACTTGGACTTCTGCGTCTTTGTTGTCTTGGTGGTGATCTTCTCCTGTCATCACGCCTGTCATCACGCCTGTAATCACGCCTGTCATCCTTTCTTTCATCTCGTCTGTCTCTCTCCCACCTTTCTCTCTCCCTCTCTCTATCCCTTGACCTTGAACGTCTTCGTGGAGATCTTCTTGGTGATCGCTTCCGAGGTGATCTGGATCTAAACAAACATCATTCATATCCCACTCAGTGATGCCTTTATATGCCCCCAAGGAAAAAGCATGGAAAATAATGTCGAAAATAAAGAAATTGCCTGTTACAAGCAATTTTTTCATTATCCACATTGTTTTATACACCAAAAGTAAAAAAAGAGATGTGTTTGTGAAATACAACAGGACTAAACATTTGACCTTGGTATGTGACCTTGACCCTATCACATGACCTTGACATGAGGAGATACATATTATGGAGATGTATCATCATGCCAAATATGAGAATTGTATCTTGAATAGGCTGGTAGTAATTGGTAATGTTAAGTTTTTTGGTTAAGTTTTGCAGACAGACAGACAGAAAGATGGACAGATTGATAGACAGACAACGGTAAATCAAGATGCCCCTGATCTCTCCCTGCGGGGTCATAAAAATTCCAATATTTCATAAGCTTTATATTGTGATCTGCAACTCTTCACTTTGGACCAGCCTAAAATTTTGTTATCTGGTCATGGGTTAAGTTGTGTACTTAATCTGTAGACAAAATAAAGGAAAATAGATAATAATTGACAATTAAAGTAGAAAATATTGCAAGAAAAAGACACTGCTTGCAAGAAGCAATTTCTCCTTTTCTCAAAATGTTTTCCATAAAAATGTTCCTTCAAGGCAACAAAAAGCGGGATTATGATTGAAACACTAAGGGAAAAGAAAAAAAAGGCATTTAGCTTTCTTCTGATAATTACCAGACAACATAATTTGTCCAAATTGAAAGATTTTACGGACCACAATTCCAATTTGGTGAAAGTCCCAAAATCTTTGCCTTTTAGGGTAGAAAACTATTTGTACATTGCAGATGTTGCTTGTTACAAGCAATTTCTTCATTGTCCACAATAGCTTTTTTCCAAGTATCTTCAAAAAGTGGAATTGTGTGGGAAAGGCTTAAAAACACCCATACATACTCTAAAAATGGTGTGTAAGTACTATAACTTATATCTATTCTTAGTACAATAGTCTTTATTTGCTCTACCTGTCTTTTTTTAACCAATCCCAAAAAAATTTAACGCTTTTAGACACCCCTCAATCTTAAAGCTTTGGGAAATTTTATGGAAAATGAAAATGGATCAAGATATTGTTTGTTACAAGTAAATCTTGTTTGTTACAAGTAATTTCTTTGTTGTCAATGTTTTCTACCCATGAAGCCAATTTTTTAAAAAATTCATCAAATTGAAAAGAAATATGCCTGTGTTCAAGATGACCCTTTGTAAATAGATAACGTCAGTAGGTCAGAATCATTTTCCTTTTCAAAAGATTTTATCTTCATTTCATCTCTTCTCAAACAGTTTCATTATAATATACAATGTTGTTCTATAAAACTATATTGAAGGATGAAATGCTCGCAAGTGACTTTTTCTTTCTCCAGTCTTAAGCTACCCTTTCAGATGGCTTTATGTCCAATTTGAATTCACTCTAAATGTCCAGAAAGAAAGGTTTTTGACCAGACTGATACAAAATGTATTGAGTGAAAGATTATGATGAGAATAAGCCTAAAATCAAAAAGAAAAGTTTTGAGAAGGAAGACATTAAATTTTGTGAGTGTCTGTTGAGTCACCTGAAACACAGAAAATATTTTTCTGGCCTTAATGATGGTTTGCCAAATTGCTTCCGTCAGGAAGTCATGACTTAAGATACTAAACAGCATTTTGCCAGGCACATGTAACAAAATGTAAAGCGGTTGGGTAGCGACCTAAATGTTTAACTACATCTTGAATAAGCTGTGAAATTTTAAACTGCTCCATATAAATGTCTTCTGATGTCGGAGTTTCAGGTTCTCTCCTGGTCTAAATGCATGATTTAATTGGTCTATGGATATTTTGATTGACGGTAAGAACCCTTCAATGGGAAACCATTATTACCATGGAAACCTTGGTTTCAAGGTAGATTACTAAGCAACTTTGTACACAGTAAAATCCCTCTAATGAAACCACTTGCAGTACTTTTTGAATGGGGGTCTTTAAAGCTGGATGGTCTTATTACTGTGGTTCTGTGGTATAGGGTCCTGGTCGTATGTTTAACTGTTGTCATGTAAGTTGTCTTTTGGCTAATTAAGTAGGTGTGGATGTTTATTTCATATTTGTTATGAATGCCGTAAACAAATCAATAACAATTGCTCGGACACATTTTCATTTTCGGTTCAATTACTCGGATGAAAACCATGACAAATGCAAATAACAATTAAAAAGATGGTTTTATAACTTAATCTGTTTAATAAAAATGAAACCAAACATAACAAGGGTTCCATATAATAAAAATTCTGATACAGTATTGGGGAATCATTTGTACCCAATTAGTGTCGCTCTTATCTAATGGGAAATTCGGGTGGTTGTCCTAAGCTGTGAAGTTGCTGGTCGCTTTAGTGGAGTTCAAAATAGTGTAACATCTTCAGTTGGTACTGAACTTAGTGGTCGTAATTTGGGATATTCAAATTCGGTCGTAATAGCGGGTGCCCGTATTTCCAGGTGGTTGTAAGGAGGGGTTTTACTGTAGCTACATGGTCTTTATTTCATGATTTAAAACTTAAGAGTCTCACCTTGACCGCCTGTTGTGTTTTCTATCTCTTTCAGAATCTGTCCTCCTCCTTTCTCCTGATCTTGACCTTCTCCTTCGATCTTTTGACCTAGACCTTGAACGATCTTTTTTCTTATCCTCCTTGTCCTTTCTATCCTCCCTCTCGCCATCACCTGAATCATCCTTATCTTTTTCCTTACTTTCATCCTCCCCCTCTGCCTCTTTTGATTCTTCAGTTTCTGGTATTGGGACCAATGGAATTGCAGTATGGCCATCTATCTTTGGTTCACTGCAATTTACATGGAAAATTTTTTGTACAATGTTCAAATTTTCATTGAACATGCAATTGACAAGGAAAATTTTTTTTGTGCAGAGTTCAAATTTTCATTTAACGATCTTTCAATAGAAGTTTTCTTCTACGTTACAAGCAATTTCTCCTCTTCCAACAATATTTTCTACCACATAGGATGGTTTAATTTCCAATTGCACCCAATTATCATTGTCAACCTCAACCTCTTTCAATCTTGACCATTCTTAAATTTCAAACAAGAGGGCCATGGGCCCTAGTGTGTTCACCTTAGATATAATCTCATTTTCTTTCAATTCAATAGTCAAATTTAATGTTAAGGTTACCATTATGACACAAGTTGGCGATACCATACTCAGGGGTGTAGAATTACCATGCCCGACTTGTCCGACACGGGCTTTTCTACTTGTGGGCAAGTACATTTTTCGAGGCTATTTGTCCACAAACAAGTAAATATCAGGGCAAATCTTGGAATGGTAATAAATAGATAGAAGAGATTTAAAAATAATGTTTTCTCAAAATTTATCTGTTCTTCATCTTTTCACGGGCAAGACCATTTTGATCCTGGACAAGTAGAAAATCACGTTTTACTTGTCCATGGACAAGTAGAGAAAATCCGTATTTCCACATCCCTGCCATACTTTATAAATACTGCGGCCTTGTATCTGGGGATCCAAGAGTTAAAATTTTATCAATGTTTATTCAGCTATAGTGAAAAAGGACCATCTAAGGAACACTACTGCCATATTTAATGTCGTTTAAAAAAGGTCAGTATACTGATGTTTCGTGCAAAATATCAAGGCTCTACACCTACTGGCTCAGGAGAAGATTTTAAAAGATATATTTTCAATTTCACTTTTTATGCCATCCAGAGATTTCAACAAATTTAAATTCTTTTAGCTATTACTAAAGGGGACTATCGAAATTGGCCCAGTAATTAGGGAGGAAATGATGTTTAAAGAAATTGTTGACGGATGCCTAACAACAGATGCCGAACGGAGGGTGATCACAATCACTTTGTACTCAGGTGAACTTAAAACAGAAAAGGCTTAATTGAAGGTGTTTATAACTTTCATCAGAGTCAAACACAACAAACAATTCACCAATTTTCTAGTCAGCCACAAACATAGATAATAGGAGATGCTTATCCAATCATTTTATTGATTTTTTCCCAATCATAGCTACTGGCAATATGTATAAATAAGATTTACCCGTTTTCTTCTGTTTCAATGCTGCCATTTTTGGTTTTCTCTTCATTCTTAGGTGAGCCTGACTTTTCTTTGTCTTTTTGAGGAGATTTTGAGGAATTTCTTTCTCTTTTATCTTTCTTATGGCGTGGAGATCTTGATCTATCTCTGTCTCTGGATCGGTCTCTTCTGTGTCTTGGTGACTGACTTCGTCTGAAATATGAGCCATATAATATTACGTACTAGTGAATAACTGCCCATAAAGATCTGTCTACAAAATTGATGGATTATTGCTGTCAATCAAAATACAAATATGTAACAGACACAGAATACCCCTCCTAAATTCTTGTCACATGACCTTTAGCTGTTACCTTGGCATATCAAACAAGCCTTTAAGGATGACACTAGTACTAATCAAGGGGAACAACTGTTAAAAGTAATTTTGAAATCCATCCATTAATGTAGAGAATATGCTTTGGACATGAATTGGAGACAAACTCACACACATACGGAGAGAGGTAATTCTATACCATTACATGGTGTGGGCACAAAAATAGACCGACAAATTAACCCTTTACCGTTTTGCGAATTTTTAGAATAGTCCAAATTAAAAGAGTTTCCAGATGACTATGAAAACTGGATGCCATTTGAAAGGAAACCATCCTATGTGGTAGAAATATTGTGGAAAAAGGAGAAATTGCTTGTCAAAAGCAATTTCTTCTTTTTCCACAATGTTTTCTCAAGTATAAAATCAGAGGAATGTAACATCCCATATTTGAACGGGAAAGGGTTAAATTGCTCATATTGAATAACAGTAACATGTTGAACTCTGGTATTCATTTCAAAAATTTGTGCACGGGCAACTTAAACGCCAAAATGACAGTTTGTTCAAGCTGTTTTTACAACATTTAGATTGTCCCAAAACAATTAGCGTTTTGTTTTACATCCTTGGCAATATATATTATACAGAAGTTTTGTTTGACATCTCTGTCAAACTGCCCTGTCTGAGGTCAGCGTGCAGGGCCAGCAATCTGTCAACTAATGATCGCCACAGACAGATAAACTGACTGACCCATTCCAACATAAAGACACATTTTCAAGACCCTTAAGAAAAAAGCTTAGAAAAAAGTGAAAAATGAAGAAAATTCTTAATAATCCACTATGTTTACTACCCAAAAGGACAAGGAATTCTAAAATTTCATTAACCAGAAATTGTCAATTATTAATTTAGACCAGTGCAAATTTTGTTGTCTGGTAAAGGGTTAACAAATCCAATCGTTCATTCAGGCTCTGGCAGCAAAACTCATATACAACATTTATCAAATGATTCTGTCAGTGGATGACAAAGCTGTTATCATGATGTTTAGGACCCGCAACAATTATGAGCTTTTTCCCCTAGCTTAATGTCTTTGATCACATTCAGCAAACAAAACTTGCCCTGTGAGTGCTAAACAAAGGTCATAAAAGAGGCCTCCGGACATTAACCCTTGTCATTCAGAACTAAAAATATCCATATTTTGGGGACATAAAAAAGGATGTATTCTAACTTTAGTCTGCACCACCAGTTCATCCCTTCTAAGCTAGTGATGTTTATAAAACAGATCTTTTGAAGAAATATTGACCCAGAACATTACTTTCTTGTGCATGCAGCCCCTTGAAATTTTAATTCAATTCTGAAAGAAGTTGGTTATTCAGTATTGCAAGGGTTGAACTGGAGTAGAGACTCGAGATCATTCTATTCAAGAGAATAGTTTTTCTTTACAAATTGATGAATTAAGCAAAAAATTGATACATAAATCAAATCATACAAGTGAACTTTGAACTCGGAAATAGTGAAGAATTTGTTTTAATTTGGCGACTTATTTGTCAAAATCATTTTATTTTTTTCAGCTATATATTACTGACAATATATTTTGCAAAATAACACTTTTTAATCCATTCCCACACACAATTTCAAGTTAATGAAATCTTTAAAATCTTTTACTTTTGAGGTAGAAAACATTGTAGATAATGAAGAAATTGCTTTTAAACAAGCAATTCCTTCATTTTCCACAATGTTTCCCAAAGTTTACATATTGAAGGGCGCTTAAAAGAGTCATTGTGTGGGAATGGGTTAATATCTAAGATGAACATTCTATCAGAGCTCAGTAGGCTGGGAAAGCAGAGCAAAATGTTCTGTACTGGATTGGATTTCTTTTCAAATAATTAGCTTTACAGCATTCCTTGACATCTATACTAGTTTATTTACCTTCTATCTGATTCCTCTCTCTCACGCATGATGGCATTGCGAATTTGTTCCTCTGAAACCTTCAAACTCTGTTGAATTCTCTCTTGCTCAGCCTGAAAAATAGTTTATACAGCAAGTTAACTCCTGGTATTTTTTTTTAAGCATATCAATTTAATACACCTATCAATTGCTTTGTTTGTTTGTTTGAATGGGGTTTTATGCCACTTTCAACAATCTTTCAGTTATATCGCAGCGGCTGGAGCAACTAACAATGGATTCCTGGTATTTCTCACACAAGTACTGCCATCACATCCTTTCCTAGCCCCCAGCTGCTATCCCACATAGGTCTACAATTATCAACCTATTGGTGGAAGACAAAGAGTCGGAAAGAATGGGTGCCGCCGTCAGGGATCGAACCTGGGACCTCTAGATTAACAGTCCGACGTGCTACCACCTATAAATTGAATCAGCACATAGCACCATTCACTTACTTACCAAAGACACCACAGCCTTAAGGGAGATAATAAGCTAATCAACATTAATAACTATTTTGAATTAATTTTTTAGCTCCACTGGCTGAAAGCCAGAGAGCTATTGTCATGGTGTTGTGTACGTCGTGCGTCTGATTGTCCGTAAACTTTTACTTTGAATATCTTTTCCTCAGAAAGTAATGAACAGAATTCAACCAAATTTCACAGAAATGATATTTAGGTGACCCTGTATCAGATTCTTTCAAGAAGAATTTTGATCGGTTTTAATGAGCGGGGCTAATTTCCATATTGGTAAAAGCTTTGAAAATCTTCTTCTCAGAAACTGGTGGATGGATTTCAATCAAATTTCAGAAGAATTTTGATCAGATAAAAAACATGGCTTTAATGGGCGGACCAATTTCCATATATGGTAAAAGCTTTCTTCTTATTCTCAGAAACCGGTAGATAAATTTCAACCAAACATCACAGAAATGATCCTTGGATGAATCTTTTGTCAGATTCCTTCAATGAAATTTGATTGGATCAAAAACATGGCTTTAATGATTGGGGCTAATTTACATACATATGGTAAAAGCTTTGAAAATCGTCTTAGAACCTAGTGGATGGATTTCAACCAAATTTTACAAAAATGATCCTTGCATATCAGATTCCTTCAAAGAATTTTGAATGAAGTCTTTGATTGACAGCCACAAATGGTCAATTGGGCTAATAATTGTAAAGTCAAGTCCATGTACAACCAGCAACTTTTTCCTTTTTAAACAAAGTCTTCACCCTTTCTGATATCATCTTACTTCTGCTTATTTAGTCAGTACCGGTCTAGAATTTCAATGCATCTCAAAGCTTTTCTGCATATTGACATGCTGAGGAAACACAGCTTTTGAGATTTTTTTCAGAAAGGGGGCAAACTGAAGAAATGGCTTAAAGCAAGCATGTTTTTCCTTTCTCACAAAGTTTCCTACCAAATATGACACTTAATCTTCAGTTTTCACTCACTATGAAAAGTTGCCTTTGTTCAAATTTTTAATATACTTTAGTCTGTAATTTGGTTATCTGGTAATGGGTCAACTCATTCCAAGACAATGTCACTTTTCTATACCCCTCAAAAAAAAGCTTAGGAAAGCCTTGTGGAAAATGAAGAAAATGCTTGTATCAAGCAATTTCTTCTTTATCCATGTTTTCTACCTATAAAAAATTAAAGACTTGGAAATGTATCAACTAAAAATTGTTGTTTGCAACTTTCTAGATTTCAATTCACACACAATCCCACTTTTTTACGCCGCTCAAGAAAAAACTTGGGGAAAGCACTTGAGTTTTTGTCATTTGTAACTTCTTTGAATTTGGACCAGTCTAAAATTTGTCACCTGGTAATGTCTTTATAAGAAAAGTACCTGTCTTTTCTTGATTTCCTCCTTCTTCTGTTCAACAAACTTAGCAGGAATGCCACCTATATTTTCTTGGGCACTGCATAACAGTTCCCATAATTCCTGCATGAATATTCTGGAGTTTTTGGCATTGAGGAACCCAGTGAGGTTAATCTGCATCTCCTTTGGATCTGGATACTATAAAAGATAGAATGGGAAGTGCCCACGATTAATGTAGTTCCTTAAATAAATGCACATTATTTCTTCTTTACACACAAACCTAGAAACCTAATACATGTATCAGTTTCTGGCAAAAAGAGGGTTAGTTGACCAAACATACATTGCCCACCAATATTAGAATCTTCAAAATCAAGTACTATCAATACTTTCAGAAGGTAATCTGGTACGTTTCAGAGGATATTAAAGCAATTATTTTGTTGCCAAACTTAACTACAGGAGCTGGACAGTGAATAAAACGAGTGTGCCAATATGTTATGTATAACTAGAGGCGCTTATGTACGGGAAATACTCCACCAGCCTGTACTGATTAAAGGGGCAAAAAAATCTTGATTTTTTGGGGGGCGGGGGGGGAAATATTTTTTTCTAAAAAAGAAAGATAGAAACTGCTCAGATACGAAATTTCTTCAGTCCAACAGTTACTTTCCTGAAGCAACAAAGTTTTCAGTCTAGCAGAGGTCAGTACTTATGAGAAGATCTTCCAACTTCCTACTGGTACCCTTTATGTTAATTAGCCCAACCCACAAAAAGCCATAATTTCCATCCAATCAAAATTCTGAAATCTTGTTGAAATCATACCATTCTTTCTGTGAAGGATTTTCATCAAAGTTATTGCTATACCAGAATCTTGAGATTCTACTGAAATCAACCAGCAGTTTCTGAGAAGATTTTTTTTAAATATTAAGGACAAATGCATGTAGGGATGGTGAGGTCACCATAGTACAAATTTCTCCTTTGATAGTGAAATATTCCTATATTGGCAAAAGCTATAGACAGAGATCAGCCTGCTTGTAAGTGCAGTTTGATCTTAGTCTACACCTCCTGTTTGATTCCTTCAACCACGAGTTGTTTATAAAATCAATTTTCCAATTCCTTTTTTTTTAAATCCTTGACTAGTACTTTCATTGCTTTCAGGCCTTTGATTTCAATGTAAATATAGATAAGGATTTTATACAGCATGACAAGGGTTATAAAGAAGCTGCAGACTAAAAAAGTGGGTGGAATTCTATTTTACTTTAGGCTGATTGCAACAACTAATTTATTTATTCCAAAACAGCCAAGCTACAGATGGTAAAAAGAATATACATTATAGGCATGTGAAGCCTATGCTTTTTCTTACAAAATAAGGGCATAGTTGTTCGGAAGCTAGAATAACTGAAGATTTCTTTTTTTCTGGGATGGAGGTATAAGGTTTCATTTAGATAGCAGGATATACAAGTATTTTCAAGATTAAATACATCTCCCAATACTCAATTTCTCATGCTTTCTACATGAAATACTTCGTTTGTCAAACTTGAAACAGTTACTAGGTTATTCAAATTTCTGTGCAAAGAAGAATAATGCAACCACATTGTAAATGTCTTGAATTCCAAGATCTACACAAAAATGCTAATTGAGTGAAAAAAAAAATGATTGTAAAACTAGAGCTTAAACAAATAGGTCTCTTATCCACTACATGTTGCAGTTGACCATGCACTGACCATCTAGCTACTTTCACTTTTTTTTTAAATGTCAGATTGAAAGAGGTTACAAATGACAATGAAAACTGGATGCATTTTGAAATGAAATAATCCAATGTGGTAGAGAATATTGTGGAAAAATGAGAAATTGCTTGTTACATATACTCTTATTTTACATATACTCTTATTTTAATTTTTTTTTTTTTTTTGCCCCTTTTGGCAGGACATGTCTATTTCAATCTTTTTCAACTATTTTAATCACTGGAAGTAAAGATTAAGATCAAGCTGAATCACCATCTGCTTGCACCATAGGCTAAAAAAAGAAAGAGAGGAAAAGATAAGACTTTCTTCCCAAATTTGACATTAAATTACTGCTTTAATACTGGCTTTGTGTATTACACAAGAAAACCACATACCAGTGCCACATTCAGATCGTGGAAAAAAAATCACTAAAGAAAAAGCACAAAGGATGCAATTGATTGATTGGGGGTTTAACACCACTTTTACTTCTTAACATAATGTCAGCTTTATCGTGGCCAATGGAGCACCTAACATGGATTCCTAGTATTTCTCACATCATTACAACCATGACTTCCTTTCTGAGCCTCAAGCTGTTCATCCCACATAGGTTAATGATTATATACCCATTGGTGGAGGTCCATATATCCATAATATTCGCCATGGCCAGGGAATGAACAAGTGTCCTTATGATAAACACAAACTAGAAAGAGTCTGTTGACCCTAAAACTTTAATATGTTTAGGCATGACAACTCTTTTTGTTATTTGACCCCCTCCAAACCCAATTTTGACTCCTGTTAGGGGTAATCAAGATTATATTGGACGCTCACATTTAGATACATAATTATCATGAATATTCTGGATTCAAGTAGTTATCAATTTAGACTTTGCAGTGATATCACTGCAAGTATCAATGTTTATCATTTCAGGGCAACACCAGTAACAATCTAAATATTAGAGATAGGACACAAATATTCATCCATCCCATAAAGACATTGCAACTTATTTCAAGCATAGGAAATAATTTACTTGGGCAATAATTTTGTCATAGGAAACAAGTTAGTAACTACAAGTCCAGCTGCTGAGGAAATAAGAAAATGATATATTTGAATGGGGTTTATCACCACTTTGAACAGTATTTCATTCATATTGCAACAACTGGAGCACGTAACCAAAGATTCCTGATATTTCTCACTCCAGTACTACACTACATCCTTTCCCAGCATCAAGCTGCTCATCCCACTTTAGTTTACAATAATCTACAATTGGTAAAGGAGGATTGATTGATTGAATGAATGGGGTTTAACACTGCATTTAACAGTATTTCAGTCATTTTGTGGCGGCTGGAGCAACTTACAATGGATTCCTGGTATTTCTCACACCAGTACTACCACTACATCCTTTCCTAGCCTGAAGCGGCTATCCCACTTAGGTTTATGATTATCCACCCATTGTTGAGAGACAAATGTCGGAAAGAATTTGTGCCGCCTCCAGGGAATCAAATCCATGACATCCCATGATTGAAGATTAGGAGTCTGACATGCTACAGACTGCGCTATGACGGCAGCTTGGTGAAGGAGGAAAAGATTGATTGATTGAATGGGAATTAACGCCACTTTTAACAGTATTAAAGTCATCCAGAAGCGGTTGGAGCACGTAGTAGTAGTACTAGTTCCTGGAATTTCTCACACCAGTACTACCACTACATCCTTTACCAGCCTCCAGCAGCTCATCCCTCATACGTTTACGATTATCCACCCATAAGTGGGAGACAAATGTTGGAAAGGATATTAGCCGCAACTGGGCTATCAAACCTGTGGCCCCATGACTAGGAGTACTACATGCTACCATTGCGCTATGGCCGCGGCAAAGGAGAAAAAGATTCTTCCAACAGACAGATTATTGTCCGTATAGATATACACAGATCGGATGTCTATTTGTTGATGTAGTTATCAGAATAATGGTAATGAGCTACATATATTTGGACTGATCACTGGAAATATTCACTGACCTGCGATTAAAATGTTACTTTGTAAAATATATGGTCAGGGGTTTAACCCATACCACATGACAAAGTTTTAGACAGGAGTGTCTACAAATCGATGTTGTTGAATGATATTACACAATTAAAACAGCTCACCTTAAGCATGTTGAGCAGTTGAACTAAAAAACAATAAAGATTTATCTCCATGCAAGAAGTATATTCCTCTAAACTGATTCCAAAGTACAACAAAATCCTGCATCAAATCAGACTAACTTTGATAGATAGTAGTGGTTAGTATAAAAGACCAGAACCTTTTTTTACTGATATATCATCTAACTGCATACACTTGTGCGAATGGACTAAGTCAAATCTTATCACTCTTAAAGGTCATTGACTGTTTGCATGAACCCAGTAGAAATTGGATCAAGAGGTTATTTGAATTCAGAGATTAAAATGTCAAAAGCAACAGAAGACAATAAGATTAGGTCACAAATAGCAAAGTGACCAAGGCTGTATGATAGACGTAGGCAAAGAGCCAATGATCTTATAACACATTTCAATGAATCTGAACTCAATGGAACCTTTGATTTACTCAAGGCCAGTTTGGTGGCAATTACTGATTACTGATGTGAACTTAACCGATTCCCACACAATGACGCTTCAAGAAAGAAAATGGGAAAACATTGTGTGGAAGGAAAAAATTGCAACACATTCGAATATGGAGAAGTTTAAAATTTTGCTGTCATGTAATGGGTTCACATGTTAATAAATCAAGAATGTGTATGAAACGATATACCAGACAACAATATTTTAGGCTAGTCCAAATTGAAGATTTTAGATGATAATTCAAAGTTCATGAAATTATTTATTTTTCTGGGTAGAAAACATGAAAAATGAAAAAATGCTAGTTACCAACAATTTCTTCATTATACTCAAAAGTTTTCCCAATTGTTTTTGTTGAGGTGTGTCAAAAAGCGTCATTGTGTGGAATTGGTTAAAAATCAAGAAAGAGGTAAAACAATAACAGTAATCTATTATCCCTTTCCTGGACAAACCCGGGATTTTACGTCACTGTAATTTTATACTTGAGAAAACATTGTGGAAAAAGGAGAAATTGCTTGTAATAAGCAATTTCTCCTTTTCCCACAATATTTCTACCAAAGAGTATGGTCAGATTTCAAGTTGCATGCATTTTTCATTGCCATCTGCAACCTCTTTCAAATTGGACCAGTGAAAAATTTCATAAAACAGGAAAAGGTTAAACTTTAGATGCATAACATATGACTTGTTGTTGATTTTTTTTTGGTTAACCGATGACCAAACGACAAAACAGGTCCAAATTCAAATTCAGCTACTATCCCTCTTAGGTTAACAATCATCCATCCATTGGAGAGAGTCAAATGTCAGAAAGGATTTATGCCTCTCTGGTGATCGAACCCATGATAAAAGATTAGGAGTCTGATTCTCTACTGACTGAGTAATGACGGTAGTGTTGCAGACAACAAACTTTTGATATTGAAATTTAAAAATCTCTATCTTTTTGGGTAGAAAACATCGTAGATCATGAAGGAATTGCTTATAACAAACAATTTTTCATCTTCCACAATGTTTTACCTAGTTATTTTCCTAGGAACTTCAAAAAGTGTCATTGTGCAGGAATGGGTAAATGAAAATTTGTCTGGTTGATACATTTAAATCACAGACTAAAAATTCACAATGCTCTTCCTAATACCTGTTTCTGTCTGCCTGAGGGCAGCAATGTAAGGCTGAAAGGCTTGAAATAAAAAACACAAAAAGCTCAGCTTTTCATTGTAAATATCCCTTTCAAAGATATACCTCGATTAAACCTACTTCTACAAAATTCAAGGCCTGTAATGATAATGAAATCCTCTGTTGCATTCAATTTTGACCAGTTTAACCATTTCCTGTTTTGCAAAATTTTAGACTTACCCAAATTCAAAGATTTGCAGACAAAATCTAACTTGGATTTAATTTGAAAAATAACATTAGGGTAGAAAATTTTGTGGAAAAAGAAGAAATAGCTTGACAAAAGCAATTTCTTTTTTCCACATTATTTTTTCAATTATAAATTCAGAGGGGCATAAAAACCAGGGATTCAACAGGAAGGGGTTCAAATTTTGTTGTCAGGTGCTAGTTATAGACTTCCTGAGTAATACACGTATATCAAATGAGATACTATCTGAACACAGCAAAAGTGAAAATTAAACTTTACAGACTGATGTTATAGTGAAACTTTCTGTCAAAAACTTTTCATATTGGCTAAAAACGTAAAAGTTACTACTATTTGGCGTTTCTAAATTAGTCCTTGCTGCAAAAGTAACAACAGATCTGACATTTTTGGTTTTTGGCAAAATCTACAATCACATCAACATTCACAAGGCTTTCTTTTTCTTTTTTTCACCACAAAAATGAAGAAGTTATTTAAATATTTATCAAAGCCAATATTACACATTTTGATGCAAGTTACATAATCAACTAGTCATCTTTTTTTTTTTCATAATCTAAACTATTCAATATTAAAAGTGAAATTCATTTTGTTTCATGTCAATTTCAACTCTTTTCCAACAGACATTTATTTGTGGTCCATTTTTGAAAAAACAGAAAAATTGGATTCGAAGTTTAATAAGATCTCTAAAACACTTAGTATGATAATTATGTTTGTCCATGCATGACAAAACAATAACAGCCTATGTATATATTTTAAAAGAATCGAAATAAAATAGATACAAACCAATGAAATGGTGGCACATTCTATGTGAGATCCGTTGTCTATATTGATTAATTATCTTGTATCTGTGCTGTATAGATAGCAAATCCTTGACTGGACTCGAAAATTCATCAAGGCGATCGAATATTAAAGATCAGCTCTGATATTAAAGGGAAACATTCCATAATAAGTAAAATGTCATGGTAACAGAAACTATCTTATTACAGCTTTACTTTGATAACAGAAATCAAATTTGACACATCATTCATTAAATCAGTCACTTAAGCAATATTGTTAAGACAAAATATTTCAAAAGATTAAACTTTAAAAGTCTGTAATGTCAGCCAATCTGCACTGTGCACATTGTGCAAAATAAATTTGGTACAATATAATGACCAAACAAACAAAACTCTCATGAAAGCAGAATTCTATTTCAACATTAGAGCATTTCAAATTGAATACACAAATCATATGTTCTTTTTATGTCTTTCCAATTCTAGGATTGATAATAAATACTGCAAATATGATATACAATTAAGACTGCAGATATATCATTATTCAATATTGTAACATCAAAACATCTCGTAACACAGGACAAAGCTAAATCATTTTTATTAATCCATTACCAGACAACAAAATTTTAGACTGGTCAAAATTGAAAGAAGTCGCAGACGACAATTATTTGTTCATGAAATTTTGAAACTTTTTGTCTTTTCCTGTAGAAAAAATAGTGGATAAAGAAGAAATTGCTGGTAACAAGCAATTTCATTATTTTCCAAAATATTTTCTAAAGCTGTTTTCTTGGGGGTGTCAAAAAGCGTCGGTGTATGGGAATGGAATAATAAACAGTCTATTCCTTAACTTATCATCCATTTTTTTTCCCTAAAGAAATTATCTGCCAAATATAAAGTGAATACTAATACAACCAAATCTAACTAATCAGTCAATCTTTACTAATTTGATAAAGTTTTTATTTCAAGGAAACAATCCGAAACAGCCACATATCCTTGCATCTAAACAATTGAGGTACACCAAGTACAGTGGTTTGGCTTAGGTCAGTCTATTTTAACAACATACTAGATCATAGTTTAACCCTTTCCTGTTTTGCCAAATTTTAAACCTGTCCAAATTCAAAGATTTTGCAGAAGTCAATATAAAATTGATTTCATTTGAAAAATTATCAGTCAGAAGGGTAGACAATATTTTGGAAAAAAGAAGAAATTTCTTGTTACAAGCAATTTCTTCTTTTTCCACAATATTTTCTCAAGTATAAAAACACAGGGACGTAAAAACCAGGGATTGAACGAGAAAGGGTTAATAAATTCTAGTTCAAACCCTGCTCTGGAATGTGATCTAAATTTACTTGACAACAGAAATGATCTAAGATCATTCATTTCTATGATGAAGAAATAATATAAGAAAAGGAGAGAAGTGATACTTCTTTCCACAGCTTTTGTCTTCTAAACAATCTTTAACATTGGTCAAGTTTGTATGTAGGATTGAATAATCCTGGACAATAAAATAGTCCTTAACATTCTTACCTCAAAATCACATTAACCCTTGTCATGCTGTATAAAATCCTTTCTCAGAAATGTATTAAAATAAAAAGACTAAAAGCACCAATAACTTTAGTAGTTGGTAAATATTTCTTTGGTAATTGTTTCCATAAACAATTATGGTTTTGAATTGGACAAATAGGTGGTGTAGACTAAGATCAGCCTGCACATATGTGCAGGCTGATCTTTGTCTTTACCTCCTGCCAAACCGGAAATATTCCGGGTTCAGCATGACAAGGGTTAATGAATAAAATTTCCATACAGAGGATTCAATGAATCAGTGACAGTACTTTTTATGGAATTTTAAAGTTAGAAATACTTTGACCAGTTCCTGACTACAAAGTACTAGGTCTACTCATATCTTGAACATGTGAGACCGTATCTCTAAACTCCATATTTCAGCAGTGCCTGACTGAACAGCTAAAATAAGCAATTCAAACAATCTGGTAATGGGCTACTACCTTTAAAATGCTGCCTTAGTAAGGCCAAGGTATTAACAGAATACATTTTTGACAGGGAGATAAATGGAAAGTCACTTTACCCTCTCTTCTAATTGGTTATAGACAAATTCTACAACAACGTCATCCTCCAGTCCTAACAGTTCTGTAATCCGTGTGGCAATCCAAGGCTTCATTGTGTCCACATTCACTTTGGACATATCCACCTGTAAAGAATAGTTTCTATCACTAAACTAAACCTTCCTACGGACAAAACTTAACCTGAAACCACTTTCTCCTTTAATCATAGGTATAGTGAAGATCCAACCACATTTTCTATGATATCCTTCATTACTCCTTTCTGGGATTGCACAAAAAGCACTTATTTTCAGAAAACAGTAATTCTATGAAGTATTTAGTACAGGCTTAATAGGTATTATTACACACTAAATATTAAAGCCCTTTGCCTTATGGTTTGGGAGAAGAAGACTTTCAAAGATTTTCTTCTTTAATTCTATGTAAAAATCAGGGATTGCACAGAGAAGCTAACTGTCAGAATACAGTAATTCTATGAAGTATTATGGCAGAGGGTCAATAGATGATAATTTGTACCAAATATCAAAGCTCTAGGCCTTGTGGTTTGGGAGAAGAAGATTTTTAAAGTTTTCCTTCTCTATTTCTAAGGTAAAATCAGGGGTTGCACAGAAAATGGCTAATTTTCAGATTACAGTAATTCTTTTGTAGAGGGTCAATAGATGCAGGGGTGTGGAATTCCCATGCCCGACTTGTCTGACACGGGCTTTTCTACCTGCGGGCAAGTACATTTTTCGAGGCTACTTGTCCCTGGACAAGTAAATATCAGGGCAAATCTTTGAATAGTACTAAATAGATAGAAGAGATGTATGAGCGTAGTGTTAATATCTAAGGCTAGAAAATATTGTTTTTAATGAAGAAAATGCTGAGTTCCAGCATTTTCCTCTTTAAAAATAATGTTTTCTCAAAATTTATCTGTTCTTCATCTTTTCACGGGCAAGTCCATTTTGATCCTGGACAAGTAGAAAATCACATTTTACTTGTCCATGGACAAGTAGAGAAAATCCGTATTTCCACATCCCTGAGATGATATTTGTAACAGCTCTAGGCCTTATGGATTTTGAGAAGAAGATTTTTAAAGATTTTTTTTATTTCTATGTAAAATCAGGGATCACACAGAAAAGGGCTTATTTTCAAAATACAGTCATTTTTTGAAGTTTTCTGGTAGAGGGTCAATAGATGCTGATTTGTACCAAATTTCTAAGTTCCATGCCTAATGGTTTGGGAGAAGATTTTTAAAGTTTTCCTTCTTTATTTCTATGGTAAAATCAGGGGTTGCACAGAAAATGGCTAATTTTCAGAATAGGGTAATTCTTTGAAGTACTATGGTAGAGGGTCATAGATGATGATTTGTACTAAATATCAAAGCTCTAGGCCTTTTGGTTTGGGAGAAGAAGATTTTTAAAGTTTTCCTTCTTTATTTCTATGTAAATCAGGGATTGCACAGAAAGGGCTAATTTTCCGAATGCGGTAATTCATTGAACTATTTTGGTAGAGGGTCAATAGATAATTTGTACCAAATATCGAAGTTCTAGGCCTTATAGTTTCGGAGAAGAAGATTTTTAAAGTTTTCCTTCTTTATTTCTATGTAAAATCAGCGATCGCACAGAAAAGGGCTAATTTTCAGAAGTCTGTAATTCATTGAAGTTTTAGAAGAGGGTCAATAGTTGATGATTTGTACCAAATATCAAAGCTCTAGGCCTAATTGCTTTGGAGGAGAAGATTTTTCAAGTTTTCTGACCAGAGTTCTTCATGGATTTCAATTCTTTGAAGTATTTTGAAAGTGCATGACCTAAGGAACATTTATGTGAAGTTTTGTTGAAATTCCATGGTTAGTTTAGGAGGAGAAGATTTTTTTTTAATTGTGAACGGAGGGACGGATGGACGGACAAACGATGGAAGATGACCGATCACAATAGCTCACTAAGAGCACTTCGTGCTCAGGTGAGCTACAAAGAGGGATTCATGATTACAAATCTCAAGGTTTGAGTGCTAACAACCATTTTTGCTAATACTGATATACCTTTTTATATCTCTTATAAACATATCGATGGTTCAAATTCATCACAAAACTAGTGTAACTGCATACATGTTTATAGGCAGTTACAACTGTTTTGCGCTGAACCATTGACATGAAGAAAGCAATCAATTTGTTAATTTTTCATCAGTACATAAGATACAGCAAAGAAAAAATTGAGGGATCAAAAAACTGTTATGACCATTAGAAATACCCCTCCAAGGAGTAAGAATGACCCATTGGGGAGAAATTTCTAAGGGTCAAAAAAGGGTATTTGAAGAGTCAAAACCCTAGTTTATGACTCAAAGACAATCGCTGCCATAATAGCTACTTGACTTGTTGGTTTGATCCCTTGCTGGCTTAAGTATCAAATACTACTTATAGTATTTCTCCTAATAAATGTGCAAGACTCGCTGTACAACACAAAGGGGACCTCCTATTAGGACCCATTTTCCCTAATCCACCGGTCTATAAATTCCCTACCTGTTACTTCTATTTTATTCACAAACTGTACTGTTTTATTTCCCATGTTAAAAGAATTGCCCTTTTGTTTTCTTTCAAAATTACTGCATATGATCTCCTTAATCACCCTTTGGTGCAAAAATCAAAGAAAAGCAGCCAATACCTTTCCAAGTCTTCAAAATAGGCAGATTTCTGAAAGTAAATCCTCTTTCAAATCTCATAAAGACGCATCCTCAGACTCTACCTGTCATAATAGTGATGGAAACTGAATGTAGTATGATAGAAATTTTGAAATTTCATAGTTTTAATAAAGTTGCATTTGGATCTAGGTTTGAGCTTGGAAGTTGTCAAAACAGTCCAAGAAAAATGCCCTCATGGTAGGGGGCATTGAGAATGGTAAATCTAGGGGGGCTGAGGGGTTAACTAGGTGACAAAGGTATTTATAATTCCTTTCCTATTCATTCCTGTTTTTTTTTTGTCCCTGCGAATTTATATTTGAGGAAATGTTGTAGATTGTCTTCTTTTTCCACAATATTTTCTACCCTACTGAATAGCTATTTTTCAAATAAATCCAAATTAAATTTGTCTGCAAACCTATGAATTTGGATCAAACCCATGACATCCCATAATTGAAGATTAGGAATCTGACGCACTACCGACTGCACTGTGACCGCTTAAACTAAGGGAACTGATCTTTTAACCATTTTTTTAACAAAATTTATCCTTTTGCAATAGAAAGATATATAGAATGTCTATAACACATTGCTAATGCTTTGAGTTGCAAAGGAGAAATTTGATATTCATTAATTAGACCAAAGGTCATGTGAAATATCAAATCATCCCGAGCAGCAAGAGGAAAGTACCAAGTGTTATATCATAAATAGAACTTATGAGTGTCAACTTTGTATCTAATTTACCATATACCTGCACATTTCAGTGTTTTTGATGTTCATTTCAAATTAGGCTAGTTCCTTTATTGATTTAATGTATATCTTTGACATGGGAAATTTATGGGTGTTTCCATGGAGGTTATAACCCACAGGGATGTGGAAATACGGATTTTCTCTACTTGTCCATGGACAAGTAAAATGTGATTTTCTACTTGTCCAGGATCAAAAAGGACTTGTCAGTGAAAAGATGAAGAACAGATAAATTTTGAGAAAACATTATTTTTAATGGAGAAAATGCTGGAACTCAGCATTTTCTTCATTAAAACAATATTTTCTAGAGTTAGATACAAACATTATGCTCATAAATCTCTTCTATCTATTTAGTACCATTCCGAGATTTGCCCTGATATTAACTTGTCCACAGACAAGTAGCCTAAAAAAATGTACTTGCCCGCAGGTAGAAAAACCTGTGTCAGACAAGTCGGGCATGGGAATTCCACACCCCTGCCATGTCATGCTGAACCCGGAAAATACCTGTTTAAGCAGGAGGTATAGACAAAGATCAGCCTGCAAAGATTAGTCTACACCACCTGTTGGTCTCGGTCAAGCCAAAGACTCAATGGCTTCTAGGTACTAATGAAACCCAAGCTGGTATTGATATCAACCTATGTATATTATTGTTTTTGGAGGTAGAAAAACAAGAGGACCATGATGCTCCTAAATCGCTCCCCCGAGTATGATGGTTCATAACTTTATGATATATACAAAATGGTAAAGACCTCTAAGATTTTTAAGGATTTTTTCTTAATCCTAGGCATATTGATGATCCCACAATATAGTGCTTACCAATAATCCCTGATTACGGTAATTCTATAAAGTATTTTGGTAGAGGGTCAATAGACATCAATCCATACCAAATATCAAAGCTCAAGGTTTAATGGTATAGGAGAAGATTTACATACCACCATTTTTACACCCCTCAAAAAATTTCAGAGGTCGACACTAACAGTGTCCCGGGATCCCTAAAAATTGGATGGGACCCCAGTAATCTCAGGATGGGATTCCGTCAGGATCCTTCAGTATTATGGTTTGGGAGAAGAAGATCTTTTAAATATTTCTTCTTTATTCCTTTGTAAAATCATGATTTGGCTGAAAATGGCTAATTTTAATACAGTAATTCTTTAAAATAATTTGGTAGAGGGTCTCAATAGGTGATAATACATACCAAATATCAAAGCTCAAGGCCTAATTGTTTGGGAGAAGAAGATTTTCAAAGATTTCATTCTTTATTCCCTTGTAAAATCAGGGATGGCCTAGAAAATGGCTAATTTAAAAGGATCATTAGGTGATGATATATACCAAATAAAAAAGCTCTAGGCCTTATGGTTTGGGCAAATAAGATTTTTTAAAGATTTCCTACTTTATTGCTTTGTAAAATCAGGGATCACACAGAAAAGGGCTAATTTTAAGAATACGGTAATTCTTTGAAGTCTTTTGGTAGAGGGTCAATAGGTGATGATATGTAACAAGTATCAAAGCTCTAGGCCTTATGGTTTAGGAGGAGATCTTTTAATAATAATTGTTTACGGATGTTCAGACCAGCAGATGGACATATGGACAGACATACACTGGACATTTACCAATCACAATAGCTAACCTTCAGCAGGTTGTACTCAGGTGAGCTAAAAATGCTATGAAAATGCTTTTCAAAGGATTCATAAATGCATTGACAGAATACCCTGGATTCCAGTCCATCCGCAAACTTCATCTGCCTCATTAGTTTTTTCTTCTTGTCTGTGAACCTATTGTCTTGATCAGCACTAGTGCCCTGAAATCATGAATTAAAAATGAAATCCATAATTTAAATTTGTTAACTTTCAAATAAAAAAATGTTTTAAGCGTTGAGATTAATTTTTTTTTAAAAAAAGGTAATACATGTACCAAGAATTGAAAGCTGACTTCTGTTTTAAATCAAATATTGTAGGTCACTCTAATATCAAAATAGTGGAGAGAAATACGGATACATGGACTTTTCAGCTAGTGTCCACAGATGTTCCTAAGGTATTCTTAGGTAATGTAGTGCTCTTAAAAAGCAGACATCAACATATATTCTGTACAGAAGAAACATCTGGAAAATTGGACCCAGATGTAAATTAACTTCTGAGATTAGAAGAGAAAAACATTATTCATCACTTGGATATTTATAAAGTCACAAGATAAAGGGTTTTACGATCAAAAGTTTGTATACTCCCCCAAAAGTATGATACCCTGCGGTAAAATTGAATCCACAAGCAATTTACTGAAATATCCCCATGGTGACAATGCCGATAGACAACTTACATAGGGCAATCGCATGATCTTAAAACAATTTCTTTGGAAGTCACTTGATTAAGAACATGTCGGATCAAAGTCGAGTAGGTCCGTAAACATTGGACTAACCCTAGTAAAATATCACCATCTGGTTGAATTTGTAAACTATCATTTGGGCCAGTATTTATTCACTTGAAAGGTAAAGCCCATACATGTGATATTTCTCCATAGGCTCATAGAAAGATTTGAAAGTTTTGATAGGGAGATTGGGGTCCCAAATAGGGAGATTAAGCATCCCTCATTGGTTAAATTGTCACAAACTTGTCATTATTCTTGCATTTTTGACAAATCAGGGTGTTGTTGTTTTTATCATTGCTGTCTTTTTTTTTAACACCAATCATGGAATGTTGTTGTAAAAGATTCCTTCAATTTAATAAATTGAGTTATTGACTTTTTGGGAGAGAGGGACAGGCAAAATTTGGGTAAAATTACATTGCAAACAATGCATGGGATTAATGGACATTGTAGATCTATTGAGATTCTGAAACAATGTTATCTTGATTCATTAGCATCATTTAGGGTACATCTTTGAAAAAAATCTATAAATAATAAATGAAAAAAAATCTATAAATAATAAATGAATGATATTATTCTTTTAACTATCTTCTTCAAGTACTTTCCGTGCTTTGATTACAGAAATAGACTAAATCTGTTACTCAAATATATCTTTGAATACATTAAGTACTACGCAACAAATAAGATTCTGAAGTCATATGTATCAGATGTGTTTTTGTCTTCTACCTGAGCTCTCAGTTCTTTGATTTCAGAAACAACTTCTAGAAAATATGAACTCGGATCGGCTTGATTAAATCCAATTGGACAAACAAACTTTGTAACTTAGTATGACAATATTGTAGTGTTCTGTTTAGGCTGTAGTTACAATGTCTGACGTAGAATTATTTTGACTACTTTCACTTAAAACAGCATTAATCCTCAAACCCCAAATAATGATCTGATTGGCGGATGACTCATTTTAATCTTCTTTCATGGCTTTCATTTTAAAATTGGACACCGGGTCTCTGAAAGTAGAGATTTCCCGTCCCCGATTGAAAAATTTTCAGACACTGTGGGAGCGTACATAAACTTTCGTGTATAGAGTATTCTTTGTCCGTAAAGTGAGAGTATAAATGACATAGTTAAGCTTTCATTCCTCAGAAATACTGTCCCCTGAAAATGTGTGCTGATGCTTCTCTGTTAATATTCTTTTTTAACTTACTTTTGTGCTATGAGTTTAGAAGGGATAACAATCTTTCCAAGTGGTAAAATTCTATTCAAGTCGGAATACACACTCGAAATTGGGTAAAGGTTAATCTTAGTTCTTGACCAAATCTTCAAGATGGTGTAGACGTGGGAATCAGGACATCTCCATGGTGACATGCACAATCTATTCTTCAGCGCATTTTAACTGTATCTTAAAACACTTATTAATGCTACATAAGACTTTACTGCTGTACTTTTTCTGGTAAGTCTAGAGTATTTATAGCATGCCGATACTGGAGTCTGTCAAACCATCAAAACTAAATTTTATGTACAAGTGTTTCAAAAATCAAGTCTTTAAAATATGAAAGTGCATATTTTTGGATAAATAAAGATGGATATTTGCAGAAGATACCGTTATCCTAAAACAGACTTGGAGATTAAGTTACAATGTTCTGGTTTCTTAAGACAAAAGTTTAGAAAAGCAATTTCTTCTTTTCCCACAATATTTTCTACCACATCAGATGGTTTCATTTCAAACTGCATGCAATTTTCATTATTGTCTGCATCCCCTCTTAATCAGGACCAGTCTAAAATTTCAAAAAACAGGAAAGGGTTAAACCAACTTTAATTTGTCTTCTGTAACCTAATTTAATTTGGACCAGTCTAAAATGCTGTTTTTGGGAAAGGTTTGAAGGGTGTTTCTTGTTTTGTTTGAATCTAACACCACTTTTAACAATTTTTCAGTCATAATGTAGTGGCTGCAGCACCTAACAATGGATTCCTGGTCTTGCACCAGCACTAGCTTTACATCTTTTCCCAGCTTCCACCTGCTATCCCACTTAGGCTTACAATTATCCCATCATTGGTGAGAGACAAATATCGAAGAGGTATATGCTGCCTCCAGGGACACACAACATTCCCAGTGCTCTCAATAAGGACCAATTTCAGGAATTTTTAAAATTCCAAGATTCAATTTCAGGAAGTTTTCACAAAATCAAGGAATTAATTTTTCACCCTCGAACATAGCCCCCCCACCCTCCCCAAAAAAAGATGAAATGAAAAAAAATACATAAAGCCTACAGTAAATTTCTTTTCCATCCTTTACTTATAGTCCCTAATTTCATGGCCTATTGAGTTGAACTAGAGAAAACAATGTGGTAAAAGAAGTGTTTCTTTAGAAATTTGTCTCTTATATAAATTTGCCAAATTTGGTGGATAAATTTGGTAACTATTATTGCAAATCTGTCAGGATTTGAAAATTTCTGATTACTAGAATGTCAGAAAACAGACTGTTTGAAACGTTTTGGGTACGAAAAAATTGAGACTGGACTCCGGTCACATCATAGATATCCAAGTGCATATGCCGTGAATAACACTTATTTAAATAAAAGTAACAGTACAAAAAAGAAATGAAACTTATAGCAGAGTTGCATCTTTTAAGAAATTTCCTGTTTCATTTCTGCTAGTTGATGTTTACAGACAACACGTGTGACGTCGTTAAGAAGGGACCGAACTCTAGCGAGATCAATCGAGTAACTTGGATGTGTCTAGGACGGACGTCATGTCAAGTTACTAAATGGCATCCCCCGCGTCATAGACGTATTTAGAATGCAGATTTGATGCACCATTCTGTATCTGCCAAGAACTTGAAGACGGGACATGACATTTCGGGTGAATTCCGTCACTGAACTAAGTTTACATAAATTCGACTGCACTGTTTCCATGGGCCTGCTTGATTTTTGCCCGGCACGCTACTAATCGAGTGACTTCCAAAAAAATGGTCCAAGATGCTGCGACAGCTCGGTTGCCAAACCGACTATAATCGAGTACATTTCCATCTACATCGGTCATCATGGAGACATTTCGATCTCAAGGGCTTTCTTTTCATTTAAAAGTAAACAATATATTGAATTAAAGATACAGTTTTGGGCTGTTAATGAATTATTTTTCTTGTGCTTAATACAAAGAGAACAAGTCATTGAGTTTTTACTTGAATAATAAGATAGCCACGAAAAGTCTGAGAGCCATTAATTTATTGAACTGTTTTTCGTATGTCTATTTAGCTGTTTCGTACCGGATTCTGATTGAGATTTGGCCGATTTTGAAGTCCCAGGTTCGTTTGGTTGATCATCGGCGCCAGTTCGTGCTCTCTTTGGCTAAAGTAGCTTAAGATTGTTTTCTTTATTCTGCCATCGCGGCGACACAAAATAGCGAGTTTATGATGCAGAAGGAATATTTCGTTACGTCAAACTTAAATTTGTTATTTTTATTATAACACTACTCATTGGCTGATATGACCGAAAAACGGAATTCACAGTGCACAGTAAACCAATCAGAGCGACCTTTTCAATCAATATAACGCTCTGAATTACCAAGGGAAACCCCAAAAGTAAATGAAACCCCAAACATCCAGTGATTTGTCCCAAGGTATCTTCGTACCTACGGCACACGGTTCGTAATTTTAACGCGCTGGTCGGCCCCCCGGACATAATTTTTTGGGACCATCTGTAATTTTTCTGCGCAGTCCCGCAATGGCGTGCTCTTGGCAGAACTCTGCTTCAGAAAACGTCTGAGACATGGAATCAGGACGTTTTCCTAGAATCTCGGACGATAATTTACCTCCGGATTTTCAGGACGTTTTTTCTGATTTTCTGGGCGTGATATACGTTGACGTCCACTTATTGAGAGCACTGCATCCCATGTTTGAAGGTCTTGAGTCTGATGCACTACAAACTGAGTCCACTTTCGTTAAATATGCTATATGGTATAGGTGGTTCTCACAGCGACAGAAAAGGGGCACTAAAAGCAAACATCCTGTGAAAAATTAGGTCACAAAAGCTTACCGAAGGGGTCATGCATGGTAACATAGTAAGGCTTGTTGATTGAGATTTGGCAATATATTCAGACACCTACAAGACCGGATTATATACATGTTTATTTAATCTATTGTTTGGGGCGGGGGGGGGGGGGGAAAGAGTAGAATAGTAATGAAATTGAAATAAAAATTCCTTCATTTTGTGAAAAGTTCCTGAAATTGGCCTTAATGAGAGTACTAGTAATATCCAAAATTGTCATTTAGATAATGAACATGATTGCCAGTTTAACCCATTCCACTCAATCCCTCCTTTTTACGCCCTTCAAGAAAAAAGCTTTGGAAAACATTGTGGAAAATGAAGAAATTGCTTGTATCAAGCAATTTCTTCATTATCCACAATGTTTTCTATCCAAAAAAGTTAAAAAATTTAAAATTCCATCAACTTGAAATTGTCGTCTGCAGCTTCTTTCAATTTGGACCAGTCTAAGATTCTGCTGTGTTGGAATTGGTTAAACTAAATACCTTCAGCTACAACAAGGCGGCTAAGATAGTTCTACATTGCTCACCAGAGTTTAGAAATCAAAATTAGATGAGCAGAAAAAATATAGCGAACGGGACTCACTTTTTGGGCGAACGGTCATGGGACGAACGTATGATTAATGCGAACGGACCCGACAACTTCTACCGTCCTGCATTTCAAATAAAAATTTCGATTATTTATTAATGTTGTTTAGGCAGAACCTGAAATAACTTCGTTTCTGCAAATCGGTTTTCGTATTGTCGACGATTAACTTCCCGGTTTCTCTTCATCCAATGGAACCAATACTGTGCAGTAGCATGGTGCATGGCAAGATAAGAAAGTCTTTTTGATAATTATCACTGTAAAATGACACAAATATATAAGTAAATACAACATTTTAAATAGAAAAACAGACCTTGAAAAATCCGGCGTCGGTCATTCTTACAGAAATTCTAACCGGAAGTCACTAACACACAAATCCCACAATTTTTGTGCAGTAATATTGTACCACGTGGTTTATCAACAGGTCGAGTTAAAAGTAATGAGACAAGAAAAGGTTCAAAGTAGTCATGTTACGACAACCACGGTACATCGAAATACACAGAACACCCCTTGTACATCATCATTCGCGGGTTTACATAAAAATCGACCCAAAGTTAAAACGGCCCTGTTTTATATAAAATTGGTAGAAGCTGCTGTCATTAATGACTTGTGTCATTTTCCTTGACAATCTTTAAAAATATGAACTTTTTTTTGGGGGGGGGGTTGCTAAAGTAGTTTATTTGGTTTTTGGATGACTGTAACAAGCGTAGCTTTCGTGTAAGCATATATTCGGCAATTTTTGTTCAATGGTTTTAAAATACTAAAAAAAAAACAAAAAAAAAACGACTCAAGAAATACATGCGAAGAAATCTCCTCCACTTTAAGTTTGCATTGGCTAACGGTCTTAGCGTTATCGATACACCTTTCTTGCAGCGGCCAGTCAATGTGAAATTTACCAGACACACATTAATTTTTAATTAACGGTCAGTAGACGACCACCTCAATAAAGGGATAGAAATATGCCGTCTGTAGTTTTAATCGATGGATGATTCCGTTTTCATCTGTTATTCTCAAACAATTATGACCCGGATTAACCAATTACCAGACGACAAAAGTTTGGACTGATATATATAAATTGAAAGAAACAACATATATAAATTCAAATGTTTTGGAGCTGCAAAGAAGGGGATAAATAGCTTACAAACATTGTGAAAGAAGGAGAAATCGCCTGATTACATCAGTTTCTTCCTTTTCACATTTTTCCTAAATTTAATTTTTCACGAATGTAAAAAGGCGGGATTGCGTTGGAGTGAATTAAGCCTCGCAGAACTTTGACTGTTTAACAAAATAATTTACGACATCATAAATCACATTTTTTTCTTTTTTTTTTTTTTTTTTTATCAGAATTATTTTTTAGCTAATGATTGGAATATGTATGCCGACATTACTTAACATACTTTTTTTCAAAATCGGACTAATGATAAAACATAAACATGATCAGAAAAAAAGGGAATTATTTAGTAAACCAACGGTCAGCGAGCCTCCGAAACGTTTTAACGAAGGGGAGTTTTAACGCGTGGTTAAGAGGTAAAGTATTGGCTTCACGATCAAAAGGTCCAGAGTTCGATTCTTTTGAGCATCTGTCGACATTAAGTCTATTATTTGCCCACATAAATGGTGCGGGCACTGCTGTTTCTCCAGGAAGCAGAATCGAGGCTTGAAAAGCTTGTTTCCCATTCGATGTAAAAATATAGGTTAAATTCTTATCCAATTTCTGCTCAGCTGTAGTTACGTGGTTCATTAGCCCACCAAATGGATATGGAATGAATGTTAAATAAAAACGCGTTTTATTCTATTTAAAAAAATGCCAATGGCTTAATCACCGATTTTGAGCCAACGTAAAATAAAAATGATAATAAAAGTAAAACATATCGTCTGAAATTCATGAGGAAAATGAAAAAATAAGAATGTAAAATATTTATTTATACTCAATGGTAAATTAATAATTGTTTGTAATTGTACACGGCGGGCTATTTGACAATTTGAAAGTTCTGTGTAAAAAGTGGCTTTACTTAATAGGATGTTTAAAATGAGTCCCAAAGGAGATGGAGAAGTGTGAGTTGCTAATTATTGGTTCCCCGTAACACTCAAATAGTCAAATTCAAATTGTAGTTCATACTTTTTGGTCTTGGTTTATTTATAGTAAGGATGAATTCTGATTGAATCTATTAAAAAGTGTATCAAATATCGCAGTTGTGCAACCAAAATGTCGCAAATACAGCTTTTATTCAACCCGTGTTTACTATATTTTGGTCGCATTCTGACAATACCATATCCTCATTGACAAAAAAGTAACTGTATACTTGTGCATATAGAAAAGAACTCATTGGAGGTGAAATGGGCTGCATAAGCTCTGAGATCCAGATCTTGAATAGAGGTAGGATTAGCGATCAACATAGAATCTGAAAAAAGAACAAAGATTCGACCACGGTCAACCTTTATAGTTGGCACAATCTGATCAGATCCAAACATTTAGCAACTCATTTCTTGTATCTTTTCTTCTGGAACGATTCACATTTCTCCATATTATCTGAAATTACGGGACAACTGAACACTTTGCACTTTATTTATTCTATTTTGAAAATAAAGATAATAATAATAAGAAGAAAAAAGTTTGGTCTTGCGCACGTGAAAGAGGAAATGCAATCCAAACTGAAAGCATAGTCTGCATAGTTAGGTAGGTGGAAAAAACTCGGTAAAAAATATAAATTTTTGATGCCGGAAAGCCCGCACAGTGTGACCATGGACGACGTTTAAAGGGCGAAGTCCCGATAATTATGTCAGTTTGGCGCATCACAAAAACGGACCATCTCGGAAGAGCAAAAAGTTTCGTTCGTATTCTGACCTACTATTCTGGGTACGCAGGCTGACCATAGTGCAGACTTTGCTCTTTTCAATATTTCAGTCATAGAAAGGGCATTCTTGTATACCTTGATATACATTCAATTTTGAAAAGGAAACAATTATGATTGGCTTGTGGAAGGTTTCGAGGCCTAGTTATAGTTCACGGGCAAGCTATATATGTATATCTACTTCCTAGTTGTGATTCAAAATCACCTTACTTTTAACTGAAATCAATATTGTTTGATTGTCTTCGCAGTTAGGTAGATGAGCGAATTGACAAAATCAGACAAAACAGAGAGATAATAGCCAAAGAATAATAGTTTGTGAACATGTGGGGCCTACATATAATTTAAATCGTAGTCATAATAGAAGGAAGGCTATTTTAAGTGCATTACTTTGTAAGATATGTTGTCTTGGACATGAATTATGAACAGGCAACATTTTGGATGAAGATCTTAATGTCGTATCTGCGGGTTGAATGTACTGTAGTTAAAACGTTTAGGTCGTCAAACCAACAAAAAAGCAAAGTTCACTCCCGTCATAAATGGACGATTTTATCGGTAATCCATATTTGATTGATAGACGCGGTCCGTCACTTTACAACCCTCCTTGTACTGAATTGGTTTTCCATGCCTCTTTAAACCCTTTACCAGATGTCATTGAAAGAAGTTGTAGGCAGTACATGAATATATCATGTAAGAATAACCATTTCGATATGTCGACTAAGACAGGCGAACACTTGAAGATGTTAAACATTGAGAAAGAATCGAGAAGGGACCTAGTCATTTCGGACAGCAAAGTTGGTTCCCATGGTAACTCAAATGCGACTGTCATTTTGATAGTGATGTATGTTTGTATGATCATTAAATTCTGATGTCTAAAGCATCTGGTTTTGTATGCACAGAGTGTAGAGATAGTTCTAATGCATGTTACTTAGCGAAAGTCGTTCAGTTCGCGTTCTTATTTTAATCTCAAACTGAAATCCTTTGAATTAAAAAACAATTTCCGGCTGTAGTTCTTTGGTCTAATCGTTCAATCATTTAATGATGAATATCAGCCATGAGAGATGAAATGCCTCAGAGCAAGTTATTATTATTATTGTTGTTGTTGGGGGGATGGGTTAACGCCAATTTTGATAGTATTTCAGTCATGTCGAGGCAGCTGAAGCACCTAACCATAGATTCCTGATATGTCTCACACCAGTACTAAAACTAAATCCTTTCTGAGCCTCGAGCTGATCATCCCATTTAGGTTTACCATCAATCAACCATTGGTGGGAGACTAATGTCGGAAAGGATATTCGCCGCGACCAGGGATCGAACCCGGGACCCCTTGACTAGGAGTCATACGCGCTAACACTGCCCTATGGACGTGGTCAAAAAAGAAGAAGTGGATATGGTGTAAGAGAGAGCAGGCTGAGAGTATGTGTTTGTGACGGGGCTTAATATAGCTTTGAATTATCGTAGGGAAACTCACTTTCAAATCAGAGATAGAGAGAGGGCGAGAGAGAGAGAGAGAGAGAGAGAGAGAGAGAGAGAGAGAGAGAGAGAGAGAGAGAGAGAGAGAGAGAGAGAGAGAGAGAGAGAGAGAGAGAGAGAGAGAGAGAGAGAGAGAGAGAGAGAGAGAGAGAGAGAGAGAGAGAGAGAGAGAGAGGCAGACATAGAGAAAAGCAAAGAAATAAACTTATAATATTAATCGTTGGAGGACGACCAAAACTTTGCACTGGTTCGATCCTAGATGCAGCGGGAAATTTTGGAAGCAGTGTAAGTTTTATCTAAGAAAAATAATTGTTTTTTTATCCATGATTTTTTTCGTCCCCCAATCTTTTAAAGCCCCGGTGACATTTTGGCTCGAACAGAATAATTAGAAAAATGCTTCATATTTTTACGTCTTATCCCAGCATTGGATAAAAAAATATCTGCAAGTTTAATTTTGAATTCAAAAACTTTGAAATATAACATGAAATATGCTGAACGGCAAATAGGCATTAAATATTCGGGTTGTTATGATTGGAAGTAATTTATGTTGTACTCGTATACATAAGAGCGTGAAAACGAAACACATTTTTTTCAAATTTTACTCAGTTTGATTATCAATGTACATTGCCCCAACTTCCAGGTGCCTAGAAAATGGGTATTTAATGGTCAGACACTCATTAGTTTAGCGTATGCCAGTGCAATAGGACAGCCTTAGAGGTGTTTCCATGGTAACGTGGCTCTATGGTAGCATTCTTTGATTACCAAGCTAGTGGAGATATTTACACATTTTTTTCCTAACCATGTAAAAACTTTTTCCGCATGCATGTCCTTGAATCTGTTTGATCTGCATTTTAACTAGCATGTATCCTCTTTGACCAAGTTAAAATCGTAACTAGCATATATCCTCTTCAGCCAACTTAACAATGTAACTACAGCTGCTCTGAGACAAGTGAGAGAGACAGACAGACGGTTAGAAAAATAGATCGGATCCAGCACAAACCATCCACATAGGTGGTATTTCAAAATTGAGTGTATATCAAGGTAGAATAACCAATCTACAATTGTAATTAGGCGATAGGGAGAAGTCTCGATCATGGTAAGCCTGCTCACTCCCCACAGTACCTCTTAATGCGATGGAAACTGTTAGCGAGATTATCCATTTTTGTCTTCAAAATTCATCAAACCAGCATAAATTTGCCGGCGGCGGATCTCAGGACTCACGGCGAATTTGAAGTTACGTGTATGGTCTCCCCGCGCAGACTGACCGGAGATGAAAACTTTTAACTTTCGCCGTGTTTTCTTTAATTGCTGTTGTTGTTGTTAAACCTCACGAACTCATTTTACATTTGGACTTCATTATTAGAAAATATAGAGATGTCTGAATCGTCACGGGAAAAAAGTAGTTGCGAAAGTTTACGATCTGATTAGACTGAGCGAACTATGACGGCTGATGGTTGTCTTCTTTAACCGTGATTTATTATATGTCCCCTCATCTTTCAAAGGTAGGATGAAAACTATTTAGTAAAAGAACGGCACCCCGGATGGTTATAGTTTGAAGTACTATATTTATGAATGATACATTCGCAATATCGCAAAATTCACAACATGTGTCTTACTTGTTCATGACTGAAACAAGAGCTTGAAACCCAAACACATTTTCTCTAGGTTCCTTTATATCCCCAAACCCCAGTCATTCTTTGTGAATGCTCCAACTTCCAGCTGCCTGGAAAATTGGTAATTAATGGTCATTATTTTTGTGTATATCACAGTAAAGTGCCAGTCCAAGATGAGTTTCTATGGTAACATTCCTTGATCGCAAAACTAAATATTCTCGTTTTCTCCAATATATTAACCTTTTCAGTCTGTCTATCTGTATGTTTATCTGTCTTAACAGAAAAATCAAGATACTTGCCATTGAATTATATATTCTTTATAGAAATACAACATACCACTTAAATGAATGTCACAAAATACTCTCTCTCTCTCTCTCTCTCCCTCTCTCTCTCTTTCTCTTTCTCTCTTTCTCTCTCTTTCTCTCTCTCTCTCTCTCTCTCTCTCTCTCTCTCTCTCTCTCTCTCTCTCTCTCTCTCTCTCTCTCTCTCTCTCTCTCTCTCTCTCGTGGGAACGAATAACTTGGATAGTGAAGACGTTTCTTTTGTTGTTTTCTTTCCATAAGTTCTACAAAAGTATCTCTGTTTGCATATGTAATAGATGTACATAATTCAGAAAATAGCAATCTTTTTAGCCGTGTCGTCACAGATGGTGCATTGGGTTTTCATGGCAAATCGGATTTAAGTGTTCCACATTTGCTTTATTGCGTTCTTAACACTTTAGAATTGATCTGCAGACAAACAACTGTTCAAATTAGTACAATAACATGTAATGCATAACAAAGCGTAATAAATTAAAATAAAATGGTAATTACAATACTTTGTCTCACCATCTTAAGTGATTTATCAAATGGAGGTGACAATAAAGGATTTATAAGAAAGTGTTAGCATTTATTTTGGGAAAAGTCAATACATAGAAATGATGATGAAGGATTGTAGCTAGACCCGCTCCCCGTCTCACTGATACTTATACTTTAGTTGAAAAGTTTCTTTTCTCTAGCTGTTATCTTTTTCTGTTTTGCTGATCAGTTTGTGAGACGTAAGGGAGGTAATTTCAAGGAATGAAATGTATTTGCATGATTGATGTATCTTAGTTACTTTCAAACCTAAGCAATTACTGACAGCCTGGAAGACAGGCTAGTTTGTGACCAACATGACGAAAACTAAATGCATTTTCTCAACAAGAGGCCCATGAGGGCCTGAGACGCTCTACTGGTTATCGAGTTTTCCGTTAAAGAAATCTGATATTTAAGGAAGTTAATTACTCAAAGAAGAATGCATAAAGAAAAAAAGGGCTTTATCCCCTTTATCATTTTAAGCAACAATCCTCAAGGTCCCTTTTCCCATGTTTCATGACGGATCCACTCAATTTCCAAAAGAAAGTTACCTTATGACCCTGCAATCATTCTGTATATATTTCATCAGAATCTGACAATAAATGTGGACTTTATCACATATACAGGATTGTTTTGAATGAAAATCAATAAGGCCCCTTTTCCTGTGTTTTCTGATGGATCAATTTCAATCCACAAGGAACTTTCCTTACAACCCTACAATTGTCCTGTGAAATTTAAAAGACAATTTGATGATGATTGTGATCTTCATCACATACACAAGAATGTTTTGAATGATAATCTGTAACTCCCCTTTTCCTGTGTTTCGAATGCCACAATTATTCCATGCATCTTTGAAGAGAATCCAACAAAACTGTTGACTTTTTTGTGTTCACAAAGATATTAAATTCAAGTTCTCATAAGGCCCCTTTTCCCATGATATTTTACTGTTGGTTTTATCATTCTGCGAAAGTTAAAAGTGAATCCGATGAAATATTGGGAATTCATTATGTTTACTAGAATATTTAAAAAAAAAGATCATATGGACCCTTTTTACATGATACTTGATGGATTGTACCCAGTACTGAAAAGAACTGTTTAAGTGATTGTACAATAATTCTGTGAAATTTTGAAGTGAATCCAGTGAAATCAAGGGACATCATTGTGTTTACCAGAATATTTAAAAAAAGTTTTTCATAAGGCCCCTTTTTATGTGACACTTGCCATAATCAGATCCACTGTCAATTTCAACAATTGGAATCAATCAATCAATCTGTGTATTCTGTGGAATTTATTGTGTTAATGAGTTTATAGTGAAATCTTCATAGGGCCCCTTTTCTCATGATACTTTGCAGAACAAACCAAATTTTTTTATTAAAAGTTTCATAAGGCCCCTTTTTCCTGTGTTTCTTGACCGATCATACCAAATTTCGAAAGGAACAATCCTTATGTTAGTACAATCATTCTGTGAAAGTTTTAAGGGAATCCGATGAAAACTGTTGACCCCAGGGTGTTAAAGAGGATTTCTTAAAAGATTTTTCGATTAAATTTTCAAAAGGCCCCTTTTCCCGTGTTTCTTGATGGATCTGACCAAATTCCCAAAGGAACAATCCTTATGATGGTACAATCATTCTATGAAAGTTTAAATACAATCTGACGAAAACTGTGGACTCTAGAGTGTTAACAAGAAAGTTTTAATTATTTTTTTAAAAGGCCCCTTTTCCCGTGTTTCTTGACAGATCATACCTATTCTCGAAAGGAACGTTCCTTATGATGGTACAATCATTCTGAAAAAGTTTGAAGAGAATCCGCTGAAAACTGTGGACTCTATCGCGTAAACGAGGATTTTTGATGGAATTTTTAATGGAATTTTCATAAGGCCCGTTTTACCATGTTTTTTGACGGATCATACCCATTTTCGAAAGGAACGATCATTATGTTGGTACAATCATTCTGTGAAAATTTGAAGAGAATCCGATAAAAACTGTGGACTCTATCGCGTATACGAGAAATGTTTAATTAAGTTTTAATAAGGCCCCTTTTCCCATGTCTCTTGACGGATCAAACCAAATTCGAAAGGAACGATCCTTATGTTGGTACAACCATTCTGTGAAAGTTTGAATTGAATCAGATGTAAACTCTGGACTCTAGAGTGTTAACGAGGATTTTTAATGGAATTTTCATAAGGCTCCTTTTCCAATGTTTCTTGACGGATCATACCAAATTTAGAAAGGAACGATCCTTATGATGGTACAATCATTCTGTGAAAGTTTAAATACAATCTGATGAAAAACTGTGGACTCTAGAGTGTTAACGAGGATTTTTTAATTAGATTTTCAAAAGGTCCCTTTTCCCGTGTTTCTTGGCGGATCATACCCATTTTCGAAAGGAACGATCCTTATGATGGTACAATCATTCTGAGAAAGTTTGAAGAGAATCCACTGAAAACTGTTGACTCTATCGTGTAAACGAGGATTCTTAATGGAATTTTTAATGGAATTTTCATAAGGCCCGTTTTCCCATGTTTCTTGACGGATCATACCCATTTTCGAAAGGAACGATCCTTATGATGGTACAATCATTCTGTGAAAATTTGAAGGGAATCCGATGAAAACTGTGGACTCTATCGCGTAAACAAGGAAAAGTTGAACGGACGGACGGACGGACGCACGGACGCCGGACGGGAAAAGCCATCGATATAGCTCTAGTGGCCTTCGGCCAGTAGAGCTAAAAACTGATATATGCAATAGACCAATCTATGTTTTCTGGCAATTTCTCATTAATTTACCTTTGTTTATTGAATCCTATTAAAAAATATATATATATATAAAAAAAGAAAGAAAAAAATCGGAAATGCTTTTCTTTAAAGTGTACTCGTTCAAAGAAAATATTTCGGCTATTTTCATACCAGTCATTTCCAACCAGAAATTTCCCGAAGATAGTAATTGTAAATGAAATTTCTTTGTTCATCTATGACGAATCCCTGTTTTCTGGCTATTTCTCATTAAACTACCCTTGTATATTGAATCGTATAAAAAAAAAGCGGGAAATGTTTTTTCTTTTAAAATTGTTCATCTATGACGAATCCCTGTTTTCTGGCTATTTCTCATTAAACTACCCTTGTATATTGAATCGTATAAAAAAAAAAGCGGGAAATGTTTTTTCTTTTAAAATAGTTCGGCTATTTTCATATCAGTCACTTCCAACCAGAAATTTCCCCAAGAAATTAGCTGTAAATGAATTTTCTATGTTCATTTATACAAACTGGCCCTCATTTCACCCCATGGTACAAGATAGTTTCTTCGTGGCCCATGATGTAATGTTGAGTAACTTGAATAAAACTGCTGGTTTTCTAAAGGAACTTAAATCATTAGCTATCTACAAAGCGAATAGTGAGGGCTCTGGTCAGACGGTGCGGCATCTTATCGTACCAATAGCGTCGAACGTTCTACTTTTCTAAAAGATATCTAAAGTATTAGAGGAAAAGATTATCTCGATATCCCTTCACTAATGAGGATGACGGTGTGGATGCACATGGATATCTGAGCCTTTATTTGGCGTTCATGTGAAATTCACATAAATTATATACGAATTGATTTAAGAAATTAGAGCTGTTATTCGATGCCCCACTGAACGGTCAATAAAACTATTGTCGGTGGATTATCATCCTTACGAGTGAAAGGATATCGAGATCATCTTTTTCTCTAATATAGATAAGTAGAAGGTTCGCTGTCCTTTATAGAAGATGGTGGGTTAAGTAAACAGGTACCAGACTTACGACACTTACTTGTTTTTAGCCCGAGGGATGAAGAATCTCAAGAGTATTGTTTGCAAAACCTAATGGCCCTAGACTTTTATCTTAACCCTGTGTATTCCTACAGAACTACATTTGAATGGAAAAAAATTCTTTGGTGTGATGGTTAAGATAGATATTATAATAGAAGATATATCTCGTCCATAGTATACACGGGTCCAATCGTGATTTCTTTGCTTTCAACACTTTCATATATCGTCGTTGGACAATCAATGATCAAGCTGTTGATACGAGGTTTTGGTTGCCAAACGACGAAACAGAAGGACTGTCGTTATTATTTATACAAATGAAGCTTTTCATCATTAACTATCAACTTGAGCAACTCACATTCAACCTTAACCGATAAAAATATCCATCTTGTACTATATTTGTCCTCAGTATGAAAACTTCTTTTATGTGTTCTTCACTAAATTGATCTTTCAATCAATTCTAAGCATAGGAACAAGTTAATGCATTCATTGAACTAGTTCTAATGAAATATTTCTTTTAGGGGGTCGGGTTTTTTTTCCGGATATTTAAATATGTATCATAAATAGATAGATTATGAAATTCATCTTTGTTTGCGTGTGTATTATGTATCAAAAGTTCTTTGATCATTTTTGTCCGATTAGTTTTATGTCTCCCTGATTTAATTCGACAAAATGTTACGAAACTCTGAACTTTTTAATAGAAGTATAGTAGACCATTTCAATAGCTTTCAAATGAGTATTTTGGTGAAAATCGTCAACCAACCTTGGTTTAAAGATTTCACAAGAATTCTTACGATTGACACAGAATGTGCAAGGTGACCAGATTTAAAACTTCTTGTGACAGTCCTGTAGACCACCCGAAAGCCCTATGAGACAAATATTTAAGATATGCCATATTCAGCAGAGGTCAATTAGGTTCGTAATTAGTGCAGCCTGATGATAAACTCGTCTCAGTTCTAATCTCTGTCTGTCTGTCTCTATCATATTTTTTGTTTGAGCTTAGTTACAGACCACATCGATAATCAAAATAAACTAATAATAATAGTAAAAATAAGGCAAATATTGTAACAATCATTATAATAATGTTTATCGCGCTAGACCTGGATTGAGATGGGTTATGGTAGAGAAATTATCTTAGTCGAAAGTGCTACATACCTGACTTAGAACCAGACTTCTGTTAACGGCCCTTTTACGACCCTGCAGGTAATTAAAATTGAATCAATTATTTCGAGAAGGCATCTAGCTATTTGCTGCCGACTTTTAATGAGGTGTTAACGGACAAATAGCTAGATAGGATCTTTTGGCTGCAGTTTCTTAAAGTGGACTTTTGGTACTTACTTTTCTTGGCATGGTACTCATTTGAGAATTTACTCAAACTTCGAGTTTGGGATTAAAGGTGTATTTCTGCTTATATCCTTTGATAATTGCATGAAAATAGATGACAATATTTGTAGTTTGTTACTTGTTAAACTTGATATACAATTGAAATTGAAACTATATACTTAATCATATTTGAGTAAATTCTCGGTTGAGTACGAAATAATTTTTATAATCTCGGGCCCTGGTGTAATTCCTGCATGAAATTCGGCTTTACAGTGACTTAAAAATTACCCAAAAAAGTTATAAATGCTCCTCTTAATTACGTTTTCATCACCCTTCTTGGGTAAAAAGGGGACATTGTATTTGCTTTACTGGATTTTGAAAAGCCGGAATTAGTTTATACTAAATTATTTTAGTTCGATTGCCATGCGAAGAAATCTCCTCCACTTTAACTTTGCATTGGCTAACGGACTTAGCGTTATCGATACACCTTTCTTGCAGCGGCCAGTCAATGTGAAATAAACCAGACACACATTAATTTTTAATTAACGGTCAGTAGACGACCACCTCAATAAAGGGATAGAAATATGCCCTCTGTAGTTTTAATCGATGGATGATTCCGTTTTCATCTGTAATTCTCAAACAATTATGACCCGGATTAACCAATTACCAGACGACAAAGTTTGGACTGATATATATAAATTGAAAGAAGCAACATATGTAAATTCAAATTGTTTTGGAGCTGCAAAGAAGGGGATAAACACCGTACAAATATTGTGAAAGAAGGAGAAATCGCCTTATTACAGTAAATTCACCTTTTCACATTTTTCCTGAATTTAATTTGTCACGGGTGTAAAAAGGCGGGATCGTGTGGGAGTGAATTAAGCCTCGAAGAACTTTGACTGTTTTACAAAATAATTAACGACATCATAAATCACATTTTTTTCTTTTTTTTTTATCAGAATTATATTTTAGCTAATGATTGGAATATGTATGCCGACATTACTTAACATACTTTTTTTCAAAATCGGACTAATGATAAAACATAAACATGATCAGAAAAAAGGGGAATTATTTATTAAATCAACGGTCAACGAGCCTCCGAAACGTATTAACTAAGGGGAATTTTAACGCGTGGTTAAGAGGTAAAGGATTGGTTTCACGATCAAAAGGTCCAGAGTTCGATTCTTTTGAGCATTAAGTCTGTTATTTGCCCACATAAATGGTGCGGGTACTGCTGTTCCTCCAGGAAGCAGAATCGAGGCTTGAAAAGCTTGTTTCCCACTCGATGTAAAATAATAGGTTAAATTCTTATCCAATTTCTGCTCAGCTGTAGTTACGTGGTTTCATCAGCCCATCAAATGGATATGGAATGAATGTTAGATAAAAACGAGTTTTTTTCTATCAAAAAAATGCCAATGGCTTAATCACCGATTTTGAGCCAACGTAAAATAAAAATGGTAATAAAAGTAAAACATATCGTCTGAAATTCATGAGGAATATGAATAAATAAGAATGTAAAATATTTATTTATACTAAATTGTAAATTAATAATTGTTTGTAATTGTACACGGCGGGCTATTTGACAATTTGAAAGTTCTGTGTAAATAGTGGCTTTACTTAATAGGATGTTAAAAATGAGTCCCAAAGGAGATGGAGAAGTGTGAGTTGCTAATTAACTGGTGTCCCGTAACACTCAAATAGTCAAATTCAAGTTGTAGTTCATACTTTTTGGTCTTGGTTTATTTATAGTAAGGATGGGTCTTATTAATTCTGATTGAATCTAGTAAAAAGTGTATCAAATATCGCAGTTGTGCAACCAAAATGTCAACTTGTGTTTACTATATTTTGGTCGCATTCTGACAATATCATATCCTCCTTGACAAAAAAAGTAACTGTTTACTTGTGCATAACGAAAAGAACTCATTGGAGGTGAAATGGGCTGCATAAGCTCCGAGATCCAGATCTTAAATAGAGGTAGGATTAGCGATCAACATAGAATCTGAAAAAAGAACAAAGATTCGACCACGGTCAACCTTTATAGTTGGCACAGTCTGATCAGATCGGAACATTTAGCAACTTATTTCTTGTATCTTTTTTTAGCTCTACTGGCCGAAGGCCACTAGAGCTATAGCGATGGCTTTTTCCCGTCCGGCGTCCGTGCGTCCGTCCGTGCGTCCGTCGTCCGTCCGTTAAACTTTTCCTTGTTTACGCGATAAAGTCCACAGGTTTCATCGGATTCTCTTCAAACTTTCTCAGAATGATTGTACAATCATAAGGATCGTTCCTTTCGAAAATGGGTCTGATCTGTCATGAAACAGGGGAAAAGGGGCCTTATGAAAATTTAATTAAAAAATTTTTGTTAACACTCTAGAGTCCACAGTTTTCATCAGATTGTATTTAAACTTTCACAGAATGATTGTACCATCATAAGGATTGTTCCTTTGGGAATTTGGTCAGATCCACAAGGAAACACTGGAAAAGGGGCCTTATGAAAATTATTCGAAAAATCTTTTAAGAAATACTCTTTAACACTCTGGAGTCAATAGTTTTCAGCGGATTCCTTCAAACTTTCACAGAATGATTGTACTATCATAAGGATTATTCCTTTCGAAATTCGGTATGATCCTTCAAGAAACACAGGAAAAGGGGGCCTTATGAAATGTTTAATAAAAATTCTCATTAATAATCTAGAGCCAACAATTTTCAACGGATTCTCTTCAAACTTTCACAGAATGATTGTACCATCATAGGGAGTGTACCTTTTGGAATCGGATATGATTCCTCAAGAAACATAGGAAAAGGGGCCTTATTAAAATTTAATTCAAAGATCTTTGTTAACACTCTAGAGTCAATAGTTTTCATCTGATTGACTTCAAACTTTCACAGAATGATTGTACCATCATAAGAATTGTTCCTTTCAAAATTTGGTATGATCAGTCAAGGACCACGGGAAAAAGGGGCCCAATAAAAACTGGATTTAAAATTCCTCGTTAACACAATAGAGTCCATAGTTTTCAACAAATTCTCTTCAGACATTCACAGAATGATTATTACATTAAACTGATTGTTCCTTTCGGAAGTAGGTTTGATCAATCAAGTTTCATGGGAAAAGGGGCCCTATGAAAATTTAATAAAAAAAATCTTAGTTAACACGTAATGGCCCTAGATTTCACCTGATTGACTTCAAACTTTCACATAATGATTGTACAATCATAAGGATTGTTCCTTTCAAATTGGGTCTGATCCATTTAGAAACATAGGAAAAGGGGCCTTAGGAAAATTCAATTAAAAAAATCTTAATTAATGCTTGTAAGTCCACAGATGAGATGGGGTTGTCTTTATACTCAAACAGAATAATTATACTTTTGTAAGAAGAGTTCCCTTTGGAATTGGTTCAGATCCATCAAGTAACATGGGAAAAGGGGCTATATGAAAATTCAATTAATAAAACCCTGTTAACACAAAAAGCTCACAGCTTTGATCAGATTTTGTTGAAACTTTCACAGAATGATTGGAAGGTCATAACTATCATTCTTTTTATAACAGGGTTTGAACTGTCAAGAAGCACGGGAAAAGGGGCCTTATGAAAATTTCATTTATAAATCCTTGTTACCAAGTCCAGAGCTTTCATCGGATTTTCTTCAAACATTCACAGAATAATTGTACAATAATAATGATTGTTGATATTTGCATTAGACCTGATCCGTCAAGTATCACAAGAAAAGTAGCATTATGAAATTTAATTTTAAAATCATTGTACAACAATAAAGTCAACAGTTTTCATCAAACTTTCACAGAATGATTATTCCATCATGAGGATTCTTTCTTTTCAAATTAGGCGTGATCGGTCTAGTATCATGGGAAAAGGGGCCTTTAGAGAATTTTATCTATAATCCTTGTAACCAAGTCCAGAGCTTTCATTGGATTTTATTCAAACCTTCACAGAATCATTGTACAATAATCACGATTGTTGATGCTGACATGAGACCTGATCCTTCAAGTATCACAGGAAAAGGAGCCTTATGAAAATTTCATTTTAAAAATTTGACACCAAGAAAAAGTCTGCAGTTTTCATCAGATTCTGTTCAAACTTTCACAGAATGTTTGTACCACCATAAGGATTGTTTATTTCTAAATTGGGCCTGATCTGTCTAGTATCATAGGAAAAGGGGCTGTATGAAAAATTATTACCAAATCCTCATAAACACAACAATGCCCTCAGTCTTTATCAGAATCTCTTAGAACTTTAATAGAATGATTGTACCATCATTTGGATTGTTTCTTTGTAAATTAGGTCTGATTGGTTAAGTGACACAAGAAAAGGGACCTTATAAAAATTTTATTACAAAACATCATTATTACAATAAAGTCCTCAGTCTTTATCATTTTCTTCAAACTATCATAAGGATTGTTCCTTTGTACATTGGGTCTGATTTTTTAAGTTTCACGGAAAAGGGGGCCTTATGAAAATTTTGTTACAAAAATTCTTGACACAATTCAGTCCACTGTTTATATTGATTCTCTTTAACTTTTAAAGAATGATTCTACCTTCATTAGAATTGTTCCTTTTGAAATTTGGTTTGTTCTGTAAAGTATCATGAGAAAAGGGGCCCTCTTAAGATTTCACTATAAACTCATTAACACAATAAATTCCACAGATTAAACAGATTGATTGTACCATCATTCCAATTGTTGATTTTGACAGTGGATCTGACTATCGCAAGGGTCACATAAAAAGTGGCCTTATGAAAAACTCTCTTAAATATTCTGGTTAACAGAATGATGTCCCTTGATTTCACCGGATTCACTTCAAAATTTCACAGAATGATTGTACAAATACTTAGATGGTTCTTTTCAGAACTGGTTACAATCCATCAAGTATAATATAAAAAGGGGACATATGATTTTTTTTAAATATTCTAGTAAACATAATGAATTCCCAATATTTCATCGGATTCACTTTTAACTTTCATAGAATGATAAAACCAACAGTAAAATATCACAGGAAAAGGGGCCTTATGAGAACTTGAATTTAATATCTTTGTTAACACAATAAACTCAACAGTTTTATTGGATTCTCTTCAAAGATGCATGGAATAATTGTGGCATTCGAAACACAGGAAAAGGGGCCTTACAGATTATCATTCAAAACATTCTTGTGTATTTGATGAAGATCACAATCATTATCAAATTGTCTTTTAAATTTCACAGGACAAATGTCGGGTTGTAAGGAAAGTTCCTTTTGGAATGAAATTGATCCATCAGAAAACACAGGAAAAGTGGCCTTATTGATTTTCATTCAAAACTATCCTGTTTATGTGATAAAGTCCACAATTATTGTCAGATTCTGATGAAATATTCACAGAATGATTGTAGGGTCATAAGGTAACTTTCTTTTGGAAATGGAGTGGATCCGTCATGAAACATGGGGAAAGGGGCCTTGAGGATTGTTGCTTAAAATGATAAAGGGGATAAAGCCCCCTTTTTTTCTTTATGCATTCTTCTTTGAGCAATTAACTTCCTTAAATATCAGATTTCTTTAACGGAAACTTGATAACCAGTAGAGTGTCTCAGGCCCTCATGGGCCTCTTGATTCCGGTACGATTCACATTTCTCCATATTATCTGAAATTACGGGACAACTGAACACTTTGCACTTTATTTATTCTATTTTGAAAATAAAGATAATAATAATAAGAAGAAAAAAGTTTAGTCTTGCGCACGTGAAAGAGGAAATGCAATCCAAACTGAAAGCATAGTCTGCATAGTCAGGTAGGTGGAAAAACTTGGTAAAAAATATAAATTTTTGATGCCGGAAAGCCCGCGCAGTGTGACCATGGACGACGTTAAAAGGGCGAAGTCCCGATATGTCAGTTTGGCGGATCACAAAAACGCATCATCTCGGAAGAGCAAAAGGTTTCGTTCGTTTTCTAACCTACTATTCTAGGTACGCAGGCTGACCATAGTGCAGACTTTTCTCTTTTCAATATTTCAGTCATAGAAAGGGCATTCTACCTTGATATACATTCAATTTTGAAAAGGAAACAATTATGATAGGCTTGTGGAAGGTTTCGAGGCCTAGTTATAGTTCACGGGCAAGCTATATATGTATATCTACTCCCTAATTGTGATTCAAAATCACCTTACTTTTAACTGATATCAATATTGTTTGATTGTCTTCGCAGTTGGGTAGATGAGCGAATTGACAAAATCAGACAAAACAGAGAGATAACAGCTAAAGAATAATAGTTTGTGAACATGTAGGGCCTACATATAATTTAAATCGTAGTCATAATTCAAGGAATGTTATTTTAAGTGCGTTACTTTGTAAGATATGTTGTCTTGGACATGAATTATGAACAGGCAACATTTTGGATGAAGATCTTAAAGTCGTATCTGCGGGTTGAATGTACTGTAGTTAAAACGTTTAGGTCGTCAAACCAACAAAAAAGCAAAGTTCACACCCGGCATAAATGGACGATTTTATCGGTAATCCATATTTGATTGTCAGACGTGGTCCGTCACTTTACAACCCTCCTTGTACTGAATTGGTTTTCCATGCCTCTTTAAACCCTTTACCAGATGTCATTGAAAGAAGTTGTAGACAGTACATGAATATATCATGTAAGAATAACCACCTCGATATGTCGACTAAGACAGGCGAACACTCGAAGATGTTAAACATTGAGAAAGAATCGAGAAGGAACCTAGTTATTTCGGACAGCATAGTTGGTTCCCATGGTAACTCAAATACGACTGTCATTTTGATAGTGATGTATGTTTGTACGATCATTAAATTCTAATGTCTAAAGCATCTGGTTTTGTTTGCACAGAGTGCAGAGATAGTACTAATGCATGTTGCTTAGCGAAAGTCGTTCATTTCGCGTTCTTATTTTAATCTCAAACTAAAATCCTTTGAATTAAAAAACTACTTCCAACAATTTCCGATTGTATACCTTCGGTGTAATCGTCCAATCATTTAATGATGAATATCGGCCATGAGAGATGAAATGCCTCAGAGAAAGTTGTTGGGGGGGGGGATTTAACGCCAATTTTGATAGTATTTGAGCCATGTCGAGGCGGCTGAAGCACCTAACCATAGATTCCTGATATTTCTCACACCAGTACTAATACTAAATCCTTTCTGAGCCTCCAGCTGATCATCCCATTTAGGTTTACGATCAATCAACCATTGGTGGGAGACTAATGTAGGAAAGGATATTCGCCGCGACCAGGGATCGAACCCGGGACCCCTTGACTAGGAGTCATACGCGCTAACACTGCCCTATGGACGTGGTCAAAAAAGAAGAAGTGGATATGGTGTAAGAGAGAGCAGGCTGAGAGTATGTGTTTGTGACGGGGCTTAATAAAGCTTTGAACTATCGTAGGGAAACTCACTTCCAAATCAGAGATAGATAGATAGATAGATAGATAGATAGATAGATAGATAGAGAGAGAGAGAGAGAGAGAGAGAGAGAGAGAGAGGGGGAGAGGGAGAGAGAGAGAGAGAGAGAGAAAGCAAAGAAATAAACTTATAATATTAATCGTTTGAGGACGACCAAACTTTGTTCTCGTTCGATCCTAGATGCAGCGGGAAATTTTCGAAGCAGTGTAAGTTTTATCTAAGAAAAATAATTGTCTTTTTATCCATGCTTTTTTTCGTCCCCCAATCTTTTAAAGCCCCGGTGACATTATGGCTCGAAAGGTATAATTTGAAAAATGCTTCATATTTTTAACTTCTTATCCCATTAGATAAAAAAAAGTATCTACAAGTTTAATTTTGAATTCAAAAACTTTGAAATACAACATGAAATATGCTGAACGGCAAATAGGCATTAAATATTCGGGCCAAACTAAAAGTTATTGGACTTTATACTAACCGGGTTGTTATGATTGGAAGTAATTTATGTTATACTCGTTCATGATATACATAAGAGCGTGAAAACGAAACACATTTTTTTCAAATTTTACTCAGTTTGATTATCAATGTACATTGCCCCAACTTCCAGGAGCCCAGAAAATGGGTATTTAATGGTCAGACACTCATTAGTTTAGCGTATGCCAGTGCAATGGGACAGTCTTAGAGGTGTTTCCATGGTAACGGGGCTCTATGGTAGCATTCTTTGTTTACCAAACTATTGGAGATATTTACACATTTTTTCCTAACCATGTAAAAGCATAACTTTTTCCGCATGGATGTCCTTGAATCTGTTTGATCTGCATTTTAACTAGCATGTATCCTCTTTGACCAAGTTAAAATCGTAACTAGCATATATCCTCTTCAGCCAACTTAACAATTTAACTACAGCTGCTCTGAGACACAGTGAGAGAGACTGACAGACGGTTAGAAAAATAGATCGGATCCAGCACAAACCATCCACATAGGTGGTTTTTCAAAATTGAGTGTATATCAAGGTAGAATAACCAATCTACAATTGTAATTAGGCGATAGGGAGAAGTCTAGATCCTGGTAAGCCTGCTCACTCCGCACAGTCCCTCTTAATGCGATGGAAACTGTTTGCGAGATTATCCATTTTTGTCTTCAAAATTCACCAAACCAGCATAAATTTGCCGGCGGCGGATCTCAGGACTCACGACGAATTTGAAGTTTCGTGTATGGTCTCCCTGCGCAGACTGACCGGAGGTGAAAACATTTAACTTTCGCCGTGTTTTCTTTAATTGCTGTTGTTGTTGTTTAACCTCACGAACTCATTTTACATTTGGACTTCATTATAAGAAAATATAGAGATGTCTGAATCGTCACGGGAGAAAAGTAGTTGCGAAAGTTAACGATCAGATCAGACTGAGCGAACTATGACGGCTGATGGTTGTCTTCTTTATGTCCCCTCATCTTTCAAAGGTAGGATGAAAACTATTTAGTAAAAGAATTGCACCCCGGATGGTTAAAGTCTGAAGTACTATATTTATGAATGATACATTCGCAATATCGCAAAATTCACAATATGTGTCGTACTTGTTCATGACTGAAATAAGAGCTTGAAACCCAAACACATTTTGTCTAGGTTCCACTATATCCCCATACCCCAGTCATTCTCTGTGAATGCTCCAACTTCCAGCTGCCTGGAAAATTGGTAATTAATGGTCATTATTTTTGTGTATATCAGTGTAAAGTGCCAGTCCAAGATGAGTTTCTATGGTAACATTCCTTGATCGCAAAACTAAATATTCTCGTTTTCTCTAATATATTAACCTTTTTAGTCTGTCTATCTGTATGTTTATCTGTCTTAACAGAAAAATCAAGATACTTGCCATTGAATTATATATTCTTTATAGAAATACAACATACCACTTAAATAAATGTCACAAAATACTCTCTCTCTCTCTCTCTTTCTCTCTCTCTCTCTCTCTCTCTCGTGGGAACGAATAACTTGGATAGTGAAGAGTAACATGTTTCTTTTGTTGTTTTCTTTCCATTAGGTTCTACAAAAATATCTCTGTTTGCACATGTAATAGATGTACATAATCAGCAAATTGCAATCTTTTTAGCCGTGTCGTCAAAGATGGCGCATTGGGTTTTCATGGCAAATCGGATTTAAGTGTTCCACATTTGTTCCACCTTTATTGCGTTCTTAACACTTTAGAATTGATCTGCAGACAAACAACTGTACAAATTAGTATAATAACATGTAATACATAACAAAGCGTAATAAATTTAAATAAAATGACAATTACAATACTTTGTCTTACCATCTTAAGTGATTTATCAAATGGAAGTGACAACAAAGGATTTATAAGAAAGTGTTAGCATTTGTTTTGGAAAAAGTCAATACATAGAAATGATGATGAAGGATTGTAGCTAGACCCGCTCCCCGTCTCACTGATACTTATATTTTAGTTGAAAAGTTTCTTTTCTCTAGCTGTTATCTTTTTCTGTTTTGCTGATCAGTTTGTGAGACGTAATGGGGTAATTTAAAGGAATGAAATGTATTTGCATGATTGATGTATCTTAGTTACTTTCAAACCTGCGCACTTACTGACAGTCTGGAAGACAGGCTAGTTTGTAGCTAGCACATATCCTCTTTGACCAACATGACGAAAACTAAATGCATTTTCTCAAAAACTGATTTATAAAATAGACCAATCTATGTTTTCTGGCAATTTCTCATTAATTTACCTTTGTTATTGAATCCCATTAAAAATATTGATATAAAAAAAAGGAAAAGAAAAAAAAATCGGAATTTTTTTTTTAAAGTGTGCTCGTTCAAAGAAAATATTTCGGCTATTTTCATACCAGTCACTTCCAACCAGAAATTTCACGAAGAAAGTAATTGTAAATGAAATTTCTTTGTTCATCTATGACAAATCCCTGTTTTCTGGCTATTTCTCATTAAGCGAATCGTATTTAAAAAGCGGGAAATGTCTTTCTTTTAAAATAGTTCGGCTATTTTCATATCAGTCACTTCCAACTAGAAATTTCCCGAAGAAAGTAGCTGTAAATGAATTTTCTATGTTCATTTATACAAACTTGCTCTCAATTCACCCCATGGTACAAGATAGTTTCTTCGTGGCCCATGATGTAATGTTGAGTAACTTGAATAAAACTGCTGGTTTTCTAAAGGAACTTAAATCATTAGCTATCTATAAAGCGATTAGTGAGGGCTCTGGTCAGACGGTGCGGCATCTTATCGTACCAATAGCGTCGAATGTTCTACTTTTCTAAAAGATATCTAAAATATTAGAGGAAAAGATGATCTCGATATCCCTTCACTAATGAGGATGACGGTGTGGATGCACATGATTATCTGAGCCTTTATTTGGCGTTCATGGGAAATGGGTGGAAAGGCAACGCGCAGACTCACATAAACTATATACGACAAATTGATTTAGGAAATTAGAGCTGATATTCGATGCCCCACTGAACGGTCAATAAAACTATTGTCCGTGGATTATCATCCTTACGAGTGAAGGGATATCGAGATCACCCTTTTCTCTAATATAGATAAGTAGAACGTTCGCTGCCCTTTGTACGACAAGATGGTGGGTTATATAAGCAGGTACCAGACTTACGACACTTACTTGTTTTTAGCATTTTTGATGAAGAATCTCAAGAGAATTGTTTGCAAAACCTAATGGCCCTAGATTTTCTATCTTAAACCTGTGTATTCCTACAGAACTACATTTGAATAAAAAAACTTCTTTGGTATGATGGTTAAGATAGATATTATAATAGAAGATATATCTCGTCTATTGTATACACGGGCCCAATCGTGATTTCTTTGCTTTCAACACTTTCATATATCGTCGTTGGGCGATCAATGATCAAGCTGTGGATACGAGGTTTTGGTTGCCAAACGACGAAACAGAAGGACTGTCGTTATTATTTATAACAAATGAAGCTTTTCATCATTAACTATCAACTTGAGCAACTCACATTTCACCTTAACCTATAAAAATATCCATCTTGTACTATATTTGTCCTCAGTATGAAAACTTCTTTTATGTATTCTTCACTAAATTGATTTTTCAATCAATTCTAAGCATAGGAATAAGTTAATGCATTCATTGAACTAGTTCTAATGAAATATTTCTTTTAGGGGGTCGGGTTTTTTTCCCGGATATTTGAATATGTATCATAAATAGATAGATTATGAAATTCATCTTTGATTGCGTGTGTATTGCGTATCAAAAGTTCTTTGGTCATTTTTGTCCTATTAATTTTATGTCTCCCTGATTTAATTCGACAAAATGTTACGAAACTCTGAACTTTTTAATAGAAGTATAGTAGACCATTTCAATAGCTTTCAAATGAGTATTTTGGTGAAAATAGTCCGGCAACCAACCTTGGTTTGAAGATTTCACAAGAAATCTTACGATTGACACAGAATGTGCAGGGTGGCCAGATTTAAAACTTCTTGTGACAGTTCTGTAGAAAAGGACCACCCGACAGCCCTATGAGACAAATATTTAAGATATGTCATATTCAGCAGAGGTCAATTAGGTTTATAATTAGTGCAGTCTGATAATAAACTCGTCTCAGTTCTAATCCCTATCTGTCTGTCTCTATCAAATTTTTTGTTTGAGCTTAGTTACAGACCACATCGATAATCCAAATGACCTAATAATAATAGTAATAATAAGGCAAATATTGTAACAATCATTATAATAATGTTTATCGCGCTAGACCTGGATTGAGATGGGTTATGGTAGAGAAATTATCTTAGTCGAAAGTGCTACATACCTGACTTAGAACCAGACTTCGGTTAACGGCCCGTTTACGACCCTGCAGGTAATTAAAATTGAATCAATTATTTCGAGAAGGCATCTAGCTATTCGCTGCCGACTTTTAATGAGATGTTAACGGACAAATAGCTAGATAGGATCTTTTGGCTGCAGTTTCTTAAAGTGGACTTTTGGTACTTACTTTTCTTGGCATGATTTTTTTTATAAAGATAGGTTGTATATAGTTTTCGGAGGGATGAACCAAATGAAGCAAATGTATCGATTCGGCATGTTTACTGCGGATGAGGATCTCGAGAAAACACATAAGTATTCTTCACGTGCGTTGGTACATCTAGCAAAATCTCAACAAAGTTATCACAAATTTAAGATTGATTTCCGTTTCAGTATGGCAGACAGCCGTTGAAGACGCCATCTTAGTTCAGATGAGATGAATAGGGGCACTTGGATGCTTCATTCTAGGTTCCAAAAGGCTTGATAATGTCCTTAGTATGTCCAAGGGTGCTGTTTCCAGAATGTAAAATTGGTATATTACGACCGAACATGTTTGGTATTTGCATACTGGGGCGTCAATTCTCAACCAATGAGGTTCAAGACCGATTTCTGGGGATTCAAGCACGGTGACACCGATTTGATAACGCAATAGCATTACGTAGTACTTTCCATAACGCTACCGGTGTACGCATAAGTACCAAAACCATCAAATCAGTTGCATGATGCTGGCCTGGGGTCAAGACGACCTGCAAGCCGGATTCCGTCAAGTTCAAATGCGTTAAGCATGGACACGGAATCATGTCGCTTGCACCTAAAATGAACTTGCGATATGAGCATGCATAATTGCATATATTTGCTCATATTGGTCCCAGATGTAGCCCATATGGGTTGTATAATACAAATCCCGGTTTCACATCCCATCTCGGTTCCAAATGGGCAGCCAATATTGGACCCATATAGGTTCCCAAGTGGATCCCATATGGGTTCCATATTTTTGCTGGCTGGGTTATCTCTATTTCACTGAATTTTCGATTTGTCTCGGGATTGAATTGTCACATACGTATATTACGACAAATAACAAAAGCTAGCGCATAATTATTTTAAAATGAGAGGGCTTTTGGTTATGGCGCTCACCTGAGATAAGGCTCTTTTTCTTCAATGCCTAATACTAACTTGGTCTGGAGAAGACATCCTATAATATTTAACTAAAATCAAGTTATATTAGCAACCAATGCTTTCAACAGATTTCAAATCTTTTACTGATTATTAAAATGGGACAACTTAATTAAGGGAAATTTATGCAAAATTTGGTTGAAATTGCCCACTTGGTCTTGGAAGAGTTGCCTTCTTTATTTCTATATTATCAACCTGGGGCTACAGAATTTTACGAAAGAGGCCAGTGTACCGATTCTTCATCAAGATTCTACATCTCCTGGTGGGGAGGAGACGATTTTTTTCTACCTTTTCTCATGTTGTCCCCCCCTCCCTCACTGGGCTCTGCCCCTGGGGACTCGAGGGTAATTTTTTAGCGATTCCAAGAGGTCAATGTACTGATGCTTCATGAAAAATACAAGGCTCGATGACTCCTAGGTCAGGGAGGGATAATTTCTAAAAAATGTTTATAATTAAACTTTTGTGCTTTTAGCAATTTTTTAAAGTGCACTCCTATAAGGAACAATTCTGCCAAATTTGGTTGAAACTGGCCCAGAGGTATTGGAGTATAAGTCGTTTTAAAATTGTTGACACACGACGTACGCTGGACAGAGGGTCCTCAAAATACCTCACCATTAACATTTCGTGCTCAGGTGAGCTAAACAGTCGCTGAGATACTATCTCTGGTAACATTTGATCAGACATGACGTCAAAGTCTGGTTTGACAGTCTTTGCCCCATTATGACCTAAATAACCGGGACAAATTTTGTTTTATCCCTTCTTGGGCTTTTTTCCTCATGACCAAGTAATTTGACCGATTACGCGATATATCTTTTAAATCTCAAACGAAAACGTGGCATTTTTTGTCTGAAGAATTATGGCGATCGGAGAGTTATTAACCCTTCCCCCTTCAATCCTTGTTTTTTACGTCACTTAGATTTTATGCTTGTCTAAAGACGATCATCTTCAAATAATGTCGATGTTCTTGGGATCGACTAGTCATTGCAAGGACAACTGGAACTCATTCAAAATACTGATGAGGAGAATGCATATAAAATCAAAGGACTGAAAGTACTGAAAGCGGTTTTGCTGGCTTATCAGTAACCGCGTCTAAAATGCCAACATGTATCATCAAGATGAGTAAATAAATCGTACACCTAGGGGGGGGGGGGGGGTGAGCAGCTGGATGCTCGATAAGGATATAGTGGTAATACTGGTGTGAGAACTACCAGGAATCCATGGTTAGGAGCGCCAGCCGCCCCGATATAAATGAAATACTATTACAAGTTGCGTTAAAAAGCCCATTCAATTAATCATGACTCTATTACTGTTTACAGTAATCGCTATTTTGATTTCATCATAAAGTTTTCTTTAATATTATTTCATCAGTGCGTGAAAATTTGTGGATTTGTGATTAAAGGTTCAATGATAAAATGTAAAGCAATCAAAGCTTACAATCAATTCTTTTTGCTTTGAGCATATTATTGTTACAATTGAAGTACAGTACTACATGTTCGTTTCAAAGATAAAGTCGAATTCGAGAGGTAAAAGGGTGATTTTTCGGTGGGGTTAAATAGGCGCTGGAATCGCGACTATAACAGGGTTGTAACTTGTAACATATGCTGTACGTGTATACGGGGTCTAAATTTGCCCAGTCCTGCCAGGTCAAAACTAACAGACAGGGTCTACTCCACTAACCACTGACCTAGATTCTATCTTGAAACACGAGGAGATTGTTTCTCTCATTTATACAGTTCATTAGACAATTTATTATGGATATATTAAGTCGAAGTTTTAAACCATTTTCCTTGATATTCACGACTAAAGGAGGCTGTTGGCATTCAGCAAGTAAGTGTTTTCTTCATCAGCGATGAAACAATATGGAGGCGATCACATAGATTTTCACTTCAAGTTTATGAGCATGCGTGGAAACTAGTAGAAAATTCGTGAAAACTTGTTTCCGGTTGATCGATTCGAAATACCGGTTTTGTCCTACAAAACCGCTAGTTATCACGTGTCCAAAATTGATTGAACGGCGGGCCTTTTGTTGACCATGAAATCTATTTAGAAATAAGTCATCGCTTGTCAAAGTCCGAATAGATGGACAAACGGGCGGACAGACAGAGACGGTCTGCTTAAAGGCTTCCCGTACTCAAGTTGATGTAATCTAATTGCTTGCGTGAAGAATTTTCCTATTTATCTCCACTGACACAGCCCAACGGGCTATGGGCATGGCGTTGTGTTCGCCTTGCGTCCGTCCGTAAACCAAGTTCTTTAACCCTTTCCAGTTTTGCAAGATTTAAGACCAGTCCTAAGTCAGAGAATTTGAAAAGGAAAAGTTTAAAGTGGTTTTAATTTAAAGAATAACAACTAAGCAGGACAGGAAATATTGTGGGAAAAGAAGAAGTTACTTGTTACAAGCACTTTCTTCTTTTTCTATAATTTTTCTCAGTTATAAAGTCAAAGGTGCGTAAAAACCAAGGATTGAACAGGAAAGGTATAAAAATCTTCTCCTCAGAAAGAACTGCACCGATTGCAGACAATTTTGCGAAATGATCCTTCGTTTGACCCTTTATCAGATTCCTTCAAAAATTTTAATCGGATAGAAAACATATATGGGCAGGACTCATTTCTGTAAAAACTGAGAAAATCGTCTTCTCAGATTATTTGATAGATTTCAATCAAATTCCACAGGAATGATCCTTGAACGACCCATTGTCAGATTCCTCCAATGAATTTTGATCGGATACAAAATCATGGCTCACTATGCGCGGGGCTAACGTCCTTATATGGTATTTAGTCAAACAGAAACCAGATTATGGAATTCAGTGAAATTCACAGGATTTATCCCAAGATTGCCCTTTTTCGTATTCCTATAAAATAAATTGGACCTAAAAAATCATGGCTGTATTGAAGAGTTTTAAAGAAGCATTAAAGAAAGTCACTATAGAATCATTCTAGTGAAATATGGTTGAATCCATCAACTGGTTTCTGAGAGGACTTTCAAAGTTTTCACTCTGCACAGCATATGAAATTTACCCCCGCCCATATAAGCCATGATTTTAGCCGATTTATTTTTTAAAGTACTGAATAAAGGATCACCCTTTTAAAATTTTGTTGAAACCCACCGACTAGTGTCCGAGATACAAAGTTATCAATACATGACCATACATGGAAATTAGCAGCGCCCATGAAGAAATCTCATAAGGGTCACCCAAAAAATATTCTTGACATATGGTTTAAAACAATGAACTGGTTTCAGAGTTGAAGATTTTCAAAGTTTTCACCATATATGGAAATGAGTCCCGTCCGCAGAAGACATGTTTTATATCAGATCATTTTTGAAGGGATCTGGTAATGAGTCAACTAAGGATTATACATGCGATATTTGTTTGAAATCTATGCAGTACTTTCTGAGAAGATTCTTAAAGTAAAAGTTTGCGGACGCACGCACGCATGAGAGACACAACGCCATGACAATAGTTAGCAAGCTTTCTGCATAGCAGATAAAGATCGATCGCCAATTGCTTTTGTAATCTGGATGATAGAGTAAATGAATGTAGGCTAAAGATTTAAGGTTATACCCATTACCGGATGACAAGATTTTTAGACTGGTTCAAATTAAAAGAAGTTGCTCTACAATAAATAATTCAGATTTCAGGAAGTAGGTCAAAGATCAAGGCCAACTTTAACCCATTCACGATCGTCAAAATTTTAGTTTAGTCTAAATTGAAAGATATTGCAGACAACAATTAAAAGTTGGTGATATTTGAAAAATCTTTGCCTTTTATGTAACCCAAAAAACCAACATTGTTAACCTTGAAGAAATCGCTCGTTAGTTTAAACCCATTTATTTAATATCAATTGGGAAACAAGTCCTTCCAACGTAGATCAGTCGCCCTAGATTCTGCTTCCTGGAAAATACACCAGATTATGTGAACGAAGATCGATAGCCGTTTCCGGGAATCAAACTCGGGACCTCTTGATCGGGAAGCCGACGTTCTACCTCTCGGGGTTACAAGTAATTTCTTTATTGTCCACCATGTTTACCAAAGGTTTTTTCTCTAGGGCCGTAAAAACGGGATTGTGTGGGATAAGTTAAGTTTAAAGTTTTAATACGATGCCAGATGAAAGATCATCCTTTATCAAATGTGAGAGAATCGGGAATAAACCGTCCATACATGTATACATAGACAATTTGATTTGAATGGGGTTTTACGCCGCTTTCAACAATCTTTCAGTTATATCGCGGCGGCTGAAGCACCTAACAATGGAATCGTGGTATTTCACACACCAGTACTACCATTACATCCATTCCTAGCCTCCAGCTGCTATCCCACATAGTTCTACGATTATCGACCCATTGGTGAGAGACAAATAGTCGGAAAGAATGAGTGCCACCGTCGGGGAACCCGGGACCTCTAGATTGACAGTCCGACGCGCTATCAACTGCGCTATGACGGCGGCGTATACATAGACAAAAATCTTGAATTCACCGAAACTAACGCATTTTGAAGCACCTATAAAATATTAGTATCGAAAACATTGCTGTAAAAGGAGAAATGGCTTGTAACAAGCCATTTCTCTTTTTCGTCATAATTTTTACCGTAGTTAGTAACCTTTTTTACAAATTACACACTCTTTGAAATGTAGTCAGCAATTTAGACCATTATAGAATTTTGTCGTCTGGTAATGGGCTAATGGTCTAATCAAAGAGATAAAGATTCACTCCACAGCGATATTTAGTCAGTTTTATCTTTATATTCTTAATGCTTTACTAGATGGGTTTTATGGTTCTTGGATGACAAAAAGATCAAAACATTTTGCTCTTTTCTCTTAATTTATTGACAGTTAGAACAAATACACTGTGAGAATCTCACAAATGATGAAATGAATAACTTAAAATAGTATGGAAAATGGATTTTTTTTTTACAAAAAATTAAATAACTATACATTGTACACAGCTTTAAGCTCTACAACCAGCTAGGCCATCAAACACAGTCATTTCTATTCTATAGTTAAAATTCAATGGAAAAAATATTGATCAGTGACACAACAATATGAGCGTGTGCGTGACATTTCCAACAATTTCGCATGTGCGTGACTCGCACACATTGAGCACCCTGGACAGTCATTCAGGGTAATTAGAATATTCGCTGATTGTTTGAAGAAGCTTTAGGTCAGTATCTATCTACAGAGTGCAGACTCTGATCAGAATGTGCAGATGCACAGGCTGATCTGAGTCTTTACTTGGCGCACATGTGTGATTGTTGGAAATGTCACGCATGCGCCAATATCATAAAGTGCTTTTAACCAATAACCACAAAATCCTGCATTTTTACACAGCATCGAAATATGGCTTTGGAAAATATTGTGAAACAAGGTGCCAAATCGTCACAAGATACGCCCGTCACACTGCTTAATATTAACTGGGGGTTTGAATAGAACTGAGATTATTTTGAATGAATATTTTTTGTCAAACAAAGTATGAAAAACAACAAAGGGCAATAACTCAAATTATACGCTAGGTAGAGTTATGGTTCATGTACACTGTACTCTCAGTTGGTGAGCTCTATCTGTCCATGAAGTTTCATGATTCTAGCTATTATACTTTTAGAGATATACTCCGGACAAGATTCAAGTATGAAAAACAACAAAGGGCAATTACTCAAAATATACGCTAGGTAGAGTTATGGTTCTTGTACACTGCACTCCGACTTGGTCAGCTCTATCCATCCAATAAATTTCATGATTCTAGCTATCATACTTTTAGAGATATACTCCAGACAAGATTCAAGTATGATAAACAACAAAGGGCAATAACTCAAATTATACGCTAGGTAGAGTTATGGTTCTTGTGCACTGCACTCCCCCTTGGTAAGATCTATCCATCCAATAAATTTCATAATCCTTGCTATTATACTTTTAGAGATATACTCCTGACAAGATTCAAAAATGAAAAACAACAAAGGGCAATAACTCAAAAGATAGGCCAGGTAGAGTTATGGTTCTTGTACACTGCACTACTACTTGGTGAGCTCTATCCATCCATGAAATTTCATGATTCTAGCTATTATACTTTTAAAGATATACTCCGGACAAGATTCAAGTATGAAAAACAGGCCAGGTAGAGTTATGGCTCTTGTGCACTGCATTCCCCCTTGGTGAGATCTATACACCATGAAGTTTCATGATCCTAGCTATAATACTATTAGAGATAAACTCAGGACAAGATTCAAGTATGAAAAACAACAAAGGGCAATAACTCACAAAAATAGGCCAGGTAGAGTTATGGTTCTTGTGCACTGCACTCCCCCTTGGTGAGATCTATACACCCATGAAGTTTCATGATCCTAGCTATAATACTTTTAGAGGTATACTCCGGACAAGATTCAAGTATGAAAAACAACAAAGCGCAATAACTCAAAAAATAGGCCAGGTAGAGTTATGGTTCTCGTGCACTGCACTCCGAATTGATGAGAAGAATATAACTGCCAAGTTTAAAGTCAATTGGACTTACGGTGACAGAGTTACGCTCCGGACAAAGAAGTGGACACCGCCCGGACACCACAGGTGATCCCATAATACGTCCCGTCTTCGACAGGCGTATAAAAAGAGGCAAATGCTTATGACATGATGTTTCTTCTTTTCCCACAATGATTTCTTCCTCATATGGTCCGTATTTTTTAAATCGAAATAAACTTTTTTTGTAGTCTGTGACCTGTTTCAATTTGGAGAAGTCTAAAGTTTTGTCGTCTGCCATCACAATCCCCCTTATTTATGACCCTGTAGAAACAATCTTTGGTAATAATTATTTGAAATCTTGAAATTGCTTGAAACAAGCAGTTTCCTTTTTTTCCCAAGTTTCTTCCCTTAAAGGAAAACAAGAGGGTCGTTGGCCCTGGGGCGCTCACCTGATATAAAGGCTCTTTTTCTTTCAACAGTCTAATTTCATCTTAAGGTTAGGATTATCAAACAAGTGGGCAACACTTACATATAAAGTCTAAATTACAAATTCCAAGGCTTTAGTGCTGATTTGAAAGAAAGAAAAAACTTTTTCCTCCCTCTGGATCCATGTGTTATAATTTCAGAAATAAGAAAGAAGTCTGTGAACTGATGCTTCATGACTATACCCCCCCCCCCTCCCCAGGCTCGCCCCTGGAGACCCGAGGATAATGATTTTAGCTATTTTGTAAGAGATCAATATACTGATATTTCATGCAAAATATTAAGGCTCTATGCCTCCTTGGTCAGGAGGAGAAGATTCTTAAAGATTATCTTAAAATTTCATTTAACAGATTTCAATTCTTTTAGCTATTTATAAGGGGGACCACCTAAGGAACATTTCTGCCAAATTTGGTTCAAATCAGCCTAGTGGTTTGGGAGGAGATGTCATTTAAAAAATCGTTCTTTATTTCTATATAAACCCCACCTCCCTGGGGCTCCACCCCTGGGGACCTGAGAATCATGATTTTAGCTATTTTGAAAGAGGTCAATATACTGATGCTTCATGCAAAATATTAAAGCTCTACACCTTCTGGGTCAGGAGGAGAAGATTTTTAAAGATTATTTTAAAATTTCACTTTTGTTGCCATGGCAACCAGAATTTTTAACGGATTTCAATTCTTTTAGCTATTTTTGAAGGGGACCACCTAAGGAGCATTTCTGCCAAATTTGTTTCAAATCGGCCCAGTAGTTTAGGAGGTCATTTAAAAAACCATTCTTTATTTCTATTTAAACCCCAAGCCCCTGGGGCCGGCCCCTGGGGACCCGAGGATCATGATTTTAGCTATTTGAAAGAGGTCAATATACTGATGCTTTATGCAAAATATCAAGGCCCTCGCCTTGTGGGTCAGGCGGAGAAGATTTTCAAAGATTATTTTGAAATTTCACTTTTGTTGCCATGGCAACCATAATTTTTAATGGATTTCAATTCTTTTAGCTATTTTGGAAGGGGACCACCTAAGGAGCATTTCTGCCAAATTTGTTTCAAATCGGCCCAGTAGTTTAGGAGGAAATGTCATTTAAAAAATCGTTCTTTATTTCTATATAAACCCCACCCCCCTGGCGCATTTCATGTTATAATAAAAGAAATTAGTTTCGCGAGTAACGGCAATCTAAATCGACGCAGTATTAGGTATCCATTTTGATTAGGTCCACGTGCGGATGGGCATTTGACTTGACCGACTATCGATTTTTGACACTTGTTTATCTCTTAATCAGCTGGTAACGTGTGAAACCCTTCGATTATTTCAGTTTCAAGTGAATTTTGATAGATGGTGGGCGAGTTTATCAGTATTTCAACGTGAAATTTGATAAAAAAAATTCGGACCAATTTTGGTGTAATTTTTGGGATTCCAATCGGTCTGGCAATTCAAAATTCGGTCCAGACCAGCAATTTATCGGATTTCCGGAGCCCTGCCCCTGGGGACCCCAGGATCATGATTTTAACTATTTGAAAGAGGTCAATATACTGATGCTTTATGCAAAATATCAAGGCCCTAGCCTTGTGGGTCGGGAGGAGAAGATTTTTAAAGATTATTTTAAAATTTCACTTTTGTTGCCATGGCAACCAGAGTTTTTAATGGATTTCAATTCTTTAAGCTATTTTTGAAGGGGACCACCTATGGAACATTTCTGCTAAATTTGGTTCAAATTGGCCCAGTGGTTTGGGAGGAGATGCCGTTTAAAGAAATTGTTGGCGGACGACGCACAACGGCCGGATGAGAGGGGATCACAATAGCTCACTTGAGCACTATGTGCTCAGGTGAACTAAAAAACAACATTCAAGTACTTGAATTTGTTGTCTAAAATATTCTAAAATTGTGCAGTCAGTCAATAAAAGAAGTGTGACAAGCACTTATCCAATAAATGACCTATGATACAGGTGACTGTTTCTGACTATGATCGAAGACTTTTTAACAGTGTACATTACATAAATTAAATTCAAAGACTTCTTTACATTTCATAATTTAAATTCAAGAAATCAAAATCATAAAATCTTACTTCAGTGGGTTTACAATAAATCTAGAATTCATGTCAGACAAAAAAACCCCAATGGGCCCATAGGGCCTTTTCACTCACCCGAGTCCAAAGAGCACAAAAACAGATAAAAGTCCACCTGATTATGCTACATACATCTACTAGATATCAAAGCTCTAAGCCTTTTAGTTGGGAGATGAAGAGTTTTAAATTTTCAGTATATAAGCCATATATAAAATTTGTGACGTCTTAGAATGGGCTATTTATGACCCTAGGGCCATAATTCATACAATATTGGTTGAGATCCACCAGATGATGCTACATATCAAATATCAAAGCTCTATGCCTATCTGTTTGAGAGAAGAAGATTTTTAAAGTTTTAACTATACAATGTATAAGCCGATGTTAAATTTGTGGTATAAGGCAATGGGCTGATTTTAATCCTGAGGCAATCATTTTTACAGTCTTGATAGAGGTCCACAAGACGATGTTGTTTACCAAATAACAAGGTTCTAGGCCCTCCTGTTTGGGAGAAGAAGATTTTTACAAATTTCACTATATAAGCCTATGTTAAATTCGTAACATCTGGGAATAGGCTGATTTTAATCCTGAGGCAATAATTTGTACAATCTTGATAGAGGTCCACAAGAAAATGCTGTATACCAAATATCAAAGTTCTAGGCCCTCCAGTTTGGGAGAAGAAGTTTTTTACAAATTTCACTAAATAAGCCTATGTTAAATCCTGAGGCAATTAATTTTACAATATTCCTAGAGGTCCACCAGATGATGCTGTATACCAAATATCAAAGGTCTAGGCGCTCCTGTTTGGGAGAAGAATTTTACAAATTTCACTATATAAGCCCTTTGTGATGTCCGGGAATGGGCTAATTATGTCTCTTGGGCCATGATTTATACAATCTTAATAGAAATTCACCAGATGATGCTATATACCAAATGTAAAAGCTCTGGGCCCTCTAGTTTGGGAGAAGATTTCTGAAATTTTTCACTATATAAGCCTAACCTTACAAGCAACTGATGCCTATCAATGCAAAGAAGGCCAAAACATGAGCCATATATACTAAACAGTGATGGAATAACAGCAAAATGTTAAGTTTTTCATTAAGTTGACATTCATCTTGATGGATGACCTTGACTTTACAACAAACTAATGGCTATCAAAAAAGGGTACCTATATCTTAGATACTAGCTGTGTACATTGAATGGTATTTGAATAGGACCAAAATTTTAAGTTTTTGCATTTAAAATTAGTGACCTCCATTAATGGCTTTGATCTTGATGGATGACCTCAATCTTCCTACCCACTGATGCCTGTCAATGCAAGGAACCTATGTCCGAAATATGAGCCACATATCATCAACAGTGATTGAATAAGAGGAAAATGTTAAGTTTGTGGGCTAAGTTCACTGCATGCAGTCAGACAAACAGATGGACATCGGAAAAACAATATCCCCCGCATCTTATCAATACAAGGGGCATAGAACATGTGTGTTTTTTTTAAATATTGAGTAATACATTTAGAAGGGAAGTGAACACATTACATTGGTTGATATTTATGTGAAGTATTTTTGGTGGTTTTTGCGACAGAACATGGTAACTACAGCTTATCAAGTTTTAGTTATGACATTTAGGTGGCCAACAAACCATTTTATTTTTCTGTTAACAAATTGAATCCTTGTAAAACACATTATTATGCACTAAGTTAAGACACAGATCAGCCTACAAACTTACATAGTCTAATCCAAATCTTCTATCTTCACTATTTTCTCTAGAGGTAGGTAATGACCCTAAGTTTCTTACGACGCTCTAGGAAAACTAGAAATATGTTGCTCACTTAAGAAACTGTGATGGGCAGGCTAATGTGTATACTATGGAAAATTGTATAAACTCTAGACAAGGATTAGACTGTCATGCTCTGATTACATTTATTTGTGCAATCTGATCTTGATCTCAGTTATCCCCTAATGCCAAGTATGATCATAATAGAAACAAAAAGTGTGGAAAGAATGTAACTGCCAATAATTGTAAGAGCACTTTCAACCTTTTTAACACTAATACAAAGATGATTTAACTTCCATGTTGTCTGAGAGTGATTTGTTCTGTACATGTACTTTCATCATGTTACTAAAGAGTAATTGTTCTTTCATGAAACATATCACTAAACACTTTCAGTCCAGGCAATGTTCTTGGGGAATGCTAGATCTATGACAACACTTAGCCTTTCTTGCCTGACAGCGTAACATTCTTTCACAACAGAAATCAGGCTATGATATGATAGGCATAAACTATGATAGTCTGCTAGTTTACATGGGTGTTCTGTACTATTTCTGTATATTCTGGTCTATAACAGAGTTAACTTCCCTTGCTTAAAAGTAAGTAAATTGCACTACATTTGTACTTGTGTATATACCAATTGTGTACAGGACTATACACAAGCCCCCATGCTGTTCCCATCTTTTCTCCAACAAACTTTCATCATTCATTCTCCTCTCTGTAAATAAACAACCATCAGTAACATAAGTGATCTTAAAACATATTTATGTTTGAAGGATTGTCACTATATTATTAACTAATACCCACAAAAAAGGCTTCTCGACTCCCCTCAAGAAAAAACTTTGGAAAATATTGTGGACAATAAAGAAACTTCTTGTTACAAACAATGTCTTCAATGTTCTCAATGTTTTCTACTCTAAAAGGCAAAGATTTTCTAAATTTTAACAACTCAAAATTGTGGTTTGCATCTTCTTTCAATTTAGACAAGTCTAGACTTTGCCATGTGGGAATGGGTTACACCTTTTCGGTAAATTTGCTAGTTTTCATCACTCCAAATTGTTTGAAGTAAAACAACGAGAGAAAAGTAAGTGACTACTTATACTTGTTCAATATAATATTTAGTCTTTATAAAATACTCTTTTCAATATTTGCTTGCCTGATTCTAAAATCAGTTACATTTTAGGGTTAAGACAATTCCAAAATTTTGTGTCAATGTACTAAGTTTTATACAAGTCAAATGTTATGTTAGTCCAAACATAAAAGAACGCTATCACTTTTATTCCAAGACTCATGTAGATATTAAACCCATTACCACACAACAAATTTTACACAACAATTTTAAGTTTATCAAATTTTGATTTTTTCAATTTTCTAGGTAGAAAGATGGGAAGGATAATTGTTTGTTTCTGTGTAAGACTGATTTACTTTTCATTGAGTCAACAACAAAAGCTAAATTGTTACACACGGCAGATTCACAATTGAAAGAAAACCCACAAAACTTTCTTTAGTCACAAAATGAAATATAAATCAATCTTGCACAAGAAACCGTAATTCTATTACCTAAATGCAGAAAAAGACAAAGTATGATCTTTATGAAGGAAGTTTCCAAAAGCTAATCATTTCGCATTTGAATTACATTACAACTTGATGATGTCATCAGCGTTGAGGTCCCACAAAGACGACGTTCAGTAGCTTAACCCTTGTCATGCTGAACCCGGAATATTCCGGTTTTGGCAGGAGGTGTAGACCAAGATCAGCCTCCACATAAGTGCAGTCTGATCTTGGTCTACACCCCCTGCTTGTACTTTTCCTGCCAGAGTTGTTTAAGAAATTGATTTCTAAAAGAAATATTGATTATAGAACAACAAGTACTCTCAGTGCTCTCAGCCCTTTGATTTTAATACAATTTGGTGAGGTTGTTTATTCAGCATGACAAGGGTTAAAATACAAGTAAGTAGGGCTAAATCTACCAAAATGGCAAGTTTATCATAGAACATTCATACCAAGATTCATTGAAATTAGTCCAATTGATAGGGAGAAGAAGATTGTATAAAGTTTTCAAAGTGAAAACTGGCCACGCCTTGCCAAACCCATATTTATGGGACCTTCATAATCTAATGAACAATTTGAGTAAAGGGTCACCTATGGAATATTGATACCGAGATATTCATTGAAATTTTGTAAAATGAGTTGGAAGTAGAATTTTTTAGATTATAAAGTGAAAAAAAGCCCCTGCCATGCCCAAATTTAGCATGCAATCAAAATTTCATGAATGATTCAAGCAAAGGGTCACCAAGGAACATTCATGCCAAGTATTGTTGATATTGGTCAAATGGTTTGGGAGGTGAAGATTTTTAAAGTGAAAATAAGTCCCGCCCTGCAACACTCATATCTGGGGGTCAATCAAATTTCTTGAACAATTTAAGTAGAGGGTCACTCAAGGAACATCCATGCCAAGTTTCATATAAATCAGCCAAATGGTTTGAGAGGAGAAGATTTTTAAAGATTTTAAAATGAAAATATGCCAAGTTTCATTAAAATCCGCCCATTGGTTTAGGAGGAGAAGGTGTTTAAAGAAAAGTTTATGCATGGACATCAGCACGGATGGATGCACGCACGACAGTTAACACCATGACAATAACTCCCTGGCCTTTGGCCAGTAGAGCTAAAAACCAGAGATTGAACAGGATTGATTAGGGTGTAACGCCACTTTTAACAGTATTTCAGTCAAGGATTGAACAGGAAACAGTTTAAGTTTGTTATGCCAATGACCAACGTAAAAAGTAGAATTTTTTTTTAATGAAAATGGTCAAGGTTTCAAACAGTAATGGCTTTGGAAATGTGCACTCCAGAATTTATAGCATACAGGGTCTGTGTTAGCTTTTGAAATTGAATAGTCAATGACTCCTTGATCATTTTCTAGATGTCAAAACTAATTCTTGAAAGGTTCAAAACAAAACTAGAGTAATTGTCAATAAGCCCCTTTTCCAATGATATTGATCAGAATGTCACCATGTTCGAATGACTCTGCCTAATGAATCTACAAATACATTCAGCTATTAGAGAAATATTGAGGCAAAATAATGATGTCAAAAATTATCAATAAAGCCCCCCCCCCCTACACACATATGCCTTCATATTGGTAAGGATGTCGCCATATTCAAGAAGGTTCATCATAATGACGAGACAAACATTTTCAGACGTACGAGGAAGATTGAGTCAATTTTGTGAACTCTAGGGTGGCATGCAGTAAAACTTTCAATAAGGCCTCTTTTCCCTTGATATAAGTCAGAATGTCACTATATTCAATAGGGATCTTCCTCACGACTAGGCAACAATTTTTAGTAAGTATGAGAAAGAAAGAGCCAAAATTGTGACCTCTACAGTGGTAACTGTGAAATTTTTAAAAAGGCCTTTTTTTCCTCGATATTGTTTAGAATGTCAATGTATTCAACAGGGTTCTTCCTAGTGATCAGGCAAACATTTTCAGTAGGTTTAAGAAGTATTGTGCCAGATTTATGACCTGCCGTGGTACATCAAGTTCTTGATAACAGACATCATAAAACAGACATAAAAGTATCACAAAAGCTCACCATGAGCATGTTGTGCTCAGATGAGCTAAAAAGCTCAAATCATGAGTAAATGGGCCTACAGACCTTTTCTAGTTTATGCTGATTCCTTTATACAAATGCCTCATAAAGATAACAAATAATCTATATCATTTTCAATAATGTGTTAGATTCACCATGAAATCAAACTACATGTTCCTAGTTTTGTTGTTAAAAATTTCTTTAAATGTAGTTAAAAAGAATATTTTGATATTTTGAGAGTCAAAACCCTGGTTCACAAGTCAATTTGTTAGTTTGAATGGGTTTTAACACCATTATGAACATAATTTCAACACAATATCAGTGGCTGCTCATCCCACTTAGGTTATTGGGAGAAAATATCAAAAAGTATTTTTGCCGTGACCAGGGATCTAACATTGGACCTCATTATTGACAGTCAAACACTATGGCAGAATCCATTTATGAGTCAATTACAAGCCATGAGGATAGTAACAAAGACATGAAACTGTTACCTATTCTTTTTGGAATTTTTGCCCTTTTTACTTCTTTGTGTAGATTTCAATATTTTCCCGGAAGAATGGTTGGAGGCTAGATCCCTATCATTTCCGTTGGTTATATGTCCATTTGGCTGCGGAGTATTAGCAGAGTTCTGATTGTTCTGGGAGTCTGGGCTCTCTGGACCATCTAAAAATGATACTTTGATCCATTACCACATTCAAACATTTAACAAGGTAAGGACAAGAAGCCCTGGAAAAATGTTGAAATTGCTTGTAATTATCAATTTTCCTTTTTTCATGCAGTACTTTATTCCTTCAAATGACAAATATTTGGACAATTAATGCACTTTGATATGTTGTCTGTAAACTTATTCAATTTGATCTAGTCTAATACATTATTATCTAGTAACCCATAAGATGTCCTAAAAGCAACTTATTTTTCATCTTCCATCCAGTTTGAATTGACATCTGCAACTTCCAATTTTGACAAGCCTAATTTTTTGGAATGGTTTCAATACCAGATTTTGGTTGCCCATTGACAATGTCAAAATCTTACCTTTCTCTGTTAGCTGATCTGCCTGCGGAAGTCCACTTACAGCCTACAAAAACAGAATATTGATGTTACTTACTGCTAAAATCTGTCACAAGACAAGGGTGCCAAGACTATAACAAAACCTCTAGTTTTCTCAGAAACACAGTCTGTCAAATAGCTCTAACATATGTACATAGTTCACATTATCATACTACTAACCCTTATCATGCTGAGCCTGAAATATTTCTGCTTTGGTAGGAGGTATAAACAAAGATCAGCCTGCACATATGTTTTAAGTCAGAGTTATTTATAAATAAGTTAAAAGAAACAAAAAAAGCCTGTCTGTGTTGTCAACAGTTTTACTGAAGAAGGATTTTATTCAGCATGACAAGGGTTAATAAACTTATCCTTCAGAAAGCTTATTCCCTTAAATGTTGTAAACAAATATTAGACTATAGGTAAACATAGGAAGAATAATTTTAGACACTGTTTTATTTATGTCACTCAAAATCTACCAGTACTTGCAATTTAACTAATTCCATGTAATCTTACATATTAACGCCCCTCAAATAATTATTTTTGAAACATTGTCAAAATAACTTGCTGCAAGTAATTTCTTACTATCCAAAATATTTTCTTCTCCAAAAGATAAAAACAATAACTGCTTTGAATTTAGGCCAGTCTTAAATTCTGTTATCTAGGGGGTCTTTTGTTTTGAAAAGTATAACATTTAGTTGCCTGGTGCAAAATTTTCTAAATGTAGTTTTATTGAAAACACCTGGGTGTAACATCAAAAAGGTCAGGTTTAGTAAATCCAAATACCAAACATCAAAATGTTAACCCATTCCAACACAGCAAAATTTTAGACCGGTCCAAATTGAAAGGAGCTGCAGACGACAACTTCAAGTTGATGGAATTTTAAATTTTTTCGTCTTTTTGGATAGAAAACATTGTGGATAATGAAGAAATTGCTTTATCCAAGCAATTTCTTCATTTTCCACAATGTTTTCCAAAGCTTTTTCGTTGAGGGGCGTAAAAAGGAGGGATTGAGTGGGAATGGGTTAAGACATGTTCAAACTCAATTCCAGAAGTCAGCATTTATAAATATAATATTTTCCCGTTTACAAAGAAATCTCTTTTAATTCTATTTTGCACCATTCAAATATTATATTCTGATAATTAGGTGTCTCCTGACTAGAGGCCTTAAAAATGTACTTGTTTGCAAGTACAAACCCTCATGTTGTGCAAGTTTGGCATGAAAAACAAAGTTATTACTAAACACTACAACAACTTACTGCAGCAGAAGTTACTGATGATTTAGAGAATAATCTGTCTGCCTCTTTAAACTTTCTATTTCTCTTGTCTGCCTTACTGTTTGTGTTCCTGTGAAGAAAAAGATAAAATTTTATTATACAAGTAAGTATATAAGGTAGAAATACATGTTGATATACAATTGAGCAAGTTTAGGATGAATTCTTAATTCAGAGTGGTTAGGATGAAAGAGGATTACAGGCAGTTTCATTTTAATTTACCCTTGTCATACTGAACCTTGGGCAGGAGGTATATAAATATATCATTCCGCACATATGTGCAGACTGATCTTAGTCTACACCACCATTTTGTTCCCTTTAAGACAAAGTAGTTTATAGAAATACTTGTGTGAGAAATAGGTGCACCAGCTGCCACAATGACTAAAATACTATTAAATAGGAACTACACCCAATTTGTGTAGTCAGATGCTTTCAGTATGAAAGAATGAATGCAGATTTTTAACAAAATGGCTAAAACGATACTTATAGGGTACTCCCAAGAAAAATTCATTCTCAGCCATTTCAACACAATGAGGCTTTTTTGGATGTCCTTCGAGAAAAAAATAATTTGAGAATACAGTGAAAAATGAAGAAGTTGCTTTTTCTTCATTTTTATACTATGTTTTCTATCTAGAAAGTTGAACAAATGTAAAAGTTCATAAACTTGTTGTCTGCAACTCCTTTCATTTTGGACAAGTCTAAATTTTTGCTGTTTGTAATGGGTGAAAACATGTAATTATTTATGTCAATCCTATAACTTCAGTATAAATATAATCTAACATTTTATTGGAAAATTGAGACCAATCATCTTAGCTGTGTTTAAAAAGAGAATTTGAAGACATTTCTAATAAAAATGGTTTATAATATTCCAAATAAAGTAACATTAAAGAGAAAGGTTACATTTCTTTCAATTTTTCTTTTTTAACCCTTTCCTGTTTTATGAAATTTTAGACTGGTCCAATTTGAAAGAGGTTGCAGACGACAATGAAAAATGCATGCAATTTGAAATATGACCATCCTATGTGGTAGAAAATTTTGTGGGAAAAGGAGAAATTGCTTGTTACAAGCAATTTTTCCTTTTTCCACAATGTTTAAAATCAAGTATAAAATCACAGTGACGTAAAATCCCGGATTTGTCCTGGAAAGGGTTAATATCAATTATTCTCCTATGAATCCAGTGGTGGGCACTAATTGAAATTGTTGATCACACTATTCAAATGACTATCCACACAAAGAGACTCGGTAACAAATATCAAATTTTTAATGAATTGTTCAGGTGCATATTTTGCTTGTGAACCACGGTTTTTAACTTAAAAAATCAGAAATATCATATTTTGACCTATGGACTTTTCATTTTGCCCCCCCCCCTTGAGAGAAATTTCAAAGGGTCAAAACGGGGGTTTTACACTAATCTTTTCTATTATGTATCTTACCGTTAAATGCTTCTAAAAAATTGTAGAAATAAATTGCTTCATATCTTTACATTTCAAAATTTCTTAACATGATTCACTCATTTTGTTGTTTTGTCCCTTTCAAAATCAGTTTTGACCCTTTCAAAATCAGTCTTGACCCCTAAAATATCACGGACAAGGAGTAAATATAACTCCTCAATTTGAAACACTGGCACGAGCCCTGAAATCTTTCTTTCTTGACTTTAAATATATCTAGAAAACTGCTTGGCATCTCTTACTTGGTGGTTGTTAAATATCTATCCCATCCTCGGATGATGTTGCCATACATCTGAGTATCTTCCAAGTAACTTCCTTCAAAAGCATAAATCTGGCGCTCTAGATTTGCGAGTGTTTCCTAAAACAGATTGCATATATTACTTAAGCCCTTCCTGTTTTGCAAAATTTTAGATCTATCCAAATTCATAGATTTTGTAGATAAAACTTAAATAGGATTTAATTTGGAAAATAACCATTCAGTTAACCAGAAAATATTGTAGAAAAAGAAGAAATACTTTGCAACAAGCAATTTCTTCTTTTGCTACAATATTTTTCTCAAAAATATAAAATCTCAGGGACAATCCAGGAATTAAACAGGAAAGGGTTAAAATATTACAACACAACAAAATTTTGGACTGGGCCAAACTGAAGGATGTGCTGGAGATAATTTCAAGTTGGTTAAATTTCAAAAATCTTTGTTTTTAAAAGTAGAAGTCATTGTGGAGAGTGAAGAATAGATATTGCTTATTACAGGGAATTACTTAATTCTACATAAAAAGTTTCATTCTTGACCAAGTAAAAATGTAGGATTATGTGGGAATAGTGACCAGTCAACTAGGTTCATTTTCAACTCGGCCCATCGGTAAGTGGGCCCAACGTATATCTTGGCCCTAATTCTATTTCATGTCAATTCAATTTAATATTGATTATTAAGGATAATTATTACTAATACAAATTTATTCAATCACCATTCAGTGGTGAGGAAATTAATGTATGCATCAGCTGCAGTTTGAAAAAATAAATTGAAGTTTAACAGTCATTCAAATTGCATATATTCAAGCAATAATTCGAAATAATAATGATAAAACACAAAACATAGTTAGATTACACTGCTTCATTTGTATAAAACTTATACATATTCTAAGCATTATGATTTTGTTTGTTTCCGTTTATTTACAGTCACTACCGTAGCACATGCCCATATGAGCGACGCCCCCATAGTTGTGTTAATTGATATGGTCAGCCCAGGGCTCGAACCCATGATCTCGAGGTTTAAAGTCAACTGCTCTTCCAACTGAGCTTATTGAGCGGACAGCATTATGATATATTATTCTGTAGAATATATATTGGGGCCCAGTTGACGGGGCAAAGATGACTGGTAACCGGTAACCATGGGAACAGTTTTTCCTAGCCCATTTTCAGCAGGCCCTGGACGATTGTAGATCCTGCTGTGAACTATCTATCTTTAAAATGAAAGCACTAATAAAATTTAATGTCATCTATTTCCACAATGAAAATAAAATGGAACTGTTTATAAATAAGTCTTGTTATAATAAGTTCATTCTAGGACCTGTTTTTAATGACAGGCGTCTATAAACACGTGTTTTTGTTTACGTCTTTCATAAAACGGAAGTATTATGACGTCAACAATCCGCCATTTGCAGAAAAAAAATACTTAAAAATATTAATCACATGATATTTCTTCATCTTTTGATAAAAATCTGAATACTTATCGCTAATTATGAAGTAAATATATTGTTTTACCGCGATTTCTGCCCTTCTTCGTACTAACTCATTCAGTTCACTTCTAGTGTCGATAGAAGTCCCTCTTGCACTCGACATTATTTTCTAGGTCGATAGTTAAGTTGTCTCTCATTGGTTCATTCTGACCGGAAGACAGGGGAGATAATTTTCCCGCCTACAGGGTATGACAAAAGATATGCTACAGTTATTTGATTGTGTAATATGAAAAAAGGAAAACCCTAGTTTACGATCAAAAGGACAATCTCTAACAATCAGGAATCCGGAGCACCTTTAGAATTTGTCCGCCTCGAAAAATGCCATTTTTTTTAGTGTTTACGTTTGTTTAGCATTCCCCGTAGTGTCCTAAAGGGGATTTTTTGTGGGGTGAATAATAAAAAGAGGGGCTTGGATTTTTGTGGGGGGTTACAAAAGAAAGAAGAAAAAAAGTTGATGTTGTGATGATTCGATCTCATGCGGAGTGAGGTTCATCCACTCTGACGAACCTATCATACGTCCATCATCGTTTGCCTTCACCTCTCCTTCCGTGTAATTCACCCGAATCCTTCTCAGTTCAACTGCGAACGTTTACCTGCAATCTAAAACATGATTATTACTCTAACAACTTAATTATACATACTTATCCTACTAATAACACACACTCACTATACCGCACGGTCACGGATTAATAAGAAGTTAATTTGATTTGTTGCTATATATAGAACACGGTAAGTATATAATAATTCTAATTTTTACTATTTTCTGAAAGGAGTCATTTGTCCCGGTTTAAAATGCGATTTAAATTTGAACAAAATGTTTCAACTAAAAAAAAAATGCCTTATTTGTGAAAACTAAGCGTCACATTTGAGGTCATGGTCACTTTCGCAAATATGGTAAATTCCGTTCAGAAGGCGTGGCAAAAAGGCTTTGGCCCAATAATAGGCTGTGACGTGTAGATGACGAATAAAATCACGTCAGAATAAATTTGATCCCCGCCAAGTTTCACTTCGCCACAGGGTGTTGTTCAGAATGGAGGACTCATTCGAGGACTTTTTCATTCCTAATAAATTACTAAAAAGAAAACCTTTGGCAGAAATTTCAGATAACGTGTCTCATTCTAGTAAATGGAATAAGCTATCTAAACAAAAAGCTACCTCAAAATCTGAGGATGTTACTGTAAATCAAGACATAGTAAAATCGTGGAATTCTAATCCATGTGAATCTACGCGGGATATAGGCGTACAATGTGCCGCTATCTGTAAAGACCAGTGTACCCAGCTTGGCTCTAATAGTGCTGTGAGTTATGCCACAAAATTAAAAGACACAGAGGAGGGAGAAAAAATCACGTATCGCTACCTATTGTTAAACGTTATACCGAATAAAGATGCGGCATTAGAGTTTTGTTTTAAAATGGAACTTATTCCGAGGAATAGGAAATGCCCAACATGTGGAAATAACATGTCACTTATAAAGGACTCGAAGGTTTCGGATCAGCACAGATGGTATTGCAGAGTGAAAAAAGGCCCCACCAAACACGAACATAAACTGAGTATAAGGACGGAAATTTCTTTGAAAATCAAATATGACAATTGAAGAAATTCTGCAGTTGATATATATGTGGATCCATGGACATAGCCAGAAGAATATCAAGCATGAACTGGGTATATCTTCGGCCACAGATGTAGACTGGTGTTCGTTCTGCCGGGAGGTTTGTGAAGTGTCACTCATAAGGAATAGTGAAAAAATTGGCGGACCAGGTGTTGTTGTGGAAATCGACGAGTCTAAATTCGCAAAGAGAAAGTATAATGTGGGACACAGGGTGAAAGGTGGGTGGGTGTTTGGCGGACGGGAAAAAGACAACAAAAAAAAGTTTTCATGGAACCAGTGGAAAATAGATCGGCTGCGACTCTGTTGGCCATAATACAGAAATGGATTGCTCCGGGCAGTATTATCTGGAGTGACTGCTGGAAATCCCTAGCCTTCCGGAGGGTTACAGTCACTACACTGTAAACCATAGTAAGCATTTTGTTGACCCTGAATCAGGAACATGTACCAATCGTATTAAATCGGACTGGCGACATGCAAAGGCAGAATTTCCACAATTCGGAACGAAACAGGAGTTTTACACAGGTTATTTGTCTGTATTTATGTGGCAGAGAAAATATTCTGACAATGACTTGTTTACATACTTTTTGAAGGATGTAGCAAAAGTTTATCCTGGATTACAATAAACAATTATTGAATATTGTACATATGTTAAACAGTTGAAAATTTTGAGTTAAACAGTTTAAACTTTTCAGTTGAAAAGTAAAAGTTATTTGGAGAGTATTAATTTAAAGTGTTTTATGGGAGCCGATATTTTTTGGAGGGAGTGTACTCTACAACGGTAAGCCTACTTTCTTGTCCCCCCAAACCTTTAAAAGAACATGAAATATAATATTGGGGGCTGCCGCCCCCAGACCCCCGCTTTTTTAAAGTGTCACTTTGGAACCGATTATTTTTTTAGAGAGAGTGTACTCTACAACGGTAAGCCTACTTTCTCCCCCAAACCTTTAAAAGAACTAGTAAATACACAAAGAAATGTGTTATTGGGGGCTGCTGCCCCCACACCCCGCTTTTATTTTTACCTCGCATGATAATATCGGTAGAAGTTGACTTTCAAATTCTCCCAACCCCGTAGAGAACCGAGTCGCTGTTTAATTCTCCCAACCCATTAGGCAACCTGGGTCAATACAAATATGGCTGCCTTTTTGAATGCACCGATTGCAACTTTCGATTTTACCCAAGTGGTTAAATATTACTGTCATACTTACTAATCATCTTCCAAATATATTGATTAGGCTTTAAATATGATTTAAAATAATTAGACAATCAGTATTGGTAAATATCACTATCTTGAACATACGATTTAGTGGGCGGACAGATTCTAAAGTCTAGCCAGGAATCTTTTTAATTTGTTTAACCCATCATCATAAATGACACATTTGGACGCCCCTTAAGAAAAGCAAATTGTAAATTATCCAGAAAGTTTCAAATATCTAGAATTTCATTCAATTTAAATTGGCATCTGCAACTCCTTTCAATTTGAACCAGCCTAAAATTTTGCTGTCTGGTAATGGTTTAGACCTGTATATTTTACATCGAGCGGAGAACAAGTTCTTCCAATTCAGATTAATCCCCCAATCCTGCTTCCTGCAGAATATACCAGTAGATCTAGTCGACTCGCGCCGCCGGATTCATCATGATGTGGGCCAATGATAGAACCAAGATCGATAGCCGCTCCCGAAAATCGAGTTCAGGACTTTTTTAATCGGGAAGCTGACAGTCTACCTTTCGACCATGTCCACCTCACAGTGAGTTTAATTTAATCAAGTCGTTTTAATTCAGGACCGTGGCTTTGTAAATTTAGGCCGCCGTCATAGCGCAGTCAGTAGCCTATAGCGCATCAGAATCTCAATCTTCAATTTTTTGATGTCATGGTTCAATCCCCGGCGGCGGCACATATCCTTTCCGACATTTGTCTCTCACCAATTGGTGGATAATCGTAAACTTAGTAAACTCTTCAAGAAAGGAAACAAAGAAGATCCTGCAAATTACAGACCTATATCTTTAAAGGGAGGTATCGATGTTTCTGAAACCTAGATAAGAAAAATTACCAAGTGCCGAAAAATATACTCAAACGAACATTTAATATTTTAAGTTAGGTCAGGTATTGTCTTGGTGGTTATCTAATAGACCTAAAGTTGCTTTTTTCTGGTTATATCGGAAAGCTTCAGCGGAATTCCAGGTTATTTTTAATTATCACGGAATTCGGCTGTCGACATCGGATGACCTCATTTGCATATGACCCAGTCAAATGAAGGTAACAAATGTACTAGCGAATCAGCAAACGTCCTAAATCATGTCACGTGAAAGGACTGACCTTTACAGACCGGCTAGCGAACATTACTCGTGATGACGTACCGATGACATTGGTTTGATGTAATTTGAAATAGATGCAAGGTTCTAACTGTTATTCGCGCCACGTGAATGCCCCATTCGGCAATCCTCGATCGGGCGATCTCCGAAGTCTCCGATCAATATAGATGTAGGTACGGAATCGGCCGAGTTGTGACGAATGGTGAATGCCCTATAATCTTCGTAACTGTCTCGGATTAATCTAAAAATAGATTAATAGCCTACGTAGGCTATTAGGGAAATACCCTGCTTTTTTTTCTGATATGCGACCTCATATTTTTGCAAAACTACTTTTCGGCATATTGTTTTCAAATAGTTTAAGAGAGGAAATAAAATAATTAAAATCTGTGACATGAAAAAACATCGATATCTACCTTTAACATGTATATTGTGTAAAGTTCTAGAACATATTGTAGCCTAAAATCTAACTGAACATTTTGACAGCAATAATGTCCTTTATGACTTGCAGCATGAGAAAGAGAAATGCGTACATGCGAAACCCAATTACAGTAAAACCTCGGTAGTTCGTAGCGCAAGGGACCGGGGAAATTTATACGAATTAAGCGTAGTACGAACAAAACGGAGGGCAAGAGGTCGGCTGTTTGAGTTACACAGAATCCGACATGGTCCGATCTATCCCCTATTTAGGAAATGATTCTAAATTGGTTATTTTTTTCTAAACAAGACCCGCATGTATTAATTGAGGAAAACATAAATTAAAAATTACCCCTCTTGTATTTTTATGCTTTACCTCTGTATTAATTCTTGGCTTTTTTTAAACACAGTGTTTGTATAAAATGGTGGCCTCTATCAGAGTGATTTCCCTTTACAATACATTGGATCAAATCACTCTGAGTATTCTATTATCGAATCATAAGATTAAGGACCAATGATTGTGGAGAAAGCAACCGCAGAATAAAATTAAGTGGTTAGAATTTCTAAAATGCCAATTACACTGATACTAATGGGGCTGCGTCAAATTTTCGGCGATGATTACGGAATCTTTGTTCGATTAATTACCCACCTTACAAACCAATCAGCCCCTTTTAACTAAAGGTACACGATGACACATTACTTGTCATATAGATCAGCAGGTGTGAAAATCAAGGTAAGTGATGATTGTTGTCAATTTGTCTATCACACCTACGAATTAAACATAGGAGTTTGTGCTATAATCATACTTTCGGGACTTGAAATGGCCTACGAACTACGAACCACTGACGTTCGAATTAGACAGAGTTTTCTAACAAAGCTAAAGAAGGAAAAAGATCGGGACCGAGTAAAGCATACGAACAAATACATACCTACGAACCAGTGACGTTCGAATTAACGAGGTTTTAAACTGACCGACCATCTTGCCAGAAACCTGACTGAAGGAGAACAAACTGATCTAGTTTTATTAGACCTCAGCAAGGGTTTTGACAAAGTAAGCCACTTAAACTTTTGTATAAATTGCAGGAACATGGTGTGAACAATGCTACCCCTTTGTGGATTAAATCTTTTCTAATAGGCAGAACTCAAAAGTAGTCTTAGAAGGTGGATGCTCATCAGAAATACCAGTCACGTCTGGGGTACCTCAGGGATCTGTACTTGGCCCTCTTTTGTTTCTTTTGTATATAAATGACCTTCCAAATAACATCACATCCCAAGTTCGTTTGTTTGCAGATGACACTGCCGTTTACTTAGCTATAAACAACAGGCAAGACTGTTTGACCCTACAAGAAGATTTAGACAGTTTAATGCAGTGGGAGAAAAAATGGGAAATGGAGTTTAACCCTAGCAAATGCATTGTCCTAAATATTACTAAAAAGAAGAAAAAGATTTCCTTTGATTTCAGGTTACATGGACAAGTACTAGAGACTGTGGACAATGCCGAATACCCCGGAGTTACAATATCTGGAGATCTTTCCTTGAACAAACACATTGACAATATAACATCAAATGCTAATAAAACTTTAGGTTTTCTCCGCAGAAACATCCAGACCAAAAATAAGAAGATCAGAGAAATAGCGTATAAAACTTTAGTGAGACCCCAGGTAATACGCATCAACAGTTTGGAGCCCCTACACAAAAATGTTTATCAACAAAGTGGAAAAAGTACAACGTTGAGCGGCAAGATGGATTCAAAATAATTTCTCTTATTATGACAGTGTTACCTGCATGCAGAAGGAGCTTGGTTGGGAAACTCTTCAATACAGACGAGACATTTCCAGAGTCACCATGTTTTATAAAATCGTTGATAATTTTGTTGCAGTGCCAGTACCAGCTTATCTTGAAAGACCAGTGAGGACCACCCGACATATGCACACAGCATCTTTCAGACAGATCCACACAAATGCAGCCTACTCTTAATATTCTTTTTTTCCCTGCACAGTGATACTATGGAACAGCCTACCAGAAACAATTGTACAGCAACCTGATATTGCAGCGTTCAAAAAGAGTCTCGATTCTTTTCAGATAGTGAACCGTCACTAAAAAAAGAAATACAAAAGTGAAACAAATAAAAAAAAAGACAAATAACATTGAATAAGCTGTAGTTAGGGCGTTAAGTCGCCAAACAACTATTCTACTTTTTTGTTATATGCTGCTGGCCATAATTTAACTTTATCAAAATAACGCCGTTAAAAATCGTAGCTGGACTTCCTCCTATTCAAGATAGTGTTATTGACAGAATTTATTTTCATTGAAAAAAAAAAAAAAAAAACAACGAAAAAAACCCCAAACAAACAAAACAAAACAAACAAACAATCAAACAAAAAAAAAAAAAATAGAAAAGAAAAAGTAAAAAAAAAAAAAAACAAAAAAAAAAAACAAAAAAAAAAAACGAAAAAAGTTTGAAACAAATTTCTTGTTCTCTAACCAATGACCACCACATACACTCGCTTTTCACTCGCCTGAGAAATAAAGTTATTGAGAATTTGTGCAAAAGTAGAAATTACTTGTAATAAGAAATTTCTCTTTTTACACAACGTTGTCTACCTTGTTTGGAACTTATTTTCCAAACCAGACACATTTTGACGTATTATCAGAAATTTCTTTAAATTTGGATCAGTCTAAAGAGTTGTCGTCTTGTAATGGGTTAATTCTAAATTCATTTTTAGGGCTTTAAAACGAATATACTGAAACTGCATCAAATTTCCCAAAAGTACTTTCACTATATAATTCCTGCTTTTTATAAACATGTAAGTAGAATATACAATTAATCTATTTCAAAACCTTTTCCCGGCCATTTCCTACTATTGAATTGTCTAGCGATGTGCAAACCCATTACCAGACGACAAAATCACAGACCCGTCCAAATTCAAAGAATTTGCTGCAATTTTAGTTTATGAAATCTTCAAAATCTTTGTCTTTTAGAAAACATTGTGGATAATGAAGAAATTGCTTGTAACAAGCATTTTCTTCATTTTCCACAATGTTTACCAAAACTTTTTTCTTGGGCGCGTCTAAAAGCGTCTTCGATTGGGAATGGGTTAAATTTTAGTACATTGTGTTTATAATATCACTAACATTATCACTTCTTTTTCATCTGAAACACTTTGTTCATGTAAGTAAAAAAAGATGGCCAAACAGGTGATTTATACCATGATATATATGAAGATAGAGTAATCCGAAAAATGTTCATATAGGATTTCTGCCAAGATAATTTAATAATCTAATCTGTTGTTAAAGACACTGGAATCATAAATTCTCACAATTTTCTTACAAAAAGAGAACGCAGAGGAAAATCCTGGACGATCGTTGTAAAATTTGCGGTCCAGGTGTTCGAGTCTAATGATCGTTACTATATCCGGAAAACACTGGAATACGACGGACTGCCACCTTAGTAACGCGTGTCTTATATATACATGAATCCACGACGTCACAAGATTGACCTACAAAGTTTTAGGTTGGCATTATCAAAACCAGACTGATATAGATCTAGAAGAAAAAAAATGTTGAACGGGTATATGGCTGGTATATATGTGTAACATATAGGCGATATTTTGCCCTTCAATTCGTTTTTTGAATATTTCGGTCATATCGCGGAGGGTGGAGCACCTAACAATGGATTACATTAATTCCTAGCCTCCAGCCGCTATCTGACTTAGGTTTACGATTATTCACCCGATGAGTAGGCCTAAATGTCGAAAAAGATATGTGAGGACGCCGGGAATCGAACTCATGACACACAACGATTGCCCGTTCACGTCAATAAATATACAAACAAAGATTGAAACAATAATAATAGGATTTTAGCTTGAGATTTCGTAGCAATCTGAGGCTAAAGTTACCACGGTATAATTTCAACCCATGCAGAGTTTAACGTAAAAACATCTAACGCAATAAATATAATATTCTGCCACAAGGAAAGTGATCGAGGCGAATTACATGATTGCGAGTATAAATTAATACGCCCGATTGGGGCAAGAAGGACGAAGGCGAGATTTGACTCATTGAAAGCTGACGCTTTTCGTGCGAGTATTCTGAATTTGGCAAAATTATCAAAAATTGATGAGTAAATGGATATAAAGAAAGCAGATCTATAAATATATTGGAAAGTTATTATTCATTTATAATCATATCATATTGATAAGAAAAATCAGGTCTCTGTTTTATACCAAAATAATATTACTTATTCTAGAGTAACAATCATAAAACGGTTAGACGAAGTAACTGTATAAAGCTGATAAACGAAGCTGTCGGTTTTACGAACGGTTGGAATGCTTTGTTTAAAAAATTAATTGGTCATTCATAGTATCATATACGCATTCTGCAAACAGTTTGGTCGTGCTCGGACTTTGTGTCTAATTATATTTACCTCCGAATTCTACCCAAAGAATGCAACGTCTGCATATCGCTTTTGAGAGGTGTACATAATCATGTAAACCTGGAAAACGACCACCCGCCCTCTCTCTCTTTCTTTACCTGGAGATTATAAAGCGCATATTTACATAACGAAATTGGTCTGTGAAGTAGAATACTCGCATCGCGCGCGAGAGACTCCTAGTTCGAACCTAGCTACACGCTCCATTCCCCCCTCTCTCCCTTTCTAGCTCTCTCTCTCTAGCTCCACTGGCTGAAAGCCAACGGGCTTTTGTCATGATGAGGTGTCCGTCCGTCCGTCAACTTTTACTTTAAAAACCTTCTTATCAGAAAGCACGGAACGTAGGTCAACCAAAATTCACAGGAAGGATCCTTGGGTGGCCACTATCAGATGCCTTCAAAACATTTTGATCGGCAGAAAAATATGTAACGATATATACCTGTTACAATACCAGAAAAACGGGAAGAAAGGTTGCTGTGGTCAGGTTGTAGCGCACAAATTTGCAGATCTGCGCATAATCGACAGTAGATTTGCGTAGAAAGTGACGCCTCCGATAATCCGATCATCAACCTTTTTCTGCCCAGGTTATATATCTCATGTATACATATCTCAAGCTTTCAGGCTTTCAGCGCTTTGATTACATAGTATTAAAAAATGAAATAGACCATTGAAATATGTTGTTCGTGCTCCAGCGATTTTTGTAAATGATATTCTGTTTTGACATATCTTTTCCAAAGATTTATTCAAGAGGAAAACGCCTGCCAACGGATTGTTTAACTGAAGGTGGTCTTATTTTTTGTTTTTGCTTAACACCGCTTTTAACACTTCCCAGTCTAATCGCCGCGGCTGGAGCACCTAACAATTATGGATCCCTGGTAATGATCTCGCGCCAGTACCACAGTTAGATTCTTTCCTAGCCTCCTTTTCGTCTCATCACCTTTTTATAGTTATTTGTGTAAACAGTGTTTATCATAGAAAAACAAAGCAAGATATCGATTAGGGTCAGAACGTGCTGTGTTATTTCTACCTTAACCCTTTCCTGTTTTTTTCCTCGGTAGGATGGAAAATATTGTTACAAGCAATTTTCTTCTTTTTCTCCAATAATTTTCCAATTTCATAATTCAAAAGGGCGTAAAAGTCAGGAATTTAACGGAAAAAAGTTAACTCATTCCCACATAATAAACATAAATAAAACTTAGACTGGTACAAATTGGAAAAAGCTACATACGACGATTTCAAGTTGATAAAACTTTAAAAATCTTTTTCTTTTGGGCCAGAAAACATTGTGGATAATGAAGAAATCGATGTCACAGGCAATTTCTTCATTATCTACGTTTTCAAAAGTTTTTTTCCCAGGGGCGTAAAAGGGTGGGATTAATGGGAATGGGTTGATTACAACATGAATCTGGAAATATTTTTCACCCATATACTTTAATTCGGAGAAGTTCTGTTTATTTCCTGATCTATCTATTTTTCGGCTGGCAACCTGATGATACAAGAAAAGAAAGAGAGAGAGAGAGAGAAAAAAATAAAAGATGCTGCTTCATATACCCGTGGATTTGACGGTATTTTCACCACAGAGGAACCTTGAACAAATCTTCAAAGTTCACTCTCAGTATAAATGAATATTTGTCTAGTCGAAAATATATATTTCATTTGATTACATTCCTGTTTGATAGATCCCTATATATCAATCATATAACAGACGACAACATTTTTGATCGGTCCAAAATGAAAAAGAAAGTTGCAGACGACAATTTAAAGTTGGTTGGAATAGGAAATAAATATTGTGATAAGAACCTGAAATTGTTTGTTACCTTTTCTCACAATGCTTTCCAAGCTAAATTCTTCAGTGTGTCAAAATTCCTTTTGCCTGTCTTCCTTTCTCCATCTTCCTACCTCCCTAATTCTCTTGTAAGATTGTTCATGTCGCATGCTAGGATTGCATTCCCGATATTTGCACTACATGCAAATACTGATAACCACACGATTTACTCCGATGTGAGATATTGACTTATTCCCACACTTGTGACACTTTTATCCCTCTAAAGTTAAATAATCTATTGGAAAACACTGTGGAAAATGAAAAGAATTGCTTGTAATAAAAAAAATCTTCATTATCTGAAAAAATCAAAAGAAAAAAACAAAAAAAAAAAAACAAAAACAAAAACAAAAAAAAAAACAAAAAAAAAACGTCAAGATGTCATCGAAAAAAAAAAAATAATAATAATAATGATAATAATAAAAATAAATTGTCAACACCATCTTCTTTCAATATGGACCAGTCTTAAATGTCGTCATCTGGTAATGGGTTAACTCTCTTATCTCAGCCAAGATCGGCGTATGCACATCTTGTGTGATAGAAAACAATAATTCAATATAAGAATTCGTTTTGTATGAAAGTACAACGCCCATGATACGAAGAACCTTATCGATATACTCGTAGTTTGTCACGCTAGGAGTATCTGTAATTAGGAATAACCTGTTCATTGCGTGAGTATTTACAATGTACAGTATTTTTATTATTTTTATTTATTTATTTCAATTTATTGAAATTGACCCGTTTCAAGACGGCGAAATTTTCGACTGTTCCAAATTGAAAGATGCAGACGACAATTTAAAGCTAGTGAAATTTCGGATTTTTTTTATTCTGCACCTAAAAAGTAAGTTTGCTATTAAAAACGGAATCTTCACATCTACCCTTTCCATGCTATACTGAATTCCTTTTTCCACTCCTTTAACCAATTCTCCCTTACAAAAATATTGAGACTGGTCCAAGTTCAAAGAAGTTGCTGCAAAAATTTAAAATTTATGAAATTTAAAGAAATCTTTGTCTTAATAGGTAGAAAACAATGTGGAAAATGAAGAAATAGCTTGTAACAAGCAATTTCTTAATTTTCCACTTTGTTTTCCTGAACTCTTTCATTTAGGGGCGTAGAAAGGGGGGGTTGTGTGGTAATAGGCTGAATATTGAATTTTATTATTAGATTCCCCCGTAGACATTTAAACATTACATAAAACATCATGTAAAAAAAAAGAATTTGCTTGTTACAATCAGTCTGTGCTCCTTCCATGATGTTTTCTAGACATTTTTTTAAATACAATTATTGTACATCTCCGAGATCATTCCAGTATAACAACAAAATTACCTCTCAGAAAGTTAGTCTGTATATGTGTATGTACGTGTATAAATTCTTTTTGAAGATCAAAATTACCTTTTAGAAAGTTTTACAAGTCCTCGCTTTTCTCCATCTTTTCACTCTCCATTTTCAATCTCTTTCCTCCTATTTACATGTTATTAACCGCCATTTTTCCGGGAAATGAAACGCTTATACTTTGTAATACATTTGTAAGAAATGTATACTATGTTCATTACTGTATATCATGGACTGTCATGTCTTATTGTGAATAAAGATACATACAAACATACATAATTTTCGAAAACTCGAGAGCCTTCAATACACGCAAAATTTCGAAAACAACTGTTTGGCTTTCAACACCAATTTTACTTGAAGTTTAGGATGATATTTATAGATATTGGTAGATGAAATATTTAGGGAATATTATGTTACGATATAGATACAACATCTTGTTTTTGCTTTGAGCGTTGAGGAAACTTTTGATATTTTACGAGACCGATGGTCGATTGGAATATCAAAATTTCCTCCGCAGCGAGACGCAAATACAAGATGTTGTATCGGAATCGTACAGTAATATTCCATCTATATTTTTTTCAAATGAATTTGTTGAAATAATGAAAATAAAACTTTAGTTAGTCAAATATTTCCCTTCTCCATTAACATTTCGATTATGTTTATTTTCATTATGTCGTCATATAGAATGAAAATGACGTCATCTTAGACTACCTTATATAGAACTGTATTTGACACTATCAGTCGAATTTTCTGACGTGTCCCATTTTGTTTGTGTGGAATAGATATATACATGTAATTATGTTTAATATCAGTTGTACCCGAGCGCCCACGAAAAATAAAGAGTTTTGAGTAAACATAGACAATCATTTAATTTCTGTTTCTCTTTCTCTAATACTGATCAAGTTTTTTCGTTGAAAAATTAAGGTGTAGAATAAGAACTAAAGCCATTACCAGACGGCAAAACGTTAGACTGGTACAAATTTAAACGGGTTTTGGACGACGATTCAAACTTAATGAAATTTTAGATTTTTTAAACTTTCTGGATTGAAAAATTGTGGAAAATGAAGAAATTTCTTTAACAACCAATTTCTTCATTGATTGACAATTTTTCCCAACTGTTTTTCTTGAGGGGCAGCCAAAAGTTTAATTGTGAGGGAACGGGTTAAGCCCTTGTTTGGTCTAAAGCCGAACTAAATGTTGTCTTGCACTTGTATTTGCGTTTATTTTGTCGTCGCTTCCGAAGCATTTGTCCAAATTAGCTACGCCGCAGAAGACGGTTAGTTGTTACGGGAGATAGTGCAAGGATATTGGACGGAATTCCTAGGACCTCAGCCTGATATTGTAGAGTGATCGGTGAAAAGCACCGTCACGAGGGGTCTCGTCTAGTCCGTAAGACAACTAGTTTATAAATTTGGTCGACCCTAGGATTGAACCCGCGATCTCGATATTTGACGTCGACTGTTTCTGCTAACAGGGCTAATCGGTTTTCAAGGGATCAAGATTCAAAATTTAAGATTTTTATTCTATATACAAGGCTCCGGCCGATAAACAAAACTTCTCAAGACACAATTTGTACAGAAGGAACGTCATGAAATATACTAATGCATAATGTTCAATATTGTAACGATTCATTTCATTGAACTACATTACAAAATCAAATTTAATTATTTCTCATCCTCAAATATTTTGCAAAAGTTGAATAGCATAAAAGAGGACAGTGAATTATTTAAGAGATGAAGAGAATATTTTTTTGTTTTCATAGAGGTATTAACCGAAAAACCTAGTCACACTGTATGAATACGCGAAGCGGATTCATAAATAAGTGTGATTAGTTTTTTCGGTTCATACCTGCATGCATGAAAATAAAAACTATTCTCTTCATTTCTCCTAATCTAATAGCATCGAGTGAAAAAAAAAGCAAAAACTGTACAGATTTTGAAACTTTTCTGTTTTGAACTATTTTGTGCGGAAGCATACAATAAAGCTGCGAGCTCAAAACTTTGTTTATGGAGGTATGGATAATTTTCCGACCAATCACAACGCCTGCTTTTGATACACGAAACTAAAAATTGATTTTTTTTTCAAGTGTGTTGGAAGCAGCAGGGACCGCCAATCGTTACAGTAAGAAAATCGCTGTTTTTGGGGGAATTAACCAAATACCAAATGCTTTTATATCCGTCATATACATCCAATCGAACCTTCTATTTTTATTTTTATAGTTTTCTGATAAAGTGCTGTAACTCTGAAGCTACTCCATCTAGGACCCTGATATATTTTTCAATTGTTTATATGTTTAATACGTTTTGCACATTAAAATTACACGTAACAAACGCAATGGCTTCAAGAATAATCTCCCCTTGCACTTTGTGTAATTCTTGTTTTATTTCTGAATAATTGCTGTTTCACAGAATTTTATGTAGAACTACGGAACTTAACACATAGCTTGACTATGTCAATATATACGTGCAAATAGGCCAAAGGACAAGGCGAAAGAGGTATCGTCGGTGCGCAAAATGTCGTACGTACAACTTAAATAAAGCTGTAGGTACGACATTTTGCTCACCGACCGACGGTATGTTCTTTATTATGCATGATCTGTATATCAGAACCAGGTTCTAGAAGTTTGGCCAGTTGTAGCTGATGAACCAGGGAAGTGTTTTGCAGATATTGATTACTCAGGTCTATATCGATATTGAAATTAGTTCACTTGCTCTTAATCAACTTCTTTCCAACAAAGAATAAAGAAACTTCACCTGCTTCTCAATATTGTATTTCTTTGTATCAGCACAATAGCTGTTCAATATAGAAATAATTTAATTGTTAGTTTCGTCTATCAAAACGAGCGATCTAAATGGTCGGAAAAATTAATTCATACCTCCATGAACAAAGTTTTGGGCACGCAGCCATTTTGTATGCTTCCGCACAAAATAGCTCCATACAAAAATGTATCAAAATTTGTAAAGTTGTTGTATTTTTCGCTCGATGCTATTAAATTATAAGAAATGAAGAGAATGATATTTGTTGTCATGGAGGTATGAACCATAAAACCTAATCACACTTATGTATGAATCCGCTTCGCGTATACAGTGTGATTAGTTTTCTCGGTTCATACCTCCATGAAAACAAATATTATTCCCTTCATTTCTTAATTATAAAAACTCACAGAATTGTTGTGCAAACGAGTAGTCATATGCTAATCTTTTTATCTGATCTTTATACTAACCGTTAACATTCCGTGATAAATATTTTTTGACGAGACCCTGATGGGGATATAATCACATTTAAATAGCTCTTAATGGAGTTTTGGAAAATAGTGAATAAATATGGTGGCATAGTTCTGCCACGGCATAAGAGATAGTAGTACCTCGTGTTTTTTTTGTTTTTTTTTTAAAGATTATCCCTGAAAATGTGAAATCGAAATAATCTAATTTTAGTTTCATCTGTCAAAAGTCAGGCGTTTTAATTGGGTGATATTTTCTTTTCTTTTCCGCTGCTTTGAATGCTTGTGCACAAAGTAGACTAATGCAATTCTTCTAAAAACTAGTACAATATTTGCTTTGTTTTGATGGAATTAAATTATTAGAAAATATTTTTGTTTTCTTTTAGGTACGAACTCTCACTTACTCTCACAATTTTTTGAATCCGCTCCGCGTAGGAACGGTGTGATTAAGTTTTAAGGTTCATACCTTAATGATAACAAAACAAAGTCTTTGTTCCTTTCTTCAATAAATATCACGAAAAAAGTTTGATAATGCACTAAAAATATTGTTTCATAATAAATCTTTGCATTTTTCAATATCACATTCTCCCGTAAGACATAAAATGTATTAATTGAAAAACGTAAAAAATGATAACAAGTGGCCATTAGATGAAATGTTGACACGCAACAACTACTACGGCGACGACGACAACTGCAACAACAACAACAATCACACGCGAGTATTGAATAAGAAAATAACACGGATGTTAACCCTTTCAAGTACACTTCCCGATTTTTAAGTCTGTGTGGTATTATACTTTGAGAAAATATTGAGGAAAAAGAAGAATTTGCTTGAAGCAAGCGATTTCTCCTTTTCCCACAATATTTTCTATCATAAAGGATGGTTATTTTTTTGCATTGGACTCACTGTATAAAGTCGTCTGCTACCCCTTTAATTTTGGACAAGTCCAAAACTTTGAAAAATGTAAAGGTTAAATGTGTTTACTCTAAGTTTTACATTGAGCTTAAGTAAGTTATGTTAGCCAACTTTACTTTGTCTTAGCAAATGCAGAAGAAGCATTAACCATTTCCTGTTTATGAAAATTTTAGACTGGTCCAATTTGAAAAAAGTTGCAGACAATATTTAAAAGGGGGAATATTTTGAAAAGTAACCAACCTAAAGATTAGAAAATATTGTGGACAAATAATAAATTGCTTGTAACAAGCAATTTCTTCTTTTGACACAATGCTTTCTCAAGTATAAAATCACAGGGACGTTAAAACAAGGGATTATATAGGAATGGGTTAAGGGTTAAATCGTCGATGGGCGACCAAAAGATCGTAAATACAGTTTGAATAAAACCGTATTTACGATCTTTGGGTCACTCAACGAAGATTTCCTTATTTCATGAATATTTCCTTTTTCGGACGGCAAGCCACAAATATATTTTGAATTGGAATGCATTGCATTTCCAACATAGAGTTAATAAATTAATTTTAGATACGTCTATCAATTCAAGCGTTCTGATTGGTGGAAAACAATACTCATAATTCCATGAACAAAGTTTGGAGCACGCAGCGATTTTGTATGCTTCCGCCTAAAATAGTCCCATACAAAAAGGTATCAAAATTGTTAGATATATGTTTTTATCGCTTGATGCTTTTAAATTATAAGAAACGAAGAGAATATTTTTCGTTTTCATGCAGGTATGAGCCGAAAAACCTTCGCGTATTCATACAGTGTGACTAGGTTTTTCGGTTCATACCTCCATGAAAACAAAATATATCCTCTTCATTTCCTAAATGTACAACAAAATCATTGCACGACAATTTCATTCCGGGTTATCGAATTACATATATTTCTTAGATATGCCTCGGATTACATCTCATGTCAACATGCTATGGACAATCAGTTAGTTGTAAACGAAGACAATAATACGGTACATGTAAATGATGATAGAAATACTTTTTAAGAGACTTCTAAACATGCTTAGATTTGCTTTAAATGATTGAAAAATAAGGTAATATTCAGCGCATAATTTTTTTGTGCATCGCCGTTTCCTTATTTAGTAATCACGTGATATCAATTGAGATTGGGTAGTCATGTGATCTATCCTTTGCGGTCTTGACAAGCGAGCTGAAAGATGGCTAGATTGCGATCAAATGAATTTGGTTTAATGTGACTTTCAGTAGTATTTCACTAAAACTTCGTTTGAAGGTGCACCCAACTATGGTTTCCTGGCATTCTTCACCATGTACCAGTTACAACTGCAACCATTACACGCGTAGCTGCTTAGCCAGCTTTACATACATATCATATTTCTATCGGTCAAAGACAAATGACGCGTGTGACAATGGCATTTTTTCCGAAAATTGTGATCGTGCTCAGAATAGAAACATCTTGTATTACATGTACCTATTCAACAAACCAGGATAGGCGAGAGGTTATGCTTGTAAAATATTGTCGATATGAAAGTTGCCATTTTGTACATCAAAACGGGCATATCAGTCTACTATGCCAAGACGGACGTCCATCACCAGTCTTTCAGTCCTTTGATTCTAATTAGTCCTTTTTATTTCAGTGTTTATGGTACCTTGATTTTAACGAAATTTAAGAATTGGCTGGTAGTGTGATGTAAGTATTGGTCCCCAGGGAGAGAACATACATTCGACGGACATTGTAGAGTGAATGTGAGATAGAATGTGTGGTTGTAGGCCGTCCGCGATGTCGTCCTGTGGACCGACAAATCTGGCACGTGAGGCGCCGTGGCCGCGGGGAGCGCCTTTAGATATTGTTATCTGTTTTTCGGTATAGCCCTCGCTTTGGGTGCCCGTTGGATAGACCGGGCTGCACTGATGTGGGTTGTTACTTGCTCCTACCACCGAGGTGGATCTGGGACGCAGTTGTTGGCATCTGGTAGATAGTCTAGGGGGCTCCGTTGCGGGTTCGGGCGCCTTTCTCTTTTATCTTTCGGGGACCAGGTGCATTGGGTGTATCGGAGTATTCCAAGATCCAGGGCGTTGAGTTAGTCTCCTCCCCCGTGATCCGGGCCTTACACCCTGAAATCACAGGGAATTTAATTGGATGAAAACTAGACTTTTTTAGGTGGAAGTCACTTCTATATATGGAAAAAAGTGCCTTTTTTTTCAGAGAACTATTGAAGGAATTCGACCAAATTTCAAAGGAATAATCCTTGAGTAACCATATCATAAAAGAGAAAAAATATTTTAATTGGATGTAAACATGCCGTTTATGGGTGGAGGTCATTTCCATATATTTGATAGGTAAGACTTTGAGCAGCATTTTGTCCGAAAGTAAATTATCAATTGTTAATGTGAACCTTTATCAGACGGTAAAATATTATGATTAAACATACCTTTTACGAGCTGAGATCATCTGCATGTAAGCAACAGAATAAAACTTTGACCAACAGGCCACCAGCTTTGATATTTAGTCTATAGACTGTAAGAAAAACTTCTTAAATCATATCAATTTCACATGTGGGGAGCATGGGCGTTCAGGTTTGAACTCAGGCCTATGTGGAAATAAAGAAGGATTATTTCAAACGTCATCTCTACTACTGATTCAATTTATACCAAGGTTGTCCACTTTCCAAATAGAAAAAAATGAAAAGTGAGGAAATTATGTTGACATGTCTAAAAATCTTAATCTCCTGAACCAGAATTCCTACATCCTTATTTATTTTCCATGGAATATCAGTTCATGGACGTGCACAAAAATAATTTCAACCATGATCCGAAGGTGACCAGGGACGGAGCCTTGGTTTTTGGGAAAGGGGGTCAGGTCAATGAATAATTACGAAATTTATTCAAATTACTCGTATCGTCTGCCAAACCTTGTCGCCATTTTGGTGCTCCAATTTTAAAATAACGTAAAGAGCTGAATGTGGAAATATGAAAATCTATTCTTTTCTAGAACTGCCTAGATAAACTCTTTAAAAGAGTGCTTATCTCAAGGGAGCAAACCAGGGCCAAGGATCCTCTTGTCCTAACATTTTATTTAAAACTGACACAATTATTCTTTAGATTTAATTTAAGAATTTTCATTACACAGATTTTGATTATTCGTACTCCCTCTCATAGAATATTTCAATAAAATATTCTGAAAAGAAGTTTTGCGAAAATCGGAGGTCGTCAGAATATACAAGGGTATCTCCCTTATAGCCTTCGTAACCTATTTTTAGATAAAGCCGAGACAGTTGCAAAGAATATTGGGTTATTCACACGCTGCAACCATAGCTCAGTTGGTAGCACGTCGGACTGTCAATCTAGAGGTCCCGGGTTCGATTCCCGACGGCGGCACTCATCCTTTCCGACTATTTGTCTCTCACCAATGGGTCGATAATCGTAGATTTATGTGGGATAGCAGCTGAAGGCTAGGAAAGGTTGTAATGGTAGTACTGGTGTGAGAAATACCAGGATTCCAGTGTTAAGTGCTCCAGCCGCCGCGATATAACTGAAAGATTGTTGAAAGCAGCGTAAAACCCCATTAAAAAACACGCTGCAACCGTTGGAATCCCGAATTCAGTTTGGATTTTCTAAAACCAACGTCTTCGTTACGTCATCAGGAGTAATGTTTTCAATTCTGTGAAGATCGGCCCAAAACTGCCGTAAGCGTTAATACAAATTTAGACACTTACCGAAGTATTATACGCTAACCATTAGGTGTGATAGGATTTAGGACACTGGTTGTTTCGCTTGTCAAATTGTTACCTTCCGTTAACTTTGGGTCGTATGCAAATAAGGTCATGCAATGTCAACAGCCGAATCCCGAATAACCTGGAATTCTGCTTTACCTTCCCCACATAACCAAAAATCCACTTTATGATCATCAGAATACCGCAAAGACAACATATGCCTCATATTTAAGTTTTAGGCGCCCGTTTGAGCGAGTTCTTAGGCAATTGGCATTTTTTTCTGATCAAGGTTTCAGAAACCCCCCTTTAACTGCGTTTACTTGATTGAAATATAGGTCTAAATCTAGTGCTGTAAGAAACATGGATCCCAACTCTTGATAGCCTGCTCACTAATTGTTAATAAGCGTACGGAAGAAAATGGCCATTTCTCCCAATTACTAATTGCATTTTAATACCGCTTTCAACATCGCAGTACTTTCTGTGCTTTGATTATTCAGTATGTTACAGGCACAGATAATGCGTTAAGAAAATAATGAATAAATTTAAGAAGAGAAACTTGATCATTTAAGATCTCTAATCTATTTATATGTACCGAATCCGATTAAAAATATTCTTTGTCATAATAGATCAAATGTTTATCATTGTACTTGAAACACTGTTTCTAACTGTTATATTTTACATGTATATAAAACAGCATCAACAACAAACAACAACGTCGATGTCATCAACATCATCATCATCATCATTATTATCATCATCAACAACAACAACATCAACAATAACATTGTATGATATTATAATATTCAAAAGCAAGATAAACCCGATGTGTTTGGATTTTATTACTATCTATTTTGCGATTTGAGTGGGAGAGAGAGAGAGAGAGATTTGGAGAGAGATTGAGATAGATTGAGATAGATAGGAAGATAGATAGATAGATAGATAGATAAATAGATAGATAGATAGAAAGATATATATACAGAGTGAGTGAGTGAGTGAGTGAGTGAGAGAGGGAGAGAATGGAGGAGAGGAGAGAGAGAGAGAGAGAGAGAGAGAGAGAGAGAGAGAGAGAGAGAGAGAGAGAGAGAGAAAGGGAGAGAGGGAGAGCGAGAGCGAGCGAGAGAGAGATCTGGCGAATAAGAGAGCGAGAGAAAAAGAAGTAGAAGAAGTAGAAGAAGTAGAAGAAGATAGGGCAGACAGAAAAATAGAAAGAAAGAAAGAAAGAGGGCATACATGTGAGCGTCGTTAAACAATTATATGTATGAGAATAAAAGCTTTTTTCAATAAGAGAAAAAAGGGGCGACGTTTAAAATATATACAGATTTTGGCACAAACATGAGTCCTGCTACTTTTGGTAATCAGGAATTTTAGCTTTGCATTAAGATTCATTTTCAGAAATTCCTGCTAACATGATGATACTTATAATGTCTAATGGCGCCATGAATTAAACATGACATTATTTAACATTAATTATACCCGGAATATTGAATGAACACCGAATTTTTGTTTTCCAAGTTGATTGGTTGATTAAAAGGGGCTTAACAACGCTTTTAATAGTATTTCAGTCATATCGCGGCGGCTGGAGCACCTAACAATGGATTTCTGGTATTTCTCACACCAGTACTACTACAACACCCTTTCCTAGCCCCCAGCTTCCATAGATTTACGATTATCTATCCATTGGTGAGAGAAAAATGCCGGAAAGAATATGCGCCGCCGCCGGGGTTCGAACCCATAACATCCTATAATTGAAGATTAGGAGTCTGACGCGCTACCGACTGCGCTATGGCCAAGTTGATTGGAACAGCTCATTCCTTTAGCTCTCTTTGAATATGTTAAGCCTTGTCATGCTGAACCCGGAATATTCCTGTTTTAGCAGATGGTATAGACAAAGATCAGCCTGCATGTACATGCAGTCTGATCTTTGTCTACATCATCTGCTTTTCCCTATAAGCCAAAGTTATTTATAAGATTTATTTTAAAAATAGAGGAAGTCGCCAACAGTTAGAGTCTCCTGTGCTTTCAGTGCTTTGATTTTAATGCAATTCTGGAGAGGATTATATTCAGCATGACAAGGGTTAAGTCATTATAGATCAGTTATCAGCGGCTCGCTTGGTACGCCTACTGACCTCTTGCATGAAAGTTTGACCGGGAAACGCACGACATCAACTTGTTGAATATGTTGTCAGGAACATAAAATAAAATGCGAATCGTGCGCAGCGACCTAAACGTCGCTAAACCAACAAAAAAAAAACAACTTAACATTAACACTGGAGTTCAAACCCAGCAAGCGTAATAATTGACCAATCGCTGGCCCCGCCCTCTGACTCCCTAAGCTCAGACAGATCCCAATTAACTCAGACAGGAAGCTCCGCTTCGATTTTTGCCGGTGTTATTTCGAAAAATTTATGGCTAGTAGCATGTAACAAAAAAGTGAAATAGTCGGTTTGTGACCTAAACGTCGTAACTACTGCTTGAATAAATTACGACGTTTAAGTCGCCAAACCAACTGGTAAACAAAATGGCGGCCAATGGCGGAGTTGATAAGCTCAGGTCCGGGCTGAATTATTTGATTGGTCGGTTGATTCCTTGATTGACGGTCGCGATTGGTCAATTCGGTTTCTATAATAAACTGGAAAAATGCTATTACGGGACCCCTGTTGGACCTTCATCGGGCAATAAACCCATGTAGGACCCATGAAGGACACATATTAATAACGAAATGAAATAAAAGACCAAGTAAAGAAAAAGACAAAAATTCTAGAAAATAATCTCTAGCGAGTTATTATTGTTGAAATTAGATAGTCTTGTGTTCCATAGAATGTGCAATCGTGTTATTCGCCACTGATATGGGATCCACAAGGGCCCCGTATTGTAACGAAAACAGACGGAAGTAAAATTCAACTGACAAAATATTCAACGGTGTTAAAAAAAGATATCATAGTTTGAAAGGTTATATGGATTAAACAACTAAGGTATCACATTGTTGACAACGACAGCACATTACATCATGGAAGCAAATGAATACTTTGAAAAAAAAAAAAAAAAAAAAAAAAGAAAAAAAAGCTATCAATATATCTCGAAATCTATAGGAAATATTGACCATGCGCCTTCAGCGATAAAGGTATAGCTTTGGACATATTTTTGGTTTGTTTCCAAATTGTACAAAATTAGAGGGGATTAAATATCAAATTCTTCATGAGAACCAATGTACGAGAGGTGATTGAAAAGTCCGTGGTCTAGAGCAGAAACAAACATTTTATAAACATACCAAATGAGCTTTATGTTGATATAGTATTATAACTACTTTGAAGTGCTGGTAGATTTTTTTCTCTCTGTTCTTTGACAGACTTTGATTTCCAAACCTACCCACTACGTAATTGTAAACAAATGGACTATTCTGGTCATTGTGAGATTATCCATTACCTTTGCCTGAAAGGTTTATCACCTCGGGAATTGGCAAGTACATGGTAGCAATATTAGGAGAACATGCCCATGTTATATGGACCGCTGAATGTAAACACGGTAGACAGTGTATCGAATATGACCCCCGTCCTGACAGGCCACCATCCGTCACCTCAAAGGACACCACCATTAAAATCAATGATAGGATTATGATACGCCCGATAATCTCGGGCCCTATCTCTTTTTGTAGAACAGTACATTCCGATATGGAGCCAAGGACCGGAACTGAACAGAAAGGGTAAGAAAAACAGTGCAACTCGCGTACAATTTGATCTCCCATTAGCCTATTATGCATTTTCCTTAAACGGCCAGATTTTCATACCACATAGAAATGATTATATTATCCGTTAGCGGTGATAGATTTAAAAAATAAATCCGTTTGTAAATAGAAACTTGAATCAAAGTTTGGACATCGGACCCGATCAAACACAAAAATGCGTGTTGAAATCGTTCAAATCCATGTTATCAACAGTTCTGAAAGATATTAGTGGTGATGACTGTGAAATGAATGATAACGTGTTGATTTAAAATAATGTTACCACAAAGAACTGCGTTTTTTACCCCTTTAACGGATTGTCTTAGATGAGAAGGAGACCAGGATGCGGTGCGTGAGACAAGATTCAGAGGGAGAGGCGATGCATTTAAAAGAATACAGCGAATGATTTGCTAGGACTGTAACTTTATGAATATTACAGGACACTTTTTCTTTCCCTTTTACACAGTAAATGTGTCTCTCAGACTCTCTAGAAAAGCCACATTTATATGAAAGTCGCAAGAATCGAGCTACACAACTCACCAATAAATTAATACAGAACCCACGCTTTGAGCTCATTACTTTCAGTCACAGCTCTGCTACACACTGGTCTATTTTCTGCTGACTCGTGTTTACTTTGAGATCACACATTAAGTGGTTTGGCCAATCAAAGAACATTATTACAAAAGTCTTTATAACAGATACCACCCACAGTAGATCTAGTACTTTTATAACGACAATCATTTGCAGGGTCATGTCAAAACAAATGACATTCATTTTATCTCATAAGTCATTATTCAATAGGCCCTAAAATCCAGCAAACTTTTGAAGTGATACCTATCGTGATACATTTACTGGTATTTCCAATTAATTGTCATCCAGATCCCTGAGGTCATACACAGTGACGTCATATCTGTTTGATGTCGTCATGTGTAGCTGTTTCTTAGAAAACGGCGTCTTTAATGTTAAACAAACTACGGATTCCGTTTAAAAAAGATAAATGATATTCGGAAAGTTCTCGAGTGATATTACTTAGATTTGGCGTACAAGGTTTTGAAAAGAACGTGACTTTATAACGATTCTTCTTTCCCTACAGAGATTCTTTCATGGAAGGTGTTGGGGAGGGGGGGGGGGTTAAATGCCATCAAAACTTTGAAGCCGACTTTGCAGTTAATCATTGGGTAAACTCGGCTGAATCTCACAAGTAAAACAGTTCATATAGTTCAAAATATTCTAATGTATATAAGGCCGCTGCCACAGCGCAGTTGGTACTTGGTAGCACATCACATCCCTAATCTGCAATCACAGGCTCGTGTTTATAACACTGACAATAGTAAACAGTTAGTAACATCGTGAAATTGACATTCACATCGATCGAAACCATTCAAAATCACTCACGCAGCGCTCCAATCATTCATTCCAAACACTCACTCAAACCATTAAAAAGCGCTCAAAATAGTTAAAAAACATCTAAAAACCGTCCAATATGAGCAACATTTCATTCAAATCGATAACAATTTTCTATAACTTTTATTGGCTGCTGTGGATTTTAAAGTGTCTGATTGTTCCGTGAAGACACACAAACACAAAATTCCATATATTTTAATAAATGTGGACGAAATTAGCGATCTTCGATTACACCCCTTTAATTTCATTCAAAACTCGCTCCTCCCACTCATTCAATTTCATTCCGAAATAATTCCCAAATCATCCAAAAATTGTCGATTTCACGATGTTATTAACTGTAGCAAAGAAGTTTTTGACCTTATGATATAATCTAGGATACAGCGCCCTCTTAATAGAAAAAAAAACAACAACAAAAACAAAAAACACTTGAAGCAAATCAATTATCTAAGCATTCAATTATAACAAAAGCGGAACATTTGATTGAGAACATTTATAATTGCCCTCTATTGAATTCATTGTGGCATTGATTTGTTGGGGAATGGGGTTTATTACAGGCTGTAAGTTTCAGAAAATCATACAAAAATGGTCGGTCTTGACGTCCGAAGAGGGGGCTGGGGCTACATAAGAGTATGGGGTTCTATTAGAACTTTTACAGTACATTTTATTTGCATCGCCTCTCTCTCTGAATCTTGTCTCACGCACCACATCCTGGTCTCCATCTCATCTCAGAAAATCCGTAAAAGGGGTAGGAAAACGCAGTTCTTTGTCGTAGCATTATTTTATATCAACTCGTTATCATTCATTTCACAGTCATCGCCACTTAAATCTTTCCGAACTGTTGATGACATTGATTTGAACGATTTCAACACGCATTTTCGTGTTTGTAGGGTCCGATGTCCAAACTTTGATTCAAGTTTCTATTTACAAACGGAATTGTTTTTAAATGTATCTCCGCCAACGGATAATATAATCATTTCTATATGTTATGAAACTCTGGACGTTTTGGGAAAATGCATAATAGGCCAATAGGAGATCAAATTGTACGCGAGGTGCACTGTTTTTCTTACCTTTTCTGTTCAGTTCCGGTCCTTGGCTCCATATCGGAAGTATCATTGTCTCGTTTTTGTACTGTTCTACAAAAAGCGATGGAGTACGAGATTACCGGGCGTGTATGACAGATCGGCAAATAACACAACGGTACATTACTGCACAGGTAGATCTCTCACAGGAACGAGTCCCTTCGACTGACCTATAGCTGGCCCAGCCCACATACTTCTTTGGTCCCGCTCATTCACTCCGATAGGAAGTTCCGCTTCGATTTAAAACAACGTTATTTTGCGATTTTTATGGCAAGTATCATAAGTATCATGTAACAAAAAAGTAAAAGGGTTGGTTTGTGACAGCTTGAAGAGGCTATAGTTACGACGTTTAAGTCGCCAAACCAACAAAAAAGGTTAACGAAAATGGCTGGTATAATGTTAGAGTTGAAAGCTCAGGTCCGGGCTGAATAAAATGATTTGATTTATCGGTTGATTCCTTGATTGACAATCGCGATTGGTCAATTATCCATAGTTATTTGCTAAAGGCAAAGGTCTCTACCAGGTGGGTTCCGAAGCTTATGTGTGTTGATAAAAAAGAGCCAGGTGCAAAATGTCGAAGGAAATCTTTCCCATGTTTCAGTGGGATCCGGAGCAACTTCATATGTAGTTTGTAACTGTTGATAGAGCAATGGTTCACATTAAGTCAGAACAGTGGTTACCGCCCCCGAAAAAGCCCAAGTCAGCAACACCCGCCTGAGGTGATTGCAACCTTCCATGAGATGCAAATTGTGTGCTGCTACTGGGTTATAATTTAATTGTTAGTTTCGTCTATCAAAAACGAGCGATCTGATTGGTCGAAAAATTTAATTCATACCTCCATGAACAAAATTTGAGTACGCAGCCATTTTGAATGCTTCCGCACAAAATAGTTCACTACAAAAAGGTATCAAAATTTGTTATGTTTTTGCATTTTTAGCTCGATGCTATTAAATTATAAGAAAGGAAGATTATATTTTTTGTTTTCATGGAGGTATGAACCGAAAAACCTAATCACACAATGTATGAATCCGCTTCGCGTATTCATACAATGTGATAAGTTTTTTCGGTTCATACCTCCTTGAAAACAAAAAATATTCTCTTCATCTCTTAAATTAATGAAAATATCACACTATAGTCGGAAGGTATTCTGTTGACTTTATCAGGTATCTGCGTCAAAAGTCAAGGAGAACGGGCGTGGAAACTGTATTTAGGTGCCCAATCCTCTAGCACACAATTCCACTGTTGCCACGGATGCTATCAAGAAAGTAGTTTTCAAACTTGTTGAGCATCTGACTTGTTCAGCTGATTTAGCACCCTTTGGTTATTGCCCATATCCAAAGACGATAAAAGAACTTAGCTTCTGCCATCTTCGCACTAAGGATGACGCCAAACATGCTGTTTACGCCTAAGATACTACCTTCTATAGGGCAGGTATCCAAATACTTCAGTGTCGATGTGAAAAAGTGTCTAAGCTTGCAATGTAAATACGTTGAAATAATAATTGAAGATATTATGGTTAAACCGCTAATCCCTGCCATAAGTCACGGACTTTTCAATCACCTCTCGTATCTCCCACGAGGAATACTTTTTGATAACCCTAAAACCTTCCGAGTCGATGTAAATTAACTTATACATGCTACGACGTCGACGACGCAAAAATATACATTGGCCGTATGTAGACGACTCTTTTTGAAAGGTCGGTTCGATCCGCGGCGGCGGCATTGGTGTGAGAAATACCAGCAATCCATTTAAAGGTGCTCCAGCCACCGCGATATGACTGAAATAATGTTAAAAGTGGCGTTAAACTCTATTCAACAATCAACTTTTTGAAAGGTCGAAACTTTTCTCAGTGCCATTCAAAGTTATCTAACCCATTACCACACAATCCCTCTTTATGACGCTCTGAAGACATACGGTATTGGAAAACTTTGTGAGGAAAGGTGGGCACTTTGTGAGGAAAGGGGGGCACTTTGTGTGGAAAGGAGGAAATGCTTTTAGAATGGTTTCTACTTTGATCGCCTGATGATCGAATACGCGATTAGCGGATGACTGGCAACGTCTTCCAACTCCAACATCGACATATATATTAACCCATTCCCACTCGATAGAATTTTGAACCAGTCCAAAATCAAAGTTATATACAACAATTTTAGTTGATGAAATCTTCAATGTCTTTGTCTTTTAAGGTAGAAAACATTGTGGATAATGAAGAAATTGCTTGTGGCAAGCAATTTCTTCATTCTCCACAATGTTTTCCAAAGCATTCAGATTGAGAGGTGTTTAAAGCGTCATTGTGTGGGGAAGGGTTAAATGGCGCTATTTAGCAAAATTTATGGTCAGGTGCATGTAACGAAAACCTACAACGTGAGTCGCGGACTTTAATAAACTGTAGTTACGACGTAAACAAACAAACTAACAACCATGAACGTTGGAGTTCAAAGTTCACTTCCAGTCTAAATGAATAATTCGATTTGTCAATTGACGGGTCGCAGCTTTCAATAAAAATCGATTAACAAATCAAATAGTTTATGTTGAAATTTGCCATTTCAGCCAAACAATTCTTTTCGTTTTTGTGACTTAACAGTCGTTACTAATGATTAACTGCTGCAGTTACGACATTAGGCTACCAAGTATCTTTGCCTTTTGTTTCATTATATTTTTTTTAATTGAGTATAAGATGGTCGTTTAATATTTCAATCGATTCGACATGTTGGAGGTCTGTGGGCGTGACCGGCGACCTGTAAATAGTGTATTCATACATCGCGTATCGATAGTATCCGAAATTATAAAACTCAGATTGTATCCAAACGCAAAACTTCGACGATCATATAGAACCTTTTAAGTATCTTTCTTGGTGAGGCAGCGCAGACAAACCGGGACCGAATCTCTGGCCCCGCCAATTTCATCCGTTTGGCACGACTCCAACAGGAAGTCCCGTCGACATTATTTTGCAAAATTTATGGCCAATAGCAAAACGAAACAAAAAGTAGTATAGTTGGTTGGCGACCCAAACATCGTAACTACGCCTTGAATAAGCTGTAGTTACGATGTTTAAATCGCCAACCCAACAAAAAGTGTTAACCACATGGCAGGCTATGTTTGTGATCAAAACTCTTTTCTGGTCTCAATGAATGATTTCATTGGTCGACTGTTTCTTTGATTGACAATCACGATTGGTCAAGTCTGAAACTGACACGTGCATAATATTTATCATTGACCTCTACTTGATCTTTCCTCTTTTCCCAAAAATTGTTTGACGGAAGCATCAGAAGGTCCCTTTTACGCTTGACGGTTCCATGATGTTCACAAAGAACTGTTCATTTTTCCCTTTTCATGAAATAGTTATAAGCATAGTATTAACCTGGCACGGTACAATTATTGACATACGATGTCAATCAACAAGAGTAACAACAACAATAATTCGTTCATTCAGACCGCAAGTTAACTTTGAATTCCTACATTTATGTTAAGCAATTTCGTTGGTTTTGAAATTTAAAAGTCGTATCTTTTTCAATGTTATTGTCGCCTGCCAGTGATTTAACCAATTAAGAGATGAAGAGAATGTTTTTGGTTTTCATGGAGGTATGAACCGAAAAACCTAATCACACTGTATGAAAACGCGAAGCTGATTCATACAGTGTGTGATTAGGTTTTTCGGTTCATACCTCCATGACAACAAAAAATATTATTTCATTTCTTATGATTTAATAGTTTCGAGCGAAAAAAGCAAAACCCCTACATCTTTTGATACCTGTCTTTATGGGACTATTTTGTGCGGAAGCATATGAAATAGCTGCGTGCTCAAAATTTTGTTCATGGAGTTATGAATAATTTTTTTTCGACCAATCAGAACGCCTGATTTTGATAGATGAAACTAAATATTAAGGTATTATTTTATGTCCCTAAACACATATTTTACAAAATTACAGAAAAAAAAAATCGCGGAATCATTATTTGTTGTTGTACAGTGATATATCAACGTATTGTTCGCCCAAAATAGATTTCAATAATAAATGAATGATATGGATTTCATGGATCATATTGTTTGTCTCGGGGGATTAAATGATGACGATATGAAATCGTCGTGAAGTGTCATTTGCATATCAACAAACAAATTTAGGATCTTATTAATGAATTAATTTCGCCACATTACTAAATCAAACAGATTTGCCTCAAGTCTTAAAGACGATTTTCTAGACAAATGGCAAGGATAGATCAGGTCTCGGAGAAATCATCAAGGTTTGGTAAAAGCTACTTTTTATGTAGGATTTTTTTGATAACTTTGGAATTACCGTTTCGACATATTTGCTCGAAAATTTGATATAGGAAGGATATGTGCCTTTTCATTGGTGACTGGTGAAATTTTCACGATAAATGTTCTTTCATAGTGTCAAATATACAAAACTATCTGTAAATTGGGATCAAAATTTGGTAAGTATGTACCACGATTGTCCTACCTTGAAACTTCGGAATTTATCGGGTTAGGTCGTTAGTATTCGGGTAACGACTGAATTGCTAGCGGAAGCAATGGCGCAATTCATACGTCACAGAAACTACAAATAACGCAATGTTCGCTGATGGCGAATTTACCCGGTGATATCCTATTCCATTCGGACTGAATTTAGTTGACTTATTTGGCGTCACGTAACGCCAAATATTTTTGTTTCTTTTCTTTCTTCTTCTACGAACAGTCACTTTTATTTCAAAATTAGGTCGATCTCATTCTTTCAAATGTCTCAAAGCATAAAAGCTAGAAATTCCGAAATTTGAAACCAAAGGTTTCACCTATAATCTGCTAAAGAACCGCTTTCAATTCAATGAACTTTTATGGTATTTTTGTTACGCAAAAGTTCAACAATAAAACTTGCCATGCATTCCGGATGATATCTTATATGGTACTCTACTTAAAGGCAGGTTTCAAGTGGGAACCGCTCACCAATGTCATCCTGAGTGCAGTTTTCTCGACAAATATCTCATAAATAACTACTTCATGTAACCAATCTGTTTGTATGATGTCTCATTTCGATAAAGCTTTCGGTTTTTGGATTAGTGACTATTCTTTTAACCACACCTATCTTTTATTATCTAACAAAAAGTCACTAAATGCATCCCACGATATCCGTACCGAATCACTGGAAGAACGCGTCTTCTGTTTCACACTAACCCCGACAATATTTCCTAAAGATATCAGCAAACTGAAAGACTTTACTTTGGAAAATGTTTCTTTAAAAAAAAGACCTACATAACAGAACCGAGTGCCAAGGCAGACACGGGTAATAACAGTGAATGTACGAAAATGATACAAGAATATAAAAGAATGAGTTGAAAGTCGAATGAAAATACACAAAAAACTACAAAGTCAAAATAGCTGCAATTATGCCAGGTTGTATATTTTCAGATGATTAACGTTTAGGTCACGATGAAATATCGAAGAAAATATTACATCCTTGTGTGGGTCACACTGCTAGGGCTGATGCCGCTTTTCCTCTTCTTGTCATACTACAAGGACCGATTCTGGTACCACGGTTATTTTGCACGGGAATCTTTTGGAGGAAATGAAAGCGGGATACCGTCTAAAATCCAAGGTATGAATTTCAACTTTGAGAATTTGTGTAAAGTAATATCGTCCTTTCCCCTGTTCCTACAGTCATACTATAGTCATATAGTGGATAAATTCCTTTGAACATAATTAGGTCTATTAATTCAGCTCCTGTGATTACGCATTCTGATCTCAGAGAGACGTCCGTTTAATTCTTACTAGATGGTAACGAAATAATGGTATATACTTTCCCTCAACTTTTTATTTCTCCATTATGTAGGACAGAAAACATATGAAACTATAAATATAACCCTGACTTATATAATGCAAGACAACCTTAAACCGGGTTTATCAATAAATGCGCAGGATTCAACTTATTTCGTCATCAGCAATGAGAAAAGCTACGTTACTCACTCATCGAAAAACCGTCTCATGTTCGAAGAAGTTGCTATCGAAAATCTATTTAAAACCGAATTGAAAGGGAAACTTTTGATAATGTTCAAGCTGCAGTCATTTCCAAGACAAGATGTCCTACCTTTTGAGATCTGTGTACTGCGTTTTACGCAACGCATATTTTGCCTACGTCATAGACGAACGCTGCCACGAAGGTACATACTGGTCCAATACAATGAGATAAACGGACATACCGGGGTAGACTTGTGCTATTACAGCACTAAACCCTTTTATTTCTGGCCAATTACATTTAACCCATTCCCACATAGTGACGCTTTTGGAGCCCCCCCCCCCCCGAAAAAAAAATAAGGCAAAACATTTTGTAAAATGAAGAATGTTTTCTACACCAAAAGTAAATTAAACCATCCAAAATTTCATCGACTTGATATTGTCGTTTGCAGCTCCTTTCAATTTGGACCAGCCTAGAATTTCGTTGTCTGGTAATTGGCCAAAGACATAAATGAGCATATACATGGATGTATTCGTGCCAGTCACGGAATTTGAGACCAGATAAGACTCATCTGCAAACGACTAGTTTTGGCGCTTACCCACTTACACTAATGGCGCTAGACGAATCGGAGCTAGACCAGAAACTCAGTCAGGAAGCATTTGCTTGATTATATTAATTTGTATGTATTCGTGTAACTTTCCTATCGCATTAAATCAGCACAAACAATACACATTTCCTCGTAGATCGGATTACTCCGAGGTACGGGTGTTGCCCGGAATTACTTTATGATAATGGAATGGAAAATACCACGGAACAAGCACAAGGTATTTTCAAATATTATGAGATTCAGAGTGCGAGAAAGCAAACGAGTTAGTTGAAAAGTCGCATATTACATTACCGTCAGTGGTAGCAAACATCAGGAAAGAAGGCGAGTCGTTTGAATTATTGATTTCGCTCGCCCTACAGTCCGTTAGATTTTCAGTAATTTGTTGACTCGTATGTCACTACATTTTCTCGTATATCATGCTGATTCCGTATTCATCTTTAAACAAAACCCTTCAACCAACACGACGGTACCAAGGTGAAAATAATTGATTGAATGGGGTTTTACGCCGCTTTCAACAATCTTTCAGTTATATCGCGGCGGCTGGAGCACCTAACAATGGATTCTTGGTATTTCTCACACCGGTACCGCCATCACATCTTTTCTTAGCCTCCAGCTGCTATCCCACATAGGTCAACGATTATCAACCCATTGGTGGGAGACAAACAGTCGGAAAGGATGAGTGCCGCCGTCGGGGATCGAACCCGGGACCTCTAAATTGACAGTCCGACGCGCTACCAACTGCGCTATGACGGCGGCAAAAAGTCGAAAATAAGACTGTGGCCAGGTTGTGTAGACTTTATGATTGATTGATTGTATGGGGTTTAACGCCGTTTTTAACAGTATTTCAGTCATATCGCGGCGGCTGGAGCACCTAACAATGGATTTTTGGTATTTCTCACACCAGTACTACCACTACATCCTTTCCTAGCCTCCAGCTACTATCCAACTTAGGTTTACGATTATCCACCCATAGGTGAGAGACAAATATCGGAAAGAATATGTGCCGCCGCCGGGGATCGAAGCCATGACATTCCATAATTGAAGATTAGGAGTCTGAGAAGTTGACTTTATGAGAATGTGGTAGGGCTGTGTCAGAATGACATCAGGTATTGTTAACTATACTAGACTGATACCATGTAATGTAGTCTAAATGGGATTGTGATAAGGCAGTGTAGACTATGTCAGACTTTGGCCAGTATAGGATAGACTATACCATACTTTGGCGAGGTAGTGAAGACTATGTCAGACTGTGGCCAGTTCTATAGACTATACTAGACTTTAGCGAGGAAGTATGTCAGACTGTGGTCAGTAGTATAGACTATACCATACTTTGGCGAGGTAGTGTAGACTATGCCAGACTGTGGCCAGTTCTATAGACTATACCAGACTTTGGCGAGGAAGTATGTCAGACTGTGGTCAGTATTATAGACTATACCAGACTTTTGCGAAGTAGTGTAGACTATGTCGGACTGTGGCCAATAGTATAGACTATACCAGACTTTGGCGAGGTAGTGTAGACTGTATCAGACTGTGGCTAGTATAGGATAGACTATGCCAGACTGTGGCCAAGTAGTGAAGACTATGTCAGACTGTGACCAGTAGTATAGACTATACCAGACTTTTGGCGAGGTAGTGTAGACTATGCCATACTGTGGACAGTAGTATAGACTATACCAGACTTTGGCGAGGTAGTGTAGACTATGTCAGACTGCGGCCAGTAGTATGGACTATACCAAACTTTAGCGAGGTAGTATAGACTATATCAGACTGTTTCCAGTAGAATAGACTATACCAGACTTTTGCGAGGTATATAGGCTATGCTAGTCTACATTCCCCAATAGAATAAAAAAATAACACGTTAGATAATAGTAAATGGTTGGTTGGCGACCTAAAGGCAAGGAATAAGCTTGAATATTTTTTTTTAAAAAAGTCCGCCAAAGTCCGTGTTCAAAGTTCACGTCCGGTCTCGTCGATTTGTTAATTGATTCTTGGATTGACAGCCGCGATTTGCCAATTCAGAGTGCAGACAACCAAGGTATCTTCGTCGACCGACCTAAACTTAATAACTGTAGCTTGCACAAGCAACTAGTGAAAAGATAAGAAAATTCATTCTAACGTTAAAAACTATTTCTAATTTCCAAACGCCCATTTCTTTAATACACATTACCAGACGACCTAATTTCAGACTGGTCCGATTTCAAAGAGGTTGCACACGAACATTTTTTGTTTTCAAATTCTTAAAAATTCTTGTGTTTTTCGGAAGAAAACAAAGCGAATGACGAAAAAGTTGTTTGTTTCAAGCAATTTCTCCATTATCCACAATGTTTTCCTAATATTTTTTTCTTGGAGACGTCAAAAAGCGTCAATGTGTGGGAATTAGTTAAGGGCATCAAAAGTGAGGAGGAGTGTTGTTACAGGTAAAGCTATCGGGGCTGCAGCCATAATGCAACGGTAGCGCGTAGGACTCTTAGTCAAGGGGTCCTGAGTTCGATTCCCGGCCGCGGCGATTATCCTTCTCGACATTTGTCTCCCTCCAGTGGGTGGATAATCGTAAACCTAAGTTGGATGAGCAGCTGGAGACTCTGAAAGGATATAGTCTCACTGGTGTGTGAAATGCCGGGAATCCATGGTTAGGTTCCCCAGCCTCCGAGATATGACTGAAATACTATCAAAAGTCAATTAATCAGGTAAAGATAGCAAGTGACCTGTCATGCAGAGATCATTTGCCGTATTCATCTTTAAACAAAATCCTTCAACCAAGACGACTGCACCAAGGTGAAAATAAGACTGTGGCATGGTAATGTAGACTTTATGAGAATGGGTTAGGCAATGTAAACTACGTCAGACTGGCATCAGGTAGTGTTAACTATACTAGACTTGGTCAAGGTAGTGAAGTCTAAATGAGATTGGTATAAGGCAGTGTAGACTATGTCAGAATGTGGCAAGTATAGGATAAACTATACAAGACTTTGGCGAGGTAGTGTAGACTATGTCAGACTGTGACCAGTAGTATAGACTATACCAGACTTTGGCAAGGTAGTGTAGACATTTCAGACTGTTGCAAGTAGTAAAAACTATACCAGACTTTGGCGAGGTAGTGTAGACTATGTCAGACTGTGGCGAGTTGTATAAACTATACCAGACTTTTGCGAGGTAGTATAGACTTTTCAGACTGTTGCCAGTAGTATAGACTTACCAGACTCTGGCGAGGTAGTGTAGACTATGTCAGTCTAAATTCACCACTAGAATAATGACAATGTAACATGTAGGATAAAAGTAAATGGTTGGTTGGCGACCTAAACGCAAGGAATAAGCTTGAATATTTTTTTTTGAAATGTCCGCCAAAGTCAAAGTTCAAAGTTCACGTTCCGTCTCGTCGATTTGTTAATTGATAATTGGATTGACAGCCGTGATTATTGGCCAAATCAGAGTGCAGACATCCAAGGTATCTTCGTCGGTCGACCCAAACCTCATAACTGCAGCTTGAACAAGCAACGAGTGAAAAGATAAAAAAAAATATTCCCAGCCGCGGCGAATATCCTTTCCGACATTTGTCTCCCTCCAGTGGGTGGATAATCATAAACCTAGGTTCGATGAGCAGCTGGAGGCTCGGAAAGGATGTAGTCTCACTGGTGTGAGAAAGGCCAGGAATCCATGGTTAGGCGCCCCAGCCTCCGCGATATGACTGAAATACTGTCAAAGGCAATTAATCAATTAGGTTAAAATAGCAAGAGACCTGTCGTGCAGAGATCATTTGCCGACAATACAAGCTGAAGGGGGTAATCACTTTTTCTTTTGATTTTCTTATTTTAGAAAATTAAAACTCTGTTTGACCTATGCGGGGGACATGCTTTTTTTCCAAATATACCGAACAAGATGAATTCTTTTTTGTACTGTTAAAAATTAAAAGTATATTTAGAAAGAAATAATAAAATGCAAACAGTCGTATTCCTGTAAAGCTTTTCATAAATCATTCCAAAAAAGGCTAGTGACATAAAAAAATGTAAAAAAAAAAAAAAAAACAAAAAAACAAAAGACGCTTCGGTCGATATGAGAATTGACCAATAAATAAAGAGTCGACCGATGAAAGCATTAATTGATCCATTACCGCACGAGAAATCTTTAGACTGGTCCAAATTGAAAGATGTTGCAGACGAAAATACTTTAGTCGGTGTAAATTTTAAAATCTTTGTTTTTGGGATAAAAAATACATAGTGGATAATGAAGAAATTGCTTGTAACAAGCAATTTCTTCATTATCAACAATGTTTTCTAGAGCTTTTATATTGAGGGACGTTTAAAATCGTCATTGTTTGGGAATGGGTTAACTGGCAGTTCCGTTTGAACTCCAACATTTGCCGCCATATTGATGAATCATTTTTGTTGGTTTGACGACCTAAACGTCTTAACTACATCTTATTCAAGCTGTAGTTACGAGCTTCGAGTAACGACGTTTAGGTCGCCAACCAACTATACTTCTATTTCGTTACATGTTACTGGCCATAAAATTTGCATAATAACGCCGTTAGGAGCCCTACGCCCTACCACTGCGCCATTGCCGACGCCAGCATTCAAGCTGTGTGGCATGCTTGGCATGACAAGGCGTATTCATACAGTGTGATTAGGTTTTTCGTTTCATACAAAAAAAAAAAAAAAAAAATACTTTATTCATCTCTTTAATTCTTCGTCAAACATTTCAGAAATTTTTACAACAGACCATATACAGTTTGATGGAATCTACCGTGCACACACGAACATCTCGTGGCCGTATTTCAGTGACGTCACCAGCATTCGCTTTAATGACTGGACATTCACCCAGAGAGTCCAGTGTCCAAATCTCACGATTTCACCAGCCAAACCCTCTCGACAAAAGGCATCAATTGTCTGCCATGGAGGAAGACCGAAGCTATCCCATTCCATGACGGAATCCTCGCGAGATATTCAGATGTTCAAACCTGGTGATAAATGTCTGGAAAAATTCATCCAGAGTCATTGTTATGACAACAAATCAGTACCAAACTTAATGCATTATATTTGGATAGCCGATGTGGAGGTCAGTTTTTTCACGTTCGTCAGTTTTATAAGCGTGGTTCGGTTTATGAGGCCATGTTTGGTCATGTTTCATGGACCATTTGTTCCTCGAGGCCAATACTGGGATTTCTTCATCGGAACTTTCCCTCACGTAGTGCTGGTCAACGAGTCCATGGTCACCACGATATATGGACATACATTGAAGTATATAGAACACGGAGCTGATGTCATGAGGATACAGGCTTTATTAAGTAAGTTATAAGATGAATATCTGAACAAGCGTATGTATGCTGCCAATTGACCATTCGCTTTCCCCGGCCACTCACTCCATTTTGCCACGCCCATCGATTCCGACAGGAAGTCCCGCTTTGATTTGAAACGAAGTTACTTTGCAAAATTTATGGCAAGTAGCATGTAACGGAAAGGTAGAATAACGAATTGGCGGCTTAATCGTCGTAACTACGGCTTTTTCAAACCAACAAAAAATATTAACAAAAATGGCTGCCAATGTTGGTGTTAAAACTCATTTCTGGTCTAAATGAGTGAATTCATTGGATCACTGTTTATTTGATTGACAGCTGCGATTGGCTAATTGGCTTCCATTCAGTAAGATATCGAGTACAACGTGGCCGTCGTATAATTACCCTTGATTCAAGAACAGTTGATATTGCCCTAACGACCAGTTCTACGAAGCTACCACTCCCAAGAAGCGACCAAATCGAAACCCACTTTTCCAAATCTAAAGATCCCATAAAGAAGTGATCGCATTTGCTACTGAAACATCTAAATTAAATACTGTTGGAACTCATTAGAATCGTTTTTATTGAGACGATTCTAACGAGGCTCAGTTTTGTGTATGCATGCGAATCAATCTTTCTCACACATATCCATGTATTTAAAAACTCTTATTTAAAAGAATGACTTTGTAGCGACCATTCTCTTAAGAGACCGCTTTTTGGTCGTCACTTGAGTGGTAGTTTTATATTAAATTTACCGCCTCTCTTTTGAAAAAATAACATTCGATCAGGTCCTTACAATAGAAAAACTCCCTCTGACAAACTCTGAAGAATACTGTCCATGACAAACTCTGAAGAATACTGTCCATGTCAAACGTCTGCAAGTAACTGATTTTCCAAACTCTTATGTTTTTTTTTTGACAATTGAATAATGGGGATATAAAATTTGAACATATCGAGGGCTTAGAGCAAAAACATAATATGGCTCTATACAATGTATAGAGCCGTAATATGTTTTTGCTCTAAGCCCTCGATATATTATTTTGCTGCTCTATTTATTGTTTTCATCTTGTTTTTATTTTAAAATGATCACTTAGAAAAAATAGAGAAAATTACACTTGTTCCTTTTAAAGTAACCAATATTTCGTTAATCAGTCTTTAAAACTGATAGAAAATCTTTCATTGGATATAAACAGTGACAAGTAATGGTCAGCTTTCTGGGAACTAATCGTAGTAAAATCTGAAATTTAGTGGAGCCACATAAAAGCATTCGAACAGTTAAACTAAAATGACGGCCAAATGTGGTCGTTTAAGAGAATGATCGCTTAATACAGTTTTTGTAATATAAACGGAGGATCTGTTCGACTGCATGCATGAATTATTGCAGGGTCCGCAATTAAACTAAATTGTATTACTCCACTTTCAGCAATTATTTTGTTTGTTTGTTTGCTGTAAAGATGTTAAGATGTTTTATGCAATAAAATGTATTGTATTATATGTTGATGAACTCGTTAGAATTGTCTCAATGATTGAGACAATTCTAATGAGATCCACTAACATATAATTTAGTTTTGGTGATTTTAATTAGCAAAAACGTCAAAATATGAAGATTCTTTGTTTTTTTAAAGGGGGGTGTTGATACTTAATGAAAGTGGTTGCTTAATAGAGTTGGTTGCTTGAGCAGGATTGACTTTAGAGGTTAAAACTAGGTCAATGCTTTGTCGCAGAAAGTACAACACGCCTGAATAATAAATTGACCGATCGCTTCTGTCATTCCAAGAATCAATTGACAAATCAAATCATTCATTGTGACTGGAAGTAAACTTTGAATTCCGTCATTGGCCGACGTTTAAGCCATTCCCACTCAATCCCTCCTTTTAACGCCCCCTCAAGAAAAGAGCTTTGGAAATCATTGTGGAAAATGAAGAAATTGCTTGTATCAAGCAATTTCTTCATTATCCACAATGTTTTCTATCCAAAAAGATGAAAAACTCCAAAATTCCATCGACATGAAATTGTCGTCTGCAGCTCCTTTCAATTTGGACCAGTCTAAAATTTTATTGAGTTCGAATGGGTTTAGTAATGCAATTCTGTTACCTTGACGACATAAACATCATGCCTACAGATTATTCGAGCTGTTTGGGTCGCCAACCAACCATTTCACTTTTTTGTTTTGTATGTAACTGGTCATTTATTTTACAATAAACGGCGTTAAAATACAAGTTGAATGTATTGCCGGAGGGCAATATGCAGAGCCATCGATCCGTCAATTTTCGTGAAAGAGAACTACATTTTTGCAGGAATTGTGCTTAGGACAAATATGGAAGGACACCAGAATGGTTTAATTGACGAACAACGTGAAAAAACAAAATCCCCGCATATTGTCGATACCAAGTTACGGCCTATTGTCGATACCAAGTTACGGTGGTAACTTTTCAGAATCAATTAAAAATATGCTCTGAGCGTTTTTTTAACAAAATGCTTACAAATCAATGTCATCTTGCCTCCCAGACAAACTGGTCTAGCATTTTGATATGAACTCCCTTTGAAGTCGGCGCGCCTATCAATGCGTACGTAACATGATCGGTAGAGCAATTAATGAAAATCAATGTGACGGATATTACAAATATGATTTGATGGACTCCCTTGTCCCGGTTTGATCATTTAACAACAAGTATGGATGATCAAACAACAAAGTATGGATAATTGTATCGACGTTGCTTGAGCAAAATGTTGTAACTACAGTTTTTTAAAGCTGTAGTTACGACAGTTTGATCTCTCATCTACGATATACAATCAAAACACTCAAAGTAGTGATGATGGACGTCCGTGTTTCCATAGTAGGATTATAGTCCAGTTCGGTATAGAAAATAGCATCTTCATATAGACAGTGTAAAAAAGGTGAAACTGCTTGTTTCACAATGTTTTCTACCCTGGCTGGGCCTTGGTCTTCAATTTTTAAGATACGACTTGTCACCTGTAACTATAGTCCAAAGTTTTATCGTTTGTTAGTGGATTGAAAAGGCTTATTCAAAACAATAATAAACATCTTAGAACATATGTCACTGTATAGTATATCATTCCCGCGATGA